>CM038142.1:506117941-506656225 GCA_021437245.1 Aegilops speltoides
AATGAAATGGACTCCGAGCGGCTTCGTTTCGGACTTAAAGAGATACTGTCCTCCTCCAACACTTGTCGCACCTAAGCCACAAGAAGAAGTTCTTGCTATATATAGCGGCTGACCAATCAAAATGGTTAGTGCTGCGTTAATGTGGAGAGTGTTGGGGAAGCGTAGTAATTTCAAAAATTTCCCTCGCTGCTTAGAAGATCATGGTGATGCATAAGCGAGAGGAAGTGTTGTCTACATACCCTCGTAGACCATGAGCGTTGGCGCAGCGTAGAGAGAAGTAGTTATGCGTCTTCGGTCCAACGATCAAGCACACGTTACTCGGCACCTTGAGTTCTTGACACTGCGTACAGCTCGATGGCGCGCCCGAACCCGATCCGGCGGAAGTGCGGGGAGGAGTTCAGTCGGCCGCAGCTGGCGTGGTCACGATCTTGATGTTCAGCTATCCATGAGGCTTCGCCTAAGCACCGCTACAATATGACCGAGGTGTAATATCGTGGAGGGGGCACACTGCGCTGAGAGCGATCACGATGATCAACTTGTGTGTCTATGGGGTGCCCCGCCCCGTATATAAAGGAGGAAGGAGGAGGGCTGGCCTAAGTGGGGCCGCGCCCTAGGAGGAAAACCTACTCCAAGTAGGTTTCCCTCTTCTTTCTAATCCAGAAGGAGGGAAGGAAGGAGTAGGAGGAGGGGAAGAGCGCCCTTCCTTGTCTATTCGGACTCAAGGGAGGCGCGCCACTTGCCTGGCCAGCCCTCTCTTTCTCCAATAAGGCCCATCAAGGCCCATTACTTCCTTTGGGGGTTCGGTAACCCTTCGGTATTCGGTTTTCTTGAAAACTCCGGAACTATTCGGTGTCAAATATAGTCATCAATATATCAATCTTTATGTCTCGACCATTTTGAGACTCCTCGTCATATCCCTGATCTCATCAGGGACTCCGAACTCCTTGGTACATCAAAACTCATAAACTCATAATATAGCTTGTCATTGAAACCTTAAGCGTGCGGACCCTACGGTTCGAGAACAATGTGACATGACCGAGACCGTCTCGGTCAATAACCAATAAGCGGGACCTGGATGCCCATATTGGTTCCTACATATTCTCTGAAGATCTTTATCGGTCAGACCGCATAACAACATACTTTGTTCCCTTTGTCATCGGTTATGTTACTTGCAAGAGATTCGATCGTCGGTATCAATACCTAGATCAATCTGTTAAACTGAAATCTCTTTACTCGTTCGTAATACATCATCTACCTAACTAATTAGTTGCAATGCACAAAAGCTTAAGTGATGTGCATTACCGAGAGGCAGAGATACCTCTCAGAGCATTGGGTGACAAATCCTAATCTCAATCGCCAACTCAACAAGTACCTTTGGAGACACACATGAAACACCTTTATAATCACCCGATTCGTTGTGGCGTTTGGTAGCACACAAAGTGTTCCTCCGGGTAAGCGGAGTTGCGTAATCTCATAGTCATAAGAACATGTATAAGTCATGAAAAAAGCAATAGCAACATACTAAGCGATCGGTGCTAAGCTAGCGGAATGGGTCATGTCAATCGGATCATTCAACTAATGATGTGATCCGTTAATCAAATAACAACTCTTTGTCCATGGTTAGGAAACATAACCATCTTTGATTAACAAGCTAGTCAAGTAGAGGCATACTAGTGACACTCTGTTTGTCTATATATTCACACATGTATTATGTTTCCGGTTAATACAATTCTAGCATGAATAATAAACATTTATCATGATATAAGGAAATAAATAATAACTTTATTATTGCCTCTAGGGCATATTTCCTTGATCTCCCACTTGCACTAAAGTCAATAATCTAGATCACATCACCATGTGATTAACATCGATAGTTCACATCATCATGTGATTAACACCCATAGTTCACATGTGCCATGTGACCAACACCCAAAGGGTTTACTAGTCTCGATAATCTAGTTCACATCGCTATGTGATTAACACCCAAAAAGTACTAAGGTGTGATCATGTTTTGCTTGTGAGAGAATCTTAGTCAGCGGGTCTTTCACATTCGAGATCCGTTATGTATTTTGCAATCTTCTATGTCTACAATGCTCTTGCGGAGCTACTCTAGCTAATTGCTCCCACTTTCAATATGTATCTAGATCGAGACTTAGAGTCATCGGATCGGTGTCAAAACTTGCATCGGCGTAACCCTTTCGACGAACCTTTTGTCACTTCCATAATCGAAACATATCTTTACTCCACTAAGGATAATTTTGCGGCTGTCGATGATATACTCCTAGATCACTATTGTACTCCTTGCCAAACTTCGAGTGTAGGGTATACAATAGATGCGGTACCTGACATGGCATACTTTATAGAACCTATGGCCAAAGCATAGGGAATGACTTTCATTCTCTTTCTATCTTCTGCAGTGGTAGGGTTTTTGAGTCTTACTCAATTTCACACCTTGTAACCACAGGCAAGAACTCTTTCTTTTGGTTGTTCCATTTTGAACTACTTCAAAATCTTGTCAAGAGTATGTACTCATTGAAAAAAACTTATCAAGCGTCTTGATCTATCTCTATAGATCGATGCTCAATATAGTATACTTCACCGAGGTCTTTCTTTGAAAAACTCCTTTCAAACACTCCTTTATGCTGCGAATAATTCTACATTATTTCCGATCTACAATATGTCATTCACATATACTTATCGAAATCTGTAGTGCTCCCACTCACTTTCTTGTAAATAGAGGCTTCACTTGTAAGTGCATATAATACTATATGCTTTGATCAACTTATCAAGCGTATATTCAACTTCTGAGATGCTTGCACGATCCATAGATGGATGTTTGGAGCTTGCACATTTTGTTAGTACCTTTAGGATTGACAAAACCTTCGGTTGCATCATATACAACTCTTCTTTAAATCCATTAAGGAATGTAGATTTGTTTATCCATTTGCGGATTTCATAAAAATGCGGCAATTGCTAACATGATTTAGACGGACTTAAGCATCGCTCTGGTGAAAAATTTCATACGTAGTCAACACCTTGAACTTTGTCAAAAACTTTTTTAAACAAGTCTAGCTTTGTAGATAGTAACACTACTATCAGCGTCAAAATCTTCCTCTTGAAGATCCATTTATTTTCTATGGTTTGCGAACATCGGGCAAATCCATCAAAGTCCATACTTTGTTCTCATACATGGATCCCATCTCAGATTTCATGGCCTCCAGCCATTTAGGGAATCTGGGCTCATCATCGCTTCCTCATAGTTCGTGGGTTTATCATGGTCTAGTAACATGACTTCGAGCAGGATTACTGTACCACTCTAGTGCGGACTATACCTTTTGAAGACCTCTGAGGTTTTTGTAGTAACTTGATCTGAAGTTTCATGATCATCATCATTAGCTTCCTCACTAATTGGTATAGGAATCACTGGAACTAATTTCGGTGATGAACTATTTTCAATTCGAGTAGAAGGTACAATTACCTCATCAAGTTCTACTTTCCTCCCTCACTTCTTTAGGAAGAAACTCCTTCTCTAGAAAGGATCCATTTTAACAACGAATCTTGCCTTCGGATCTGTGATAGAAGGTGTACCCAACAATTTCCTTTGGGTATTCTATGAAGGCAGCACTTCTCGGATTTGGGTTTGAGCTTATCGAGGATGAAACTTTTCACATAAGCATCATGACCCCAAACTTTAAAAGCGACAACTTGGGTTTCTTGCTAAACCACAGATTCATATGGTGTCGTCTCAGCGGATTTAGATGGTGCCCTTTTAATGTGAATGCAGTTGTCTCTAATGCATAACCCAAAAACAATAGTGAAATATCGGTAAGAGACATCATAGATAGCACTATATCCAATAAATTACGGTTCTGACGTTCGGACACACCATAACGTTGTGGTGTTCGGTGGCGTGGTTGTGAAACTATTCCACAATGTTTTAATTGAAGACCAAACTCGTAACTCAAATATTCTCCTCCATGATCAGATTACGAAACTTTATTTTCTTGTTACGATGATTTTTCCACTTCACTCTGAAATTCTTTGAACCTTTCAACTATTTCGGACTTATGTTTCATCAAGTAGATATACCCATATCTACTCAAATCATCTTAATGAAGGTCAGAAAATAATGATACTTGCCCACGAGCATCAACACTCATTGGATCACATACATCGATATGTATTATTTCCAATAAGTCGGTAGCTCATTCCATTGTTCGGGAGAAGCGGAGTTTTAGTCATCTTGCCCAAAAGGCATGGTTACAACATCAAATGATTCATAACCAAGTGATTAGAGAATCCATCTTTATGGAGTTTCTTCATCGCTTTACACCGATATGACCCAAGCAGCGGTGCCACAAATAAGTTGCACTATCATTATTAACTTTGCATCTTTTGGCATCAATATTATGAATATGTGTATCACTCGATCGAGATCAACAAACTATTTTCATTGGGTGTATAACCGCCGAAGGTTTTATTCATGTAAGCGAGACAACAATTATTCTCTAACTTCAAATGAATAACGTATACGCAATAAACATGATCAAATCATATTCATGCTCCAGCATAATGCCAAATAACATTTATTTAGGTTTAACACTAATCCCGAAAGTATAGGGAGTGTGTGATGATGATCATATCAATCTTGGAACTACTTCCAACACTCATAATCACTTCCCTTCAACTAGTCTCTGTTTGATACGTAACTCCTGTTTGAGTTACTAATCTTAACAACCGAACAAGTATGAAATACTCAGGGGCTACTATAAACACTAGTAAAGCACACATCAATAACATGTATATCAAATATACCCTTGTTCACTTTGCCATCCTTCTTATCCACCAAATATTCAGGGCATTTCCGTTTCCAGTGACCATTTCCTTTGCAGTGTAAGCACTCGGTTTCAGGCTTTGGTTCAGCTTTGGGCTTCTTCGTGGGAGTGACAACTTGCTTGACTTTCCACTTGAAGTTTCCTTTCTTTCCCTTTGCCCTTTTCTTGAAACTAGTGATCTTGTCAACCATCAACACTTGATGCTCTTTCTTGATTTCTACCTTTGTCGATTTCATCATCATGAAAAACTCGGGAATCATTTCATCATCCCTTGCATACTATAGTTCATCACGAAGTTCTACTAACTTGGTGATGGTGACTAGATAACTTACTGTCAATCACTATCTTATCGGAAGATTAACTCCCACTTGATTCAAGCAATTGTAGTACCCATACAATCGAGCACATGCTCACTAGTTGAGCGATTCTCCTCCATCTTTTAGCCATAGAACTTGTTGGAACTTCATATCTCTCAACTCGGGTATTTTCTTAAAATATTAACTTCAACTCTGGAACATCTCATATGGTCCATGCGTTCAAAACGTCTTTGAAGTCCCGATTCTAAGCCATAAAGTATGGTGCACAAAACTATCAAGTAGTCATCATATTGAGCTAGCCAAGCGTTCATAGCGTCGCATCGCTCTCTGCAATAGATCGTCACCTAGCGGTGCATTAAGGACATAATTCTTACGTGCAGCAATGAGGATAAACCTCAGATCACGGATCCAATCCGCATCATTGCTACTAACATCTTTCAACACAATTTTCTCTAGGAACATATCAAAATAAACATATAAAGCAACAATGCAAGCTATTGATCTTACAACATAATTTGCAAAATACTACGGGGACTAAGTTCATGATAAATTTAAGTTCAATTAATCATATTACTTAAGAACTCCCACTTAGATAGACATCCCTCTAATCCTCTAAGTGATCACGTGATCCAAATTCAACTAAACCATAACCGATCATCACGTGAAATGGATTAGTTTTCAATGGTGAACATCTCATGTTGATCATATCTACTATATGATTCACGCTCGACCTTTCGGTCTCCGTGTTCGAGCCATATCTGCATATGCTAGGCTTGTCAAGTTTAACTTTGAGTATTCGGCGTGTGCAAAGCTGGCTTGCACCCGTTGTAGATGGACGTAGAGCTTATCACCCGATCATCACGTGGTGTGCAGGCACGACGAACTTTGGCAGCGGTGCATACTCGGGAGAACACTTCTTGATAATTAGTGAGAGATCATCTTAAAATGCTACCATCAATCAAAGCAAGATAAGATGCATAAAAGATAAACATCACATGCAATCAATATAAGTGATATGATATGGCCATCATCATCTTGTGCTTGTGATCTCCATCTCGAAGCACCGTCATGATCACCATCGTCCTTTGGCGCGACACCTTGATCTCCATCGTAGCATCGTTGTCGTCTACGCCAATCTTATGCTTCTCGACTATCGCTACCGCTTAGTGATAAAGTAAAGCATTACGAGCGATGCATTGCATACAATAAGCGACAACCATATGGCTCTTGCCGATTGCGATAACTGGTTACAAAACATGATCATCTCATACAATAAAATATAGCATCATGTCTTGGCCATATCACATCACATCATGCCTGCAAAAACAAGTTAGGCGTCCTCTACTTTGTTGTTGCAAGTTTTACGTGGCTGCTACGGGCTTATACAAGAACCAATCTCACCTCGCATCAAAACCACGGCGATAGTTTGTCAAGTTGGCGCTGTTTTAACCTTCGCAAGGACGGGCGTAGCCACTTCGGTTCAACTAAAGTTGGAGAAGCGACACCGCTAGTCACTGTGTGCAAAACACGGCGGTAAAATCAGTCTCGGCGTAAGCGTCTGGCGTAATGTCGGTCGGGCGCTTCATCCAACAATACCGCCCGAACAAAGTATGACATGGTGGTAGCGGTATGACTTATATAAGCCCACAACTCACTTGTGTTCTACTCGTGCATATAACATCAAACCATAAAACCTAGGCTCGGATGCCCTTTGTTGGGGAGCGTGGTAATTTCAAAAAATCCTACGCTACGCCAAGATCATGGTGATGCATAGCAGAGAGGAGAGTGTTGTCTACGTACCCTCGTGAACCCGAAGCGAAGCGTTGGCGCAACATAGAAGCGATGGTCGTCGTCTTCCGGTCCAACCCGATCCAAGCACCGTTACTTGGCACCTCTGAGTTCTTGACACCGTACAGCTCGATGGCGCACACAAACTCTGATCCGGCGAGATGCGGGAGGAGTTCCGTCGGCCTGACAGCGTGGTGGCGATCTTGATGTTCAAGCTGTCCGCGAGGCTTCGCCTAAGCACCGCTACAATATGACCGAGGTGTAATATCGTGGAGGGCACCGCTGCAGCTAAGGAACAATCACAATGATCAACTTGTGTGTCTATGGGGTGCCCCGCCCGTATATAAAGGAGGGAGGGAGGAGGGCGGCCTAAGGGGGGCGCCCTAGGAGAAACCTACTCCAAGTAGGTTTCCCTCTTCTTCCTAATCAGAAGGAGGGAAGGGAGGAGTGGGAGGGAAGGCAAGGCGCCCCTTCACTTGTTCTATTAGGACTCAAGGGAGGCGCGCCACTTGCCTGGCAGCCCTCTCTTTCTCCAATAGGGCCCATCAAGGCCCATTACTTCCCGGGGTTCGGTAACCCTTCCGCTATTCGGTTTTCTCGAAAACTCCGGGAACTATTCGGTGTCGAATATAGTCATCAATATATCAATCTTTATGTCTCGACCATTTCGAGACTCCTCGTCATGTCCCGATCTCATCGGGACTCCGAACTCCTTGGTACATCAAAACTCATCAACTCATAATATAAGCTGTCGCCGAAACCTTAAGCGTGCGGACCCTATGGTTCGAGAACAATGTAGATATGACCGAGACACATCTCGATCAATAACCAATAGCGGGACACGGATGCCCATATAGGTTCCTACATATTCTCTGAAGATCTTTATCGGTCGGACCGCATAACAACATCGTTGTTCCCTTTGTCATCGGTATGTTACTTGCGAGATTCGATCGTCGGTATCAATACCTAGTTCAATCTCATTACCGGCAAGTCTCTTTACTCGTTCCGTAATACATCATCTACTTAACTAACTCATTAGTTGCAATGCTTACAAGCTTAAGTGATGTGCATTACCGAGAGGGCCAAAGATACCTCTCCGACATTCGGAGTGACAAATCCTAATCTCGAAATCGCCAACCCAACAAGTACCTTTGGAGACACACTCGAGCACCTTTATAATCACCCGATTCGTTGTTAAGTTTGGTAGCACACAAAGTGTTCCTCCGATAGCAGGAGTTGCATAATCTCATAGTCATAGGAACATGTATAAGTCTGAAGAAAGCAATAGCAACATACTAAGCGATCAGGTGCTAAGCTAGCGGAATGGGTCATGTCAATCAGATCATTCAACTAATGATGTGATCCCGTTAATCAAATAACAACTCTTTGTCCATGGTTAGGAAACATAACCATCTTTGATTAACAAGCTAGTCAAGTAGAGGCATACTAGTGACACTCTGTTTGTCTATATATTCACACATGTATTATGTTTACGGTTAATACAATTCTAGCATGAATAATAAACATTTATCATGATATAAGGAAATAAATAATAACTTTATTATTGCCTCTAGGGCATATTTCCTTGAGAGAGGGAGGCGGATGATGAGCGGCAACCACGGCGACGTCGTCGGCGACAAGCAAGGACTTCACCAACAGCTCTGGTCAGGACAAAGATGGATCTGCTTGGTAGCATGAAGAGATCTGAGAAGAGAATGGTGCGGCGCCCGATTTACTTTATTAGTTCCCTTCTGCGGGGGCTAGGTCGAGCTACTCTGGTGTGCAGAAATTGCTTTTCGGCCTTCTCATGGCCTCGAAAGCTCGCCATTACTTCCAAGAACATGAGATCACGATTGTCACTCGCTTTCCGGCTGAAGAGGATCTTGCGAATCCGAAGCAACAGGCGGATTGTCAGTGGGCCTTTGGAACTGTCAAGCTTTGGCCTCAAGTTTGAGAGCACTTCTACTATCCAAAGCGAGCATTGGCGAGTTCATAGCGAGTGGGCGCCAGCTAGATGAAGAAATTCGAAGCGAGCATCCCGTCAAGGAAGCAAGCAAGAGTGGCTGATGTACTTTGATGGTGCCTTCTCGCTGCAAAGGCGCCCGGTCTTGGCGTGCTACTTGTTGCGCCCGGAGAAACACCTCAAGTCGTAGTCGAGATGCACTTTCGAGGCAAGCAACAAACAATACCACAGTATGAAGGTTTGCTTGCGGTCTCGAGATAGCAGCAGACCTTGGGATCAAAAGCCCATTATCGGGGTGACTCGCAGCTTGTCGTCCGCCAAGTAAACAAAATTATCGAGTCCGTTGATGGAAGCTTACGTTGATGAAGTAAGAAAGCTAGAAGAGCACTTTGATTGCCTACGAGATGGAGCACGTTCCAAGAGCGTGATAACGACATTGTCGATGGCACATCAAAGTCGCCGCACTAAAGTTACACAATGGAACTAGGAATCTTTGTGCTCAAGGCTGACTCAACCGTCTGTAACGCCATCAAGCTGGGCCGAGCAAGAAGGAAGTTGATTTCTGGTGACTACTTTCCGTGAGCTCACAAGCCGCCACCAAGAAGGTCCCCAAGATCAACACCAAAGGTCTTTGAGGAAGCGATGCTGCTCTGGCAAGCCCTAGGGTTTGTTCGTTAAGCGGACACTCTCGACAAGTTTTTCTCCGGCAAGCTTGCGAGGCGTAAGCTCGGTGAGGCGCGAGTTCTCGCCGTAAAGCGGGCGCTCCGCGACAGCGGATGTGCCTCTAATCCTTGTTGTCGAGCATAAAAAGCTCCGGCATGGGCACAATGATTGTCCGTTTCCTTGAGCGAGGAGAACTTCGAAGAGCAGAAGAAGCGGAAAAAAGTAGCCCGGCGATCAAGTATGTACCGGTTTATCCGACAACACCTTTGTGCGAAGAAGACTCAGCGGTGTGAAATTGAAGTGTGTTCCCGGGAAGGCGGGCAAAAGCTGTTGGCGAGAGATACATGGAGGCATATGTGGTCACCACATTGGCGCCAAACACTTAACGGCAAAGCGTTCGGCAAGGTTTCTTTGGCCGACAGCCCTCGAGGATGCTTGCACAAGTAACCAAGTGTGAAGCGTGCGGTTCCATTCCAGCGAATACACCGGCCAGCTCAAGCTCTCGGGCGATCCCTTTATCACGGCCATTTTGGTTTGGGGCCCAACATCCTCGGCCCCTTTCCCGAGCTGTCGGGGGCTTTGAGTACTTATGCGTTGCAATCGACAAGTTCACAAAGTGGCGGAAGTGGGCGATGAAAGGTGACAACCTGATCGGCGATCAAGTTCTTGGTCGATTGTTTGTCGCCGGGATCCCTAACGGGATCATCACCGACAATGACACGCGATTCTAAGCCGCACCTTCATGCGATGCGTCCAAGATCTTGGCGCCAAGATGCGCCATACACATTTGCTCGCCGAAGCAGCGGTCAGCGGAAGGGCAAATCTTGAAGTCTTGCGGGCTCAAGACCAGGACTTTCGGCGAGGCTGCGCAAGTCGCGGAAAGAAGCTGGATTGAGGCTGCCGGTGGTTCTTTGGTCGTCGGGGCGGCGCCGTCGAGCCTGGCGGACACCTTCGCTCTAGTCTATGGAAGCGGGCGGTTCTCCCCACGGAACTTCGTGTCACGGGTCACCTCGAGTGCTCGCTTATGATGAGCTTGAGCAAGAGCAAGCTGCGACAAGATGATCTGCTGCTCCTTGAGGAGGACCGTCTTGAGCATTGTCTGAGCTGCCGATACCAGCAAGTTTTCTTGCCGCTACCATAACCGCCAAAGTCAATGCGAAGTCTCGAGGCGACCTTGTTCTTGGTAGCGTTCAGTCCGCCAGAATTCCAACAAGTTGGCTGAAGTGGGAAGGCTCTTCTTACCGGGTGAAAGCGAGTCACTAGGCTGGCTGCTGTCATCGCCTTGAGACCGAAGATGGCACTCCGGTGAGCAACTCTGGAACATTGAGCATCATCATAAGTTTTACCCGTGAGGCGCGGTTGCGGAATCTGTTCGGCAACCACCTTTATACAAGTCTTGCATTTGTTGCATGTAATCCTTTGTACAAAGCGGTATGAACCACATGCATAAGTAAAGCTCATGTGCTCCGCACATCTTGTCAATTCATGCTTTCTATTTTTTGCATGTGTAATCGACAATTTGTGCAACAACTACCCCGATTAGCAATAACGAGCCGTAAGGCTCCATATCTTTATTTTCTCTTCTTTTTTCTCAAAGAAAGGAAGGTTCCTCGCCCACAAGTTTGCGGGGATAGGAGAAGATAATGATGTGGACGGCGTCGTTCAAGAAAGTTTAAGCCTTGTCGGGAAGCAAGCGACGAAAAAGCTAAGTTGCCAAAGTTTGAGCAATCAGTTTTAAAATTTTAAGTTATCTTCCTCGAGCGACCACACTTTGTATGGAAAACACATGCGGAGGAACCAACTCGTGGCTAGTTAACCCTTACTTTGTTTGAGTCCGCTCGAACAACTTAAGTGAGCTGCAACTAGTTGCGACAAGGTTTCTTGTCGGTGGCGGCACCGCCTTGACAGCTCTTGACGTCCGCTTTCGGCGCTTCATGACTAAGGTGCTGCTGGCAGACAAATTCCCTAAGCGTGGGGCAAAGACATACAAAGGAAAGGAATCAAGTAGAGGAAATAACATAGCAATCGCTACCCAAAATAGAGTTATATTACAAGATAGCTTGTGCAGCTCTAACAGTTGTTCTCATAACATGATCGACAACGACAAGGGAAGGAGAAAGCAGGCGGCCTAATCTCGCGATCGCCCTCAACCCTCTTGATCCGCTCACCTTGTCCACAATGGGTGCGACAAGGGCCTTGGCGCTCTGATCAGCATCCGGCAAGCACACGAGGGCGTTGGTGAGGTTGAGGCCGGGTTGCGGAAGGCCACCTTCACCAACACCTCTGAAGAGCTCCAGCGTAGATCTTCTTGCGACTTCGTCGGCCAGACTGGTTTGGGATCTTCTCCGGAGTCATTTGGAGGGCCGTCGCCACGCCTTTGAAGAACAAGCTGAGCTTGGCGCTGGGTTGGAGGTTCTCATCGGAGGAATACCGAGATCCTCCATCCCAGCTGCGCCGACTCCTGTCGATGGATCGGCAATATCCACGAGACCCTCCGTCCAAAGTTCCACATTATCCCTAAAGGTGTTCTGGGTGTCAGCAGCCCTCGCCAGCAGCGCCTCGTTGGCCTTGATCTCCTCCTTCAAGGCCATGTCCCGCTCCTTGGCGCCGTCCAGCGTCTTGGTCAGAGTAGTCAGCTTCAGCTCAAGATCTGCGTTGGAGTCCTTGGCGGCGCTAAGCTCCTTGCCCTTCTCGGCGAGGCGACCACTGCAGCTTCGCCAAGGGTGTAGGCATCCTTCTCGCGCTCACGCTTGGCGCGGCAAGCTCTTCACCGCTTCGCCTTGAGATCGCCCTCCAGCTGCGCCACCTTCGTCTCAGCTCCTTCTTGGCGGCCTCGGTAGCTGCGGCGACATCCTCTGCTTCCTTGAAGCCCCACCAAATGTTTGCTCGCAGCTTGTGGCTCCTCCTCGTGGCTGTCAAGGTTGACTTTCCGCTCGCCAACTTCGCCCTCCCTTTAAAACAACTCCTCGGCGGCAAGCCGCTGTTGCTCTTCAACTTGGCCTTCTCGAGGGAAGGCTTCAGCGCTTGGCGAGTTGCTCCCGCTCCTCCGCCGAGGGACGGAGAGCTTCTGATTCGACCGGAGCTCCTCCAGCGCGCTTCTCGATGTCCCTCCGCCTTGCGATAAGCGCTTCTCGGGATTCCACCTTGGCCTGCGGCGCGGTAAGCGACACCGGCTTCGCGGCGTTGCTCCTCCTCGGACTACGCCCGCTTTGCTTTGCTCGGCGCATCAACCAGCGTTAGCCCAGCGAGTGAGCACCTCTCCATCCAAGGTTTCTCCTTGACCGGCATACAGGCTCGAATCCCAAGGGAGCTTGATGAAAGCGCCATCGCCCGGCCTTCAAATAGGCGCCGGTGGGGCTCTTGAACTGGCAGCTGCGGCAGCGGCGGAGGATCGGCGATCGACATAGCGCTGGCGCTCCTGAGGCCTCGGGGTGCGTCGGTCGATCGCCGGACCCTCGCCCGGCTTCTGCGGCGGCAGCTTTGGCGGCCTCTTCACGGCAGGATCACCGGCGCCCGGCTGCTTGTTCGATAGCGGCGGCGTCGTCGGTGTTGCCATGGCGTTCTCATCACCGGCGACCTCGGTCTCCATCGGCTCCGTGGCGAGATGGATCTAGCGGCGGAAAGGGAGAAAAGTCAAGCAAATATCAAAAAGAAAATTAGAAGAAGAACCCAAGGAAGTTTTCAAGCAAGAAGGATTACACCTTTGGGTTCTCTGATCCTGATCTCCATACGGAAGTCGCTAGTCTGTGTCCTTGCGGAGAACTCTCCATTGCGGAGACTTCTCCCTTATCGGAAAATTCTCCCTTGCGGAGATCGCTCTCTTCTTGGAAATCCTCCTTGGCGGTGTAGTCGAAGCGAGATGACATGTCGAGGCGGCTTCAGGCGCTCTGGTGAGTTGTTCTGCTCCTACACAAACAAATAGTCGGATGTCGGCAAAGAAAGAGCACCCATGCGCGCCCTCTTGGTGAGAAGTAAACCATGTACTTCTGTTTGGGGGCTGCTTGGGGGGCTGCTTTGGGGAACGATTGCCGGGTCCGGCAAGGTGGTCTCGGGCACGCCCCCTGCTGTCGCGGTGGGCTCGTCCTCGATGACAATCACCGGGACCTTGGCTCTCTTCGCCGCTCTTTGGGCGAGAATCCTGAAAAGGAATGAGTTCAGAGTAAAGCAAATCAGATACAAGACAAAAACAGCAAGAATTGAAGCACTACAAGTACAACAGAGAATCTTACTCTTCTTCTTCCTCGTCGGAGCTGAGTGCGGAGAGGTGAAATCCGGCTCACCTCCGGCGTGGCGAGGTGGAGGTAGGTTCCCTTAGCCGCTTGGCGGGGTAGTGGCGGTGGTGCAGGCGACCCAGCTCCGGCCGCCCGCTGCGGCATGAAGCGGCGAGGCGAAGCGGTGGTCGGGAGGACCCGCTCCGATTACTGGCGGCGTGAGAGTGCTCCAGCAGCGGTGCTTGTCGCGGTGGAGGCGTGTCACGCGGCCTTGACGGTTGTGGACTTCGTCTGCCGCCTGCTCGTCCCGGCCTTGCGGAGCGCCTTCTTAGTGGAGCTGGGGGCTACGTTGGGGGGCTCTGCTTGCGGCAAGCTGCTGAAGATGGCGAGCGCTCGCACCCTCGGCGGGCTTGCTTGACTCGGCGTCGGGCCGACAAGCTCTTCCTCGCCCGGCAAGCCACTCTCGCTCGGCAAGGCTTGCCGCCTCAGCTGCCTCTGCCTTCTCCACGGTGAATCCAAACTCACCGCGGCAGCGCTCTACCGCCTCCTCCAGCCTAGTGGCGTCGCTGCATCTCCACGCCGGTGGTGTCGCGGGTGAGGCTTTTACGCTCATCGGGCGGACCGCCACCTCTACCAAGCCGTCAAAGAACTCCTGCGGCGTCGTGCAGCAAGCTCTTGCGGTTGGGACAATTCCATGCGAATCGCCGGCGGCATCATTACGCGGATGCGGTCGGCGAGGAGTTGTTACTGTGAGCGACACCCTTGACGCTGAACACTTGAGGTGTTGTCGATTATGCTTGAGCAGTTCTGGAGCATCGCTTCGGTTCGAGACCGTGAAGTTGAAGTTGAGGCGGGTGCAGCCTCATGATATCCGCCGCGTGCGGAACTCGGCGGGTCTCCTCCTCTCTGCGAGAAGCGTCTGTGGCGAAGAAATCCGCATAGCGGCGCCCATGATGAAGCCGGCAAGCTTTGGCGTAGGATCGGGTGATGGCAATCTTCAACCTATCATCCTCCGGGGCCACGTTGCTCCAATCGTTGCAGCGCACTCTGGGGCTTGGCTGGGCGGTGAATGGCTGCGGGTTCTCCTCGACAATCCGGCACCGATCTGCTCTCCTCCTCCCATTTCTGCGGAGCTCTCCTCGAGATAAGCTTCCTTCTTGCGGATCTCGAGATCCGGCGATCCGGCGGATAAAGGCTCCCCCTCTCAACTCTGGGCATAAAGAAGTGGCGAAAAAGAGCTACATTTGGGTGGACTCAACAAAGTTTCAGCGAGAGATGTCGAAAACTGCCATAGTCGAACAGCATTGGGGTGAAGTCAAGGAGGTGGAACCGTAGGTGTTCATGATGTCATGAAAAACTTCGAGAAAGGCGGGCGAGCCGCGATAAACAACGCTAGAAGGATATCCATTGGAGCCCGTTCGAGCGGCGGTGAGAAGTACCTTCGTCTTGGGATCGCTCGCGTCTCCATCGACGAGAAGAGGTAGTAGTACTCCCTCAGCTCCTTGGCGAGCTTCGAGAGTTGCCGCTCCTTCGCGGCGCCTCGGCCGACTTCACGGCCTTCCGGCTTCCGAACCATGGCGGAGGTGGTGGGGAGATCGGCGGTGTTGGTGGCGCCCGGTGGCGATGGGGCGGGCGCTGCTCTCTTCGGCTTTGGAAGAAGGGGGCGGCGGAGATTTTGAATTGGAATAACAGCGGCGAGATGGGCGAACTGCCCTGTTTCCCCTACTTATAAAGGGGAGGCGGGCGTTCCATAAAAACCACCACGATCTCTCCCACGGCCCGTGTTAAGCGCATGCCGTTCGGGGAGGCGCGGCGGATCTGGTGAGATTGGCGTAACCCAGGCCACGCATGCCCATGCCTGTTTTGGGCTGGCCCAATAGCGCTTCGGCACCGTGTGTGGCCGGGCAGGGGCTCTGTCGGTGTACTAGGTAGGGGTACCCTAGTATCCTGAACTTGTGCGGGGTAGTCGCAGCACACCAGCGGCAAGGCTTGCGGGTGACCGCCAAGGTCCTCCGTGGTTCATTTGGATCCATTCAAGAACAAAGTGTTCAAGCCAAGAAGACAAGGCCCGACAAGAGGAGCTTGCGGGAAGGCCAACAAGGCATCTCAAAGGAACTTGCGCGATCGCCCAGCGTCCGGCAAGACCGGTGGCGACAAGCTTCGGATAGCGACAAGACAGCGACGCGGCAAAGCGCTTACAGCGGCAAGCTACCACTCTGTACCCGCTCCGGCGCATCCACCAGCGATGTGCATACAGGACCTTTCGGTAGCGGCGTGGCAGAAGGCTGTGCAGCGGCGGTCTTGTGATGGCGGCGACAACGACAAGATTGCCATCGTGGCAGAGGTGGCGTCCACGATGGTCCTGTTTGCCTTTGTTTGGGCGGCGTGAAGCGGTCATTTAATGCCTTTGTCCCCTGCCATCGGGGTTAGGTATGATACACTATACTGGTGGTTGTACCAACGCAACCCTTTTTCCATTTTACCCTTGTCTCGTTGCAACCTGTCGGTGACCCTTGAGCATATAAAAGGGGCCATGCATAGCGTGGAGGGTGGGAGGGCGAAAAGCACTCACGCTTCGGTATCGTTAGCAGCTAGTGTGTCTTGTAGCACTCAGCGCTCTCGAGCAGAACTCAATACACTCGAGACATGCGGCGGTAGGAGTATTATCTCTCGGGAGAGCTCCGAGCTGGGTAAACCACTCGTGTTAGCCGCCTCGATCCGCTCTTGGCGATCTCCGCCCCCGCCGAACGAAAGGGGCTCGGTCCACCGGTCCCATAGGTGCTCGTGGGTCCGTTTCCCGACATCTTTGGCGCGCCCGGTAAAGGCGTCGAGGTTGTGTGAACCTGATCCGGCATTCGCCTGAGCTAGATCTTCATTGTTTCCATCGACATGCGCCCGAAGAAGAAGGCGGGCGGCTGATCCGTCGCGTCGATCCCACCACCACGAACAAGCGGGTGGTGGGGTAAACGCCAGCGAAAATGGGCATCGGCGAGGGAGCTCACGGTCTTTGCGGGTCAAGGACAAGGCTCGCGGACCTCGGCGTCCATACATCACCGCACCCATCTCGGGAAGCGCTTGGGACGGCAATCATGGTACTTTCATGGTAAAAGATCTGAACATATGATCTTCCACCAAGTAAACCAATTAGCATCAACTACAAGGAGTAATCGACACTACTAGCAACCCACGGTACCAATTTGTGGTTTTGATACAAGATTGGATACAAGAGATGAACTAGGATTTTGAGAGGAGATGGTCTTTGGTGAAGATGTTGGCGGATATTGACCCCTCCGATGAGGAGGATCGTTGGTGATAGCGTTGGTGATGATTTCCCCCTCCGGAGGAAGTGTCCCGGCGAACAGCTCATGGGAGCCCTAGATTGATTACGCCAAGGTTAGCCTCGTGGCGGTGGAGTTTCATCCGTAAATTTGCCCACGAATTTTCGGGTAAAAGCTCTCATATAGCGAGAAGATGGATGCGGAGGCCCCAGAGGCCCAAGAGATAGGGGGCCAGCGCCCGGTGAGAAGCGCGCCCACCACTCTCTGGACGGTGTGGGCCCCGATGTATTTCTTTAAACTCAATAATTCTTATTAATTCCAAAAACATGTTTACGTGGAGTTTGAGGATTTTTGGGCGGTCTGAGAATAGGTTTCAATGTTTGCTCCTTTTCGGCCGAAATTCCAGCTACCGACATTCCCCCTCTTCATGATAAACCTTGTAAAATAAGAGAATAGCCATAAGTATTGAGATATAATGTGTAATAACAGTCCATAATGCAATAAATATTGATATAAAAGCATGATGCAAAATGGGCGTATCACACCCCTCGAGGATATAGCTGCAGCGAAGATAAAGGTGCGAGACATGTAGCGGGGCCCCACACAAGGTTTCTCCTTAGGTTAAGACCTGCGTAGACCTTACGAAAGTGCAACTAATCCCGGGTGGTTTTGGTAATTAATAACAACATATATATCATTGAACTAATAGTTTCTTGAGAACATTTGAAAAGTTCGATGATATGGGTATGGCAATATTGAAGATGTGGACCCCTCAAAATGCTAAGGCAAGCATTGGCAAAAGCTCAAGACTCCATTTTGGTTTAGTGATCCAAGATCACATTGAGTCTATAGGAAAGCCAATACTATTAAAGGGGATGAGGTTATGTTAATGATCTGGTTGCTCAAAGTGCTTAGTGATACATCTCCCAAACCATCGGCAATCTTTCATTCCAACATACACTCATAAGTAATCTCGGTCCCACCGATTTCCTAAACTTCAGTCACACCAAGATGTACCACCTCAGCCACAAAGCCAAACCCTAGTAATTTGGGATTTTCCGATTCCAAACTCGGTCTCACGAAACTAGTGTTGCCAAGCTTACGTAACATACATCATCATATCGGTGTCACCGAGATGATAAAGTCGATCCCACCGAGATTGGCAAACCCTAGTCTTTGGAAGAATCGGACTCACGAGATTGTATTTTCGGTCCCACGAAAATCCCAACGTTCTAAGATTTGAACTTTCCGTCTCACCGAGTTGTCAACCGATTCGAGAGATTGGTCAAATGTGTGTAATGGTTGGATTTTGTGTGGAGCTATAAATACCCTCCACCTCCTCTTCATTCGTGGAGAGAGCCATCGAAAGAACTACCACTCCTACCTTACATTTACGAGAGAAAACTACCTACCCTTGTGTTGAGATCAAGTTGCTCCACCTACCATATGAAACTTGATTTCTAGCCTTCCCAAGTTGCTTTCCACTCAATCCTTTCTTCCACCACAGCCAAATCGGTGAGGAGAGTTGAGTGTTGGGGAGATTATCATTTGAAGCACAAGAGCAAGGAGTTCATCATCATCAACACCATCTATTACCTTTTGGAGGTGGTGCCTCCTAGATTGGTTAGGTGTCGCTTGGGAGCCTCCGTCAAGATGTGGAGTTGAACCAAGAAGTTTGTAAGGGCAAGGATATCGCCTACTTCATGAAGATCTACCCAGTAAGGCTAGTCCTCCGTGGGCGTATGCCATGATGGCATAGACAAGGTTGCTTCTTCGTGGACCCTTCGTGGGTGGAGCCCTCCGTGGACTCTCTTGGCCGTTACCCTCCGTGGGTTGAAGTCTCCATCAGCGTGGATTGGCGATAGCACCACCTATCGGAACCACGAGAAAAATCTCCGTGTCTCCAAATTGTGTTTGCTCTTCTCCACCTCTCTTTACTAAATGTGCAATTTACTTTCCGCTGCCAATACTCTAGAATTGCATGTGTAGGGTGATACTTGACTTGATCATCATCTTGAAATCTGCCAAAACTTGTCTAAATCAAAAGGCTGAATTTTTATATTGTCAAGTAGTCTAATCACCCCCCTCTAGACATACTTCGATCCTAGAAAGTGGTATCGAGCTTTGGTCTCCATTGTGTTGGTTTCCATTGCATTGGACTCCATAAGCTTGGTTTCACAACCTAGGAGAGTATGGCGTCTAGTGAGGTAATTTCGTTAGAGGTCCTTACTTTGATGGTTCAAATTTTGCTAGTTGGAAGCATAAGATGAAAATGCATATTCTTGGACATAACCACCGCATGGGGCATTATTTGTGTTGGCTTGCAAGGTGAGTTCTTGAGGAAGGAAAAGTTCGGATCGTGAAGCTACTGCGGATGAATTGCGGATGTTGCAAAACAATGCTCAAGCTTGTGACATTCTCTTCAATGCTTTGTGTCGAGGAGTTCAACAAAATCAACCGTCTTGAGAATGCAAAAGATATTTGGGATACTTTGGTGAAATGCGAAGGTACCGAGTCCGTGAAGGAATCAAAGCTAGATGTTCTTCAAGGTTAACTTGACAAGTTCAAGATGAAGGAAGGTGAAGGAGTCGTTGAAATGTACTCTAGGCTTGCTCTCATCACAAATGAGATTGCCGGCTTAGGAAGCGAAGAAATGACCGACCGATTCATCATCAAGAAGATTCTCAGAGCTTTGGATGGAAAGTATGACACCGTGTGCACTTTGATCCAAATGATTCCAAACTACAAGAATCTCAAGCCTACCGAAGTCATTGGAAGAATTGTTGCTCATGAGATGACACTTAAAGATAAGGAAGAGCTTCACAACAAGTCAAGTGGTGCTTACAAAGCTACAAGTGATGCTCCTACAACCTCAAGTGACAAGCTAGTTTCCAATGAAGAGATAAGCCTAATGGTGAAGAACTTCAACAAATTCTACAAGAGTAGAAGCAAGGAAAGAAGCTCAAAGTCCAGATCATATGATGAAAAGAGATCTTCTAGTCGTGATCGAAGCTGCTACAATTGTGGAAGACCGGACACTACTCAAATGAGTGCTCGGCTCCCCACAAGAGAAGAAGAATCTCCAAGAAGAAGAAGCTCAAGAGAAGAGTCACCTCGGAAAGAGAAGGAGTAGAGATGATCATTATGAGCGAAGATCCTCTCGAAGAAGCAAGGATTAGGAAAGGAAAGACAAGTCATCAAGGAGCTACACAAGAAGAAAACATCAAGCTCATGTAGGTGAATGGGTCTCGGCTCCGACTCAGACAATCACTCGAAAGAAGCTATCACTCCAACTCCGAATCTGATCAAGATGAAGGTGTTGCGGTCTTGCTCTCGTATCCTCCAACTCCAACTCCTATGACTTATTTGATTCACCAAATGAGGGAATTGGAAGATGCTTCATGGCTAAAGGCCCCAAGGTATCACACCACGAGTTTATTGACTTTGATAGTGATGAGGATGACTTGCTTGGTGAAGATGAGCTTTTACATGACAAATCTAGTGAGCCTAGTAATGATGAACATGCTAGTAGTCTTTATAATCGAGAAGAGTCGAATGACAATGCTATGAAGGAGATTGAGCGTTTAACTAAAGAACTAAACACTCTTAAGTTAGCTCATGAAACAACTCAAGAAGATCATAGAGAGCTCCTAAGATCTCATGAGAAGCTACGCGAGAAGCTCAATCTAGAGCAAGAACATGAGTTTCTAAAAGCTATCAATGGCGATCTTGAAAGAAGAGTTCTTCATATCTTGCCAAGCGACTTCTCTTGTCTAATTTCTTGCCACCTATTAAAACTAAGCATGACAAGCATAAGAAAAATTCTTCATCTAGTAGTAACAATAACCATGCTAAATCAATATTGTTGCTTCTAGTAGTTCTCTTGATTCCACTAACAATGTTTCAAGCCAAGTTACACTTGAGCAAGAAAATAGTTTATGGAAAGGGATTATAGAAAGGTGTCTACAAGAGCCTTGCGGAAGCAAGAACTTTGAGAAATTGTTACAAGCAAGGAAGGCACGGAAGAATCAAGGAATTGGTTTTGAGCGAAAGTTCAACGCCGAGGGTGTTGAATGGGAAGAAGGTCAATATCCTCCAAAGTTTGTTTCTCAAAAGGAGAAGTATGATCCTACTTCCTCCAATGTGGAACAATCTCAAGATGACCTTCCACCACAAGACCACAAGCTAAAAGGCAAGGACAAGCTTCAAGAGGAGATTGATGCATTTATTGAAGCACCTAAGGCCATGGTCAAGTGGGTTCCCAAGGAAACGTCAAGTTCTACTTCGACAAGCTCAACTACTACCCCAAGGATTCCCATCAAGATGATGTGGATCCCGAAGAAGAAGAACTAGAGAGTTCTTGAGGGTGACTCCGCCAACATACTTCACTCACATTCATTTTGGCAAGAACTTGTGCTATCAACTTTCACATCTTGCACTAGTTCATGGAGTCACAAACCCTCTTGTTGGTAAGTCAAGGGACAAGGTAATCATTGCTTTCATGGACATCATCTTTTGTGTACCTCAATCTATGTCCATGGATATCCTTGTTTGTTCCTTGTGGGACTAACCCATGTAGGTATTGAAAGTGCCGAATCAAAGGATTGCTCCCAACTCTTGATGATCTTCATCAACATTGAGCATCCACATCTTCAACATCTACATGAAGTCTTCTCGACAACCCAAGGTTAGTTTGACCCTTTAAAGGGGTTCTCACATCAAGGGAGCTTTGCTCTAAAGAATTGAGCTAAAGCATCTTCAAATGATGTGAACACATTAATGCTTTATGTAAAAGTGGTAACCCCACTTGTGCTTAAGCGATGAGTATGACCTATGATCAAATGTTTTCATTTGACTCCTAAATCAATATACTCATATATAGATGACCTAGTCATCGACAAATTGTGTGATAGTAGCTAGTGTTTTGTTTGTGCATGTTTGACACATATTTCATTTGCTATCTTATTGTGTGAGCATGTTGGATGCATAATTTTATCCATTCGAGGACATCCATTTGTTGCTATGGTCTTTTGGATTTTTCTTTTTGACCAAATGGATGGACAAGAATGCCTAAGTTCCTCCTAGCTATCTATGCTTTCTTGTCTCAAATTCTATTCATGCTTATATGACAAACTTTGAATAAGTCATTTTGGACACACGGTGAGGAGCACTTTCGGAGCCACCGATCCGTCTAAGACTAAACTTCCAAAACCTTCTAAGTATTTTCGATCGGACCAACCCACTCAAATCGGACGGACCAAAAGCACTTGGATTGATCTAGGTTTTCACCTCGGTGAAACCGAGTTACAAATTCGGCGTGACGAAATGTGTAACTTCTGCGATTATCCATCTCGGTGCCACGAGTTTTACAACTTCGGTCCCACCGACAGCTAAAGGGTATATATACACGAGGCGGTCGCGTTGATTCCTTCTTCAAAGCGTCTAGCCCCAAACCCTTTCTTTGCCGTCGCCGTGGTCTCCGGATCTTCTCCGTAAATGCTTTGTGCGCCCTACTTGCGGAGTCTCCGTCGCCGTCAGCGGACATTCTCTCCGCGCCGTTGCCGCCGTAGAGAACTCCACCAAGTTAGGGTGAGTTTGATCCCTCTCGTGCTTCAACCTCGATTCAATGCGATTGGTTTGCCTAGCATCTTGCCACGTTTGAGATCTTCCTATCCAGCATTAGTTCTTAGAGCGAAATTGAGTGAAAGTTTTAGGGTTAGGTTTCCGCGAACACATCTCGGTGAGACCGATTTTACATTCTCGGTATGACCGATTTGGCCTCTGGCCATTGCCTTTGCCTTTTCGGTCCAACGAGTTGTGCAAATCGGTGCGACGAAATGAGGATTTAGTGAAACCCTAGTGTTTTCGGCGGGACGAAACCCACATCGGTCTAACGAAAGTGGTGTGAATGTACATTAGAACACTTGGATTCACGAATTTTAGACTCGATCGACCGAAATGCATTACATGAAAACCTAAAACTGAAATTTGAACTCATCTTTTGCAAAATCTTCTGCGGTTTGTGATAACTCTTCTTCTCTGCCTATACCTAATCTATTCACGGGTTGTCGGCCATATGGGATGCGGTGACAGCGAACAGTCTGAATCTCCAATTGCTGAAATTCGAGAGGCGGGCACTAGTCACGAGGCCAGCAGCTTTTACGATGATGGTGAGAGGAGCACACCAAGTGGTTTGCCTCCTGCTGCCACGAGGGCGGGAAGAAGAAGAATTACGATGAAGAAGATTACGATTTCATAGGCGAGGAAGATCTCCTCCAAGCCAAAGAGGAAAGTGGTTGCCAAAGAGAATCAAGGGCAACAAACCAAGAAAGGCACCGATAAAGTGAAGAAGTCCTTTTGTTGCCAAGAAGCTAAGCATGGAAGAAGAAACCTCGAGCAAGGTGAAGAAAACTTCCAAGAGGAAGAGGATTGTGCATGATGA
Organism: Aegilops speltoides; assembly: GCA_021437245.1. Lineage (NCBI taxonomy): Eukaryota > Viridiplantae > Streptophyta > Magnoliopsida > Poales > Poaceae > Aegilops > Aegilops speltoides. The sequence continues at coordinate 506,141,439 of CM038142.1, forward strand.
AGCGGTGATGATGATGATGAGGAAGCTCCACACCTCCTCCTCGAAGCCTAAGTTCATGGGCGATGCCATCGAGGCGGGAGCACCTTCAAAGTCTAAGCCATCTGCTCCGCAAAAGGCAGCTCAAGCCAAGCCTGCTGCCAAGCCCAAGAAAAGCTGTAGAAACATTCACCTTGAGAGAAGAAGGAAGACAATGTGCCACCAGTGAGTCGGATGATGAGGCACTGTGTTCTTGAAACTCATCGAAGCTGCCGATTCACAATGATGCTCATCCTCGAGCTGAAAACATGAAGGAAAGAAAGGATAAAGGTCTTAGGCTATGGAGACAAGCTGATCCATATCTTTGTGAGGAGAAGGACTGCTTTGTTGACCCAAGGTTCCACACGAGAAGCGGCGGGATTTCTATGAGACTATGCTTATGGACAAGAAGCCCATTATTGCGAGACACTCGCTATGTTGGTGGGCATATATTGTGATGAAAACACGAGACTTCTTTCCACATGTGCATGAGAGCTTTCTTGCATGTGGTGTTGCTGATTTCGTTGGTCGGTGTGACGACTTGGAATGATGAGATGATCATGCAATTCTATGCCACGACTCATTTCTATCCGGATGGCGAGGATTGTATGGATGGTGAAGGTCGAGATTCTCTTCAAGCTGTTGAAGAATGGGCAGCACTTGCTGAATGCTCCAGTCTTGAGAGAGAGGGCGATGTTGATGTCTATGGTATTCCCAAGAAGAACCATGAGTCTATGAAAAATATGTACAATGAGGTACCAGCTAAGGATGTAGAAATCTGGGCTTCGGCTCGGTGTATCATCTCGAGCAGGTCTCCCTACCACAAACACAATTACGAGGCATACCTTGATGCCCAAGTGCAGGAGATCATCGCATGATAAGAGGCTATTCTATCAACATGCTGCATATACTAGATCGAAGGCACCTTTCAAGGTGATGGACACGATAGTTGAGACTATCAAGAGGGCAATGACGGACGAGAAGAGGTCATGTGGTTTTGCCCGCACATTCGGATGCTTATCAATGCCAAGTTTGGCAAGGGCACCTACTTGTTGGATAGACCACACTTGCCACTTGCAGCTGAGCATGAGGACAATGAAGTTGTGATGGTGAGGATGATCCCACGTCTGTTGAAGGTCAAGCAAAGTCTGAAGCTGCCAAACAAGCTAAAGCTAAGAAGGAAGCGGCGGCAGCTAAACCAAGAGTGTTGGAGAACAGCTCCTTGAAGCTACCGGAGGATTGAACAACGCTTTGGCCAGCATTATGCGATCTCGGGAGAGTCTTGAGAGGATAGTTGAAGACAAGTTCCATGCTCTGGATGTGAAGGTGGCTGAAGTGCAAGTCACCGTCAACAAGCTTGAGGCGGATATCGAGGAAGCTAAAGGGAGAAGGAAGAGCTCATGCGAGAGATGCAAGATGATCTAGTCGGGATGATTATGAACAGCCTGCTCGAGTTCCTACAAACCCGATCAGCTGCTATTCGATGGCAGACACCGAGGGCTCTGACATCGGCACCTCCACAGCTCCATCGGTTCGGCTCGGCTCGGTGACCCTCCTCCAGCTCCACGGACATCAGTGAAGCCTTTGCGGATGCAGCTATTTCAACTCCATCAACCCGGAGGCGGGAGCCGCCCGGTGAGTCCCTAGTGGCGTTTAGCTCTATACCTTCGAACTTTTGGTAACTTGTTGCCAAAGGGGAAAGTGTATAGATCATAGGACTTCGAGAGAGAGTGCTCGTTTTGCTCTTCGTTTCATTTGCGGTCTTTTGAGATACTTTTGAGTTTTTGAGACATTCCGTGTGTTTGATACTCGTTTGCTCTACTTTGATGAGTGCTTGATCGTACTATGCCTTAATGTGTGCTTAATGCTTATCATATGCTATTCATATCTTGTATGATCATTTACTCATGTCTTGGTGATTGGGTGCATGCTATTCATTCTTATCATTTTGTGCGCTCCACCAAGATGTATGTGACATGGAAGAGTAACCCATGATCCTAATCGATTGTGCATTTGCATTCAAGCATAAATCTTAAATAATGCACAAATTTAGGGAGCTCTTGCTTATCACATACTTCTCAAAGCGACGATATTATTCATTGATTATATCATTTGTCGAAGCTTTGATCTATATGTTGTCATCAATTACCAAAAGGGGAGATTGAAAGTGCAACTAATCCCGGGTGGTTTTGGTAATTAATAACAACATATATATCATTGAACTAATAGTTTCTTGAGAACATTTGAGAGTTCGGTGATATGGGTATGGCAATGGTGAAGATGTGGACCCTCAAAATGCTAAGGCAAGCATTGGCAAAAGCTCAAGACTCCATTTTGGTTTAGTGATCCAAGATCACATTGAGTCTATAGGAAAGCCAATACTATTAAAGGGGATGAGGTTATGTTAATGATCTGGTTGCTCAAAGTGCTTAGTGATACATCTCCCAAACCATCAGCAATCTTTCATTCCAACATACACACATAAGTAATCTCGGTCCCACCGATTTCCTAAACTTCAGTCCTGCACGAGATGTACCACCTCAGCCACAAAGCCAAACCCTAGTAATTTGGATTTTCCGATTCCAAACTCGGTCTCACGAAACTAGTGTTGCCAAGCTTACGTAACATACATCATCATATCGGTGTCACCGTGTAGGATCGGAAGTATGTCTAGAGGATTAGACTACTTGACAATTAAAAAGTTTAGCCTTTTGATTAGGACAAGTTTTTAGCAAGTTCACAATGATGACCAAGTCAAGTATCACCCTACACATGCAATTCTAGAGTAATGGCAGCGGAAAGTAAATTGCACATGTAGTAAATAGAGGTGGAAAAAGCAAGCATAATATGGAACACGGAGATTTTTCTCGTGGTTCCGATAGGTGGTGCTATCGTCAATCCACGTTGATGGAGACTTCAACCCACGGAGAGGTAGCAGCTGCGAGAGTCCACGGAGGCTCCACCCACGAAGGGTCCACGAAGAAGCAACCTTGTCTATGCCATCATGGCATCGCCCACGGAGGACTAGCCTTACTCGGGGTAGATCTTCACGAAGTAAGCGATCTCCTTGCCCTTACAAACTTCTTGGTTCAACTCCACATCTTGTGGAGGCTCCCAAGCGACACCTAACCAATCTAGGAGGCACCACCCTCCAAAAGGTAATAGATGGTGTTGGTGATGATGAACTCCTTGCTCTTGTGCTTCAAATGATAATCTCCCCAACACTCAACTCTCCTCACTGATTTGGCTGTGGTGGAAGAAAGGATTGAGTGGAAAGCAACTTGGGAAGACTAGAAATCAAGTTTCATATGGTGGGAGTGGAGCAACTTGATCTCAACACAAGGGTAGGTAGTTTTCTTCTCGAAATGTAAGGTAGGAGTGGTAGTTCTTTACGATGGCTCTCTCCACGAATGAAGAGGAGGTGGAGGGGTATTTATAGCCTCCACACAAAATCCAACGTTACACACATTTGACCAATCTCGGTCGGACCGAAGTTGACAACTCGGTGAGACCGAAAGTTCAAATCTTGTGAGCGTTGGGATTTTCAGTGGGACCGAAAATACAATCTCGGTTAGTCCGCTTCTTCCAAAGACTAGGGTTTGCCATTCTCGGTGGGACCGACTTTATCATCTCGGTGACACCGATTTGATTCTGAAGGTTCTGAAGGTTGGCAACACTAGTTTCGGTGAGACCGAGTTTGGAATCGGAAAATCCGAAATTTCTAGGGTTTGGCTATATGGTGAGGTGGTTCATCTCGGTGTGGTGAGTTTATGGAATCGGTGGGACCGAGATTACTTATGAGTATATGTTGGAATGAAAGATTGCGATAGTTTGGGAGATAGATCACTAAGCACTTTGAGCAACGGATCATCATCATAACCTCATCCCTTTTAATAGTATTGGCTTTCCTATGGACTCAATGTGATCTTGGATCACTAAACCAAAAATAGAGTCTTGAGCTTTTGCCAATGCTTTCCTTAGCATTTTGAGGGGTCCACATCATCGGTCATTGCCATACCCATATCAACTGAACTTTCGAAATATTCTCAAGAAACAATTAGTTCAATGATATATATGTTGTTATTAATTACCAAAACCACCGGGGATTAGTTGCACTTTCAATCTCCCCTTTTTGGTAATTGATGACAACATATAGATCAAAACTTCGACAAATGATATAATCAATGAATAATATAAATCGCTTTGAGAAGTATGTGATAAGCAAGAGCTCCCCTAAATTTGTGCATTATTTAAGATTTGCGTTTGAATGCAAATGCACAATCGATTAGGATCATGGGTCACTCTTCCATGTCACATACATCTTGGTGGGCGCACAAAATGATAAGAATGAATAGCATGCACCCAATCACCAAGACATGAGTAAATGATCATACAAGATATGAATAGCATATGATAAGCATTAAGCACACATTAAGGCATAGTATGATCAAGCACTCATCAAAGTAGATCAAGCGTAGTATCAAACACACGAAATGTCTCGAAAATCTCAAAAGTATCTCAAAGAAAATGCATAAGCGAAAGAGCAAAAGCGAGCACTCTCTCTCTCGAAGTCCTATGATCTATACAATTTCTCCCCTTTGGCAACAAGTTACCAAAAGTTCGAAAGGTATAGAGCTAAGCGTCACTAGGGACTCTGCTTGGCGGCTCTGTGCAGGTTGATGGAGTGGAGATAGCTGCATCTGCAAAGGCTTGGCTGAAGTCTGTGGAGCTGGAGGAGTGGACACTGGGCTGGAGCTGGGCCAGATGGAGCTGTGGGAGGTCTTGATCTGATAGCCACAGGGTGCATCCTTTGGAATAGCAGTGATCTGGGCTTTGTGGGGACGGGCAGGGCTGCTCATAGTCATCCTCGACAAGGTCATCCTGCATCTCCTTCATGAGCTCTGCCTTCTCCCTCTTGGCTTCCTCAATATCTGCCTCAAGCTTGTTGGCGGTGACTTGCACTTGATCGACTTGACATCGAGCATGGAACTTGTCTTCAACTATCCTCTCAAGACTCTCCTGAGACTGCACTATATTGGCCAGGCGTAGTTCAATCCTCTGGGTAGCTTCAAGAAGCTGTTCTCCAACGCTCTTGGGTTTAGCTGCTGCTGCTGCTGCTTCCTTCTCAGCTTTAGCTTGTTTGGCAACTTAGGACTTAGCTTGTCCTTCAGCAGATGTGGGATCATCCTCGGTCATCACAACTTCATTATCCTCATGTTCGGGCTGCGGTGGCAAGTGGGGTCTATCCAACAAGTAGGTGCCCGTGCCAAACTTGGCATTGATGAGCATCTGAATGTGCGGGGCAAACCCACATGACCTCTTCTGGTCTGCTGCTGTCCTCTTGATAGTCTCAACTATCAGGTCCATCACCTTGAAAGGTGCCTTCTGATCTAGAATGTGCAGCATGTTGATAGAATAGCCTCTTATCATGCGATGGTCTCCTGACTTGGGCATCAATGTATGCCTCAGAATCGTGTTAGTGGTTGGGAGACCTGCCTGAAGATGATACACTGAACCGAGCTTCCATATCTCTACATCCTTGGCTGGTACCTCATTGTACATGTTCTTCATTGACTCATGGTTTTTCTTGGGAATTCCATAGACATCAACATCATCATCTCTTGACCTTTGGAGCATTGAGAGTGCAGCCCACTCTTCAACTGTTGAAGAGAATCTCTGGCCTTCAGTCATCCATACAATTCTGCCATCTGGATAGAAGTGTGTTGTGGCATAGAATTGCATGATCATCTCATCATTCCAAGCAGTCAGCTTCTGACCAACGAACTCAGCAACTCCACATGCAGTGAAGCTCTCATGCACATGTGGGAAGTAGTCTCTGTGCTCTTCACTGTCGATGTATGCCCAGTCAACATATCTTGTGTCAGCAACAATGGGCTTCTTGTCCATGAGCACTGTCTCATAGAAATCTTGTTGCTCTCTGGTGTGGAACCTTGGATCAACAGCTGTCCTTCTCTGGTGGCATATGGATCAACTTGCCTCCATAGCACGAGACCTTTGTCCTTCCTTTCCTTCATGTTTTCGCTCGAGGATGAGCATCATTGTGGGCGGCAGTTTACATGCGAGTTTGACAATACATGTGCCTCTTCATCGACTCATTGGTGGCACATTGTCCTTCTTCTTCTCTGAAGCGGGAATGTTTCTCCTTTGTTTTCTTGGGCTTGGCGGCGAGGCTTGGCTTGAGCTGCCTTTCTTTGGAGCTGATGGCTTAGATTTGGTAGGTGCTCCTGCCTGATGGCATCTCCCATCAACTTAAGCTTCGAGGAGGCTGGGGTGCTTCCTCATCGGAATCATCAAATTTGCTTCATCATGTACAATCCTCTTCCTCTTGGAAGTTTTCTTTACCTTGCTCGAGGTTTCTTCTTCCATGCTCGACTTCTTATGGCTGTGGACTTCTTCACCTTCTGGTGCCTTTCTTTGTTTGTTGCCCTTGATGCTCTTTGGCAACCACTTTCCTCTTAGGCTTAGATGTGATCTCTTCCTCGGCAACAAAGTCGAGAATCCTCTTCATCGAATTTCTCTTCTTCACAGCCACGGTGGCGGCGAGGCAAACCACTTGGGTGCTCCTCTCACCATCATCGGAAAAACTGCTGGCTTGGGACTAGTGCACGCCTCTGGAATCTCAAGCTGGTGATTCGGACCTGTTACAGCTGTCACTTGCATCGACATGGTGACAACTTGTGAATAGATAAGGTATAGGCGAGAATAGAAGAGTTATCACAAAGCTAGAAGATTTTGCAAAAGAATGAGTTCAAATTTCAGTTTTAGGTTTTCACGAGAATGCATTTCGGTCGACCGAGTCTAAAATTCGGTGAATCCGAAGTGTCTAAACAGAACCATTCACACCACTTTCGGTTGGACGAAATGGGTTTCAGATCTAGCCGAGAACACTAGGGTTTCACTAAATCCTCATTTCGGTCTTACCGATGTGCACAACTTCGGTTGGACGAAAAGTCTGATCTGGCGAAGGCCAAATCGGTCGATCCGAGAATGTAGAATCGGTCACACGAGATGTGTTGGTGAAACCTAACCTAAAATTTTTACTCGAATTTCGTTCTAAGAACTAATCTGCTGGATAGGAAGATTTCAAACGTGGCAAGCTAGGCAAACCTATCGTGCATTGAATCGGAGGTTGAAGCACGAGAGGATCGAAACTCACCCTAACTTGGTGGAGTTTCTCTCTGGCTGCGACGACACGGTGAGATTGACCGTTGGCGGCGGAGACCAGCGGCGGCGCCTGAGCGGCAGCGGAGGCGATCCGGAGTCCACGGCGGCGGCGACAAAGGGTTTGAGGCGGCGTTTTGAAGAAAGAATCAGCGCTGCTGCCCTCGGTATATACCCTTCGGTGTCGGTGGGACCGAGTTGGAAAACTTCGGTGGCACCGAAGATGGTTAGCGCAAGCGATTACTCACTTGATCACGCGAAATTTAACTTCGGTTTCACGAGGTGAAAACCTAGATCAATCAAGTGATTTGATCATCCGATTTGAGTATATTGGTTTGACGAAAGTACTTAGAAGGTTTTGGAATTTAAGCTTTTGACGGATCGGTGGCTCAGAGTGCTCCTCACTTGATGCGTCGAAAAAGACTTGATCAAAGTTTGTGATATAAGCATGAATAGAGTTTGAGACAAGAAAGCATAGATAGCTAGGGGAGGAACTTAGGCATTCTTGTCCATCCATTTGGTCAAAAAAAAAATCCAAAGACCAAAGCAACAAATGGATGTCCTCGAATGGATAAAATTATGCATCCAACATGCTCACACAATAAGATAGCAAATGAAATATGTGTCAAACATGCACAAACAAAACTCTAGCAACTAGCACACAATTTGTCGATGACTAGGTCATCTATATATGAGTATATTGACTTGAGTCAAATGAGAACATTTTATCATAGGTCATACTCATCGTTTAAGCACAAGTGGGGTTACCACTTTTACATAAAGCATTAATGTGTTCACATCATTTGAAGATGCTTTAGCTCAAATCTTTAGAGCAAAGCTCCCCTTGATGTGAGAACCCCTTTTAAAGTGTCAAACTAACCTTGGGTTGTCGTAGAAGACTTCATGTAGATGTTGAAGATGTGGATGCTCAATGTTGATGAAGATCATCAAGAGTTGGGAGCAATCCTTTGGATTGGGCACTTTCAATACCTACATGGGTTAGTCCCACAAGGAACAAACAAGGATATCCATGGACATAGATTGAAGTACACAAAGATGATGTCCATGAGAGCAATGTTACCTTGTCCCTTGACTTACCAACAAGAGGTTTGTGACTCCATGAACTAGTGCAAGATGTGGAAGTTGATTGCACAAGTTCTTGCCAAAATGAATGTGAGTGAAGTATGTTGGCGGAGTCACCCTCAAGAACTCTCTAGTTCTTCTTCTTGGGATCCACATCATCTTGATGGGAATCCTTGGGGTAGTAGTTGACCTTGTGAAGTAGAACTTGAAGTTTCCTTGGGAACCCACTTGACCATGGCCTTGGGTGCTTCAATGAATGCATCAATCTCCTATTGAAGCTTGTCCTTGCCCTTTAGCTTGTGGTCTTGTGGTGGAAGGTCATCTTGAGCTTGTTCCACATTGGAAGAAGTAGGATCATACTTCTCCTTTTGAGAAACAAACTTTGGAGTGGGATATTGACCTTCTTCCCATTCAACACCCTCGGCGTTGAACTTTCGCTCAAAACCAATTCCTTGATTCTTCGGTGCCTTCCTTGCTTGCGAACAATTTCCTCAAAGTTCTTGCTTCGGCAAGGCTCTTGTGAACACCTTTCTCTATAATCCCTTTCAACAAACTATTTTCTTGCTCAAGTGAAACTTGGCTTGAAACATTGTTAGTGGAATCAAGAGAACTACTAGAGGTAACAACATTTGATTTAGCATGGTTATTGTTACTACTAGATGAAGAATTTTCTTATGCTTGTCATGCTTAGTTTTAATAGGTGGCAAGAAATTAGACAAGAGAAGTCGTTTGGCAAGATATGAAGAACTCTTCTTTGAAGATCGTCATTGATAGCTTTTAGAAACTCATGTTCTTGCTCTAGATTGAGCTTCTCGAGCGTAGCTTCTCATGAGATCTTAGGAGCTCTCTATGATCTTCTTGAGTTGTTTCATGAGCTAACTTAAGAGTGTTTAGTTCTTTAGTTAGGCGCTCAATCTCCTTCATAGCATTGTCATTCGACTCTTCTCGACTATAAAGACTACTAGCATGTTCATCATTACTAAGCTCACTAGATTTGTCATGTAAGCTCATCTTCACCAAGCAAGTCATCCTCATCACTATCAAAGTCAATGAATTCAGGTGTGATACCTTGGGGCCTTTAGCCATGAAGCATCTTCAATTCCCTCATTTGGTGAATCAAACAAGTCATAGGAGTTGGAGTTGGAGGATACGAGAGCAAGACCGGCAACACCTTCATCTTGGTTGTATTCGGAGTTGGAGTGATAGATTTTTTGGAGTGATTGTCGGAGTCGGGCGGAGACCCATTCCTCAACATGAGCTTGATGTTTTCTTCTTGTGTAGCTCCTTGATGACTTGTCTTTCCTTTCGAATCCTTGCTTCTCCGAGAGGATCTTCGTTCATAACGATCATCTCTCTCCTTCTCTCTTTCTGAGGTGACTCTTCTCTTGAGCTTCTTCTTCTTGGAATTCTTCTCTTCTTTTGTGAAAGTCGAACACTCATTTGAGTAGTGTCGGGTCTTCCACAATTATAGCAGATTCGATCACGACTAGAAGATCTCTTTTCATCATATGATCTAGACTTTGAGCTTCTTTCCTTGCTTCTACTCTTGTAGAATTTGTTGAAGTTCTTCACCATTAGGCTTATCTCTTCATTGGAAACCAGCTTGTCACTTGAGGTTGTGGGAGCTTCAACGTAGCTTTGTAAGCACCACTTGACTTGTTGTGAAGCTCTTCCTTGTCTTTAAGTGTCATCTCATGAGCAACAATTCTTCCAATGACTTGGTAGGCTTGAGATTCTTGTAGTTTGGCATCATTTGGATCAAAGTGCACGCGGTGTCATACTTTCCATCCAAAGCTCGAGAATCTTCTTGATGATGAATCGATCGGTCATTTCTTCGCTTCCTAAGCCGGCAATCTCATTTGTGATGAGAGCAAGCCTAGAGTACATTTCAGCGACTCCTTCACCTTCCTTCATCTTGAACTTGTCAAGTTGACCTTGAAGAACATCTAGCTTTGATTCCTTCACGGACTCGGTACCTTCGTGCATTTCGACCAAAGTATCCCAAATCTCTTTTGCATTCTCAAGGCGGCTGATCTTGTTGAACTCCTCGGGACACAAAGCATTGAAGAGAATGTCACAAGCTTGAGCATTGTTCGTAACATCCATAACTCATCCGCTGTAACCCGCGATCCGGAACTTTTCCTTCCTCGAAGAACTCACCTTGCAAGCCAACACAAATAATGCCCCATCGGCGGGGTTATGTCCAGAATATGCATTTTCATTTTGTGCTTCCAACTAGCAAAATTTGAACCATCAAAGTAAGGACCTCTCTGAAAATTACCCTCACTAGGCGCCATACTCTCCTAGGTTGTGAAACCAAGCTTATGGAGTCAATGCAATGGAAACCAATCAATGGAGACCAAAGCTCGATACCACTTGTAGGATCGGAAGTATGTCTAGAGGGGGATTAGACTACTTGACAATTAAAAGTTTAGCCTTTTGATTAGGACAAGTTTTTAGCAAGTTCACAATGATGACCAAGTCAAGTATCACCCTACACATGCAATTCTAGAGTAATGGCAGCGGAAAGTAAATTGCACATGTAGTAAATAGAGGTGGAGAAGAGCAAGCGCAATATGGAACACGGAGATTTTTCTCGTGGTTCCGATAGGTGGTGCTATCGTCAATCCACGTTGATGGAGACTTCAACCCACGAGAGGTAGCGGCTGCGAGAGTCCACGGAGGCTCCACCCACGAAGGGTCCACGAAGAAGCAACCTTGTCTATGCCATCATGGCATCGCCCACGGAGGACTAGCCTTACTCGGGTAGATCTTCACAGTAAGCGATCTCCTTGCCCTTACAAACTTCTTGGTTCAACTCCACATCTTGTGGAGGCTCCCAGCGACACCTAACCAATCTAGGAGGCACCACCCTCCAAAAGGTAATAGATGGTGTTGGTGATGATGAACTCCTTGCTCTTGTGCTTCAAATGATAATCTCCCCAACACTCAACTCTCCTCACTGATTTGGCTGTGGTGGAAGAAAGGATTGAGTGGAAAGCAACTTGGGAAGACTAGAAATCAAGTTTCATATGGTGGGAGTGGAGCAACTTGATCTCAACACAAGGGTAGGTAGTTTTCTTCTCGAAAATGTAAGGTAGGAGTGGTAGTTCTTTCGATGGCTCTCTCCACGAATGAAGAGGAGGTGGAGGGGTATTTATAGCCTCCACACAAAATCCAACCGTTACACATTTGACCAATCTCGGTCGGACCGAAGTTGACAACTCGGTGAGACCGAAAGTTCAAATCTTGTGAGCGTTGGGATTTTCAGTGGGACCGAAAATACAATCTCGGTTAGTCCGATTCTTCCAAAGACTAGGGTTTGCCATTCTCGGTGGGACCGACTTTATCATCTCGGTGACACCGATTTGATTCTGAAGGTTCTGAAGGTTGGCAACACTAGTTTCGGTGAGACCGAGTTTGGAATCGGAAAATCCGAAATTTCTAGGGTTTGGCTATATGGCTGAGGTGGTTCATCTCGTTGTGGTGAGTTTATGGAATCGGTGGGACCGAGATTACTTATGAGTATATGTTGGAATGAAAGATTGCGATAGTTTGGGAGATAGATCACTAAGCACTTTGAGCAACGGATCATCATCATAACCTCATCCCTTTTAATATTATTGGCTTTCCTATGGACTCAATGTGATCTTGGATCACTAAACCAAAAATAGAGTCTTGAGCTTTTGCCAATGCTTTCCTTAGCATTTTGAGGGTCCACATCATCGGTCATTGCCATACCCATATCACTGAACTTTCTGAAATATTCTCAAGAAACAATTAGTTCAATGATATATATGTTGTTATTAATTACCAAAACCACCGGGGATTAGTTGCACTTTCACACGAGATGATAAAGTCGGTCCCACCAAGATTGGCAAACCCTAGTCTTTGGAAGAATCGGACTCACGAGATTGTATTTTCGGTCCCACGAAAATCCCAACGTTCACAAGATTTGAACTTTCGGTCTCACCGAGTTGTCAACTTTCGATCGGCCGAGATTGGTCAAATGTGTGTAATGGTTGGATTTTGTGTGGAGGCTATAAATACCCTCCACCTCCTCTTCATTAGTGGAGAGCCATCGAAAAGAACTACCACTCCTACCTTACATTTAGAAGAAAACTACCTACCCTTGTGTTGAGATCAAGTTGCTCCTCCTACCATATGAAACTTGATTTCTAGCCTTCCCAAGTTGCTTTCCACTCAATCCTTCTTCCACCACAGCCAAATCAGTGAGGAGAGTTGAGTGTTGGGGAGATTATCATTTGAAGCACAAGAGCAAGGAGTTCATCATCATCAACACCATCTATTACCTTTTGGAGGTGGTGCCTCCTAGATTGGTTAGGTGTCGCTTGGGAGCCTCCGTCAAGATGTGGAGTTGAACCAAGAAGTTTGTAAGGGCAAGGAGATCGCCTACTTCGTGAAGATCTACCCGAGTAAGGCTAGTCCTCCGTGGGCGTATGCCATGATGGCATAGACAAGGTTGCTTCTTCGTGGACCCTTCGTGGGTGGAGCCCTCCGTGGACTCTCGCAGCCGTTACCCTCCGTGGGTTGAAGTCTCCATCAACGTGGATTGACGATAGCACCACCTATCGGAACCACGAGAAAAATCTCCGTGTCTCCAAATTGCGTTTGCTCTTCTCGACCTCTCTTTACTACATGTGCAATTTACTTTCCGCTGCCAATACTCTAGAATTGCATGTGTAGGGTGATACTTGACTTGATCATCATCTTGAAATCTGCCAAAACTTGTCTAAATCAAAAGGCTGAATTTTTATATTGTCAAGTAGTCTAATCACCCCCCTCTAGACATACTTTCGATCCTACACCTTCTTAACATCTCTTATTGCTTCTTCCCCTCCGGAAACTTTATAGAAACAGGGGGGATACTGGCGTTTTCGGCATTTTTGTCACACCAGAACACTGCTCATACCTGGAAACTCAGCGCTCATTGTTAAGGGTTTTATTCAGCCCATTACACATTATAAAGTCCGAATACCTTAGGGAGTGTTCGGCGTCGCGAGTTTGGCCTTATATGCATCAGCTCCGAATCATGTCTTTGGTCAAATGTTGGGTCTGCCCGGCTCCCGTGTTTTGCTACCTTACGTTCCGTTCTATCGGCTAAGGCGGCACCGGGAGAACTACTGTGATTGTGCCCCGGTTCACCTGGACGAGCACTTTAGTAGAGAAAGCCGAAAACTGACTGCCATGGTACATCGCGAGACTGGTCAACCACTCGATGACCCAGCGGAATCTTCGCAATTCCTCTGCATTAACGAAGGACCGGTTTCCCGGTCACGTACATACACACACCATATCCGGCTGAACACGAAAGTACCAGGGGATATATAGTAGCCCCACCATCAAACTCCTATGGCTAAGTGAAAGTGTTAAAGCTATATAGTCTGATTGCCTGGTTCGCCGCGCTATCACCTCCTTAACGGACCAAGACGTTGGATCAAGTGTGACTACGCGCTTTCTCGAACACCCCCGCATTATATGCGTGGGGGCTGAAGCCGACGACTACAAACTTTCAGGATATATATATATATACATAAACGACCACACATGAGGCATTATAATACTTTCAGGCAAAAGTATAAAAACAACCTTTATAATCGAAATGGCATTGTCTTTACAATGGCGATACATGTCATTCGAACATGGCACTCTTCGAACACTGAGCCTCTATTAAACGGGCGCCTTCTAAGACTTCTTCGAAATAGTGCTCGGCCGGGTCCTGGCCGTCCGCCGCACTCCGGGTTGCAACAGCGGTGGCTTCCATCCTAGCCCAGTATGTTTTAACACGGGCAAGATCCATCCGCGCACCCTCTATGCACGCCGACCTCTTCACAGCATCGATATGCGAAACAACACCAAGGAATTGTTGCACCAATCCAAAATAGGTGTCCGACCTTGGTCATTGTGGCCAAAGATGATCCACGACAGACCTCATAGCAAGCCGGACAACTTTGTGGAGTTAAATACGATCGTCCATTTTGCATCATGCTTTTATATCAATATTTATTGCATTATGGGCTGTTATTACATTATATCTCAATACTTATGGATATTCTCTCTTATTTTACAAGGTTTACCATGAAGGCGGGGAATGCTGGCGGTGGAATTCTGGCTGGAAAAGGAGCAAGCGTTGAAACCTATTACGCACAGCTCAAAAGTCTGAGACTCCACAAAACAACTTTTGGATTTAATAAAATTTATGGCGAAAAGAAATAGGCCGGGGCCCATACCCTATCCGAGGAAGCAGGCCCCCCTATAGGCGTGCCCCTATCTCTGGGACCTGGTGGGCCTCTGGCGTCCATCTTCGCTATATCATCACTTTTACCACAGAAAAAAATGGTAGGCAAGCATACGGGGCGGAACTCCGCTGCCACGGAACATGGCGGAATCAATCTAGGGCTCTGGCGGGCTGTTACGCGAGGACACTTCCCCGGGAGGGAATCATCTGTGATCCTCTCATTGGGAGGGTCAATCTCCATCAACATCTTCACCAGCACCATCTCCTCTCAAAACCCTAGTTCATCTCTTGTATCCAATCTTGTATCAAAACCACAAATTGGTATCTGTGGGTTGCTAGTAGTGTTTATTACTCCTTGTAGTTGATGCTAATTGGTTTACTTGGTGGAAGATCATATGTTCAGATCCTTTATGCATATTATTACTCCTCTGATTATGAACATGAATATGCTTTGTGAGTAATTACGTTTGTTCACGAGGACATGGGTGAAGTCTTGCTATTAGTAGTCATGTGAATTTAGTATTAGATTCGATATTTTGATGAGATGTATGTTGTCTTTTCCTCTAGTGGTGTTATGTGAGCGTCGACTACATGACACTTCACCATTATTTGGGCCTAGAGGAAGGCATGGGGAAGTAATAAGTAGATGATGGGTTGCTAGAGTGACGAAGCTTAAACCCTAGTTTATCGTTGCCGTTAGGGGTTGATATGGATCCATATGCTTAATGATGTGGTTAGGTTTACCTTAATACCTTCTTTTGTAGTTGCGGATGCTTGCAATAGGGGTTACTCATAAGTGGGATACTTGTCCAAGTTAGGGCGATGCATGAAGTACGGTCCACCACATATCAAATTATCAAAGTACGAGCGCGAATCATATGAGCGTGATGAAAACTAAGCAGCGATAATTCCCAATGTGTCCTCGGGAGCTCCTTTACCATTATTAGAATTTTTCGGGCTTATCCTTTGCTACATAAAGTTGGGCCACCTTGCTGCACTTTACTTACTTTATTTACTTGTTGCTCGTTACTATTTATCTTATCACAAAACTATCTATTACCTACAATTTCGATGCTTGCGAGAAAACCTTCTTGAAAACCGCTTATCATTTCCTTCTGCTCCTCGTTGGGTTCAACACTCTTACTTATCAAAAGGACTATGATAGATCCCCTAAACTTGTGGGTCATCAAGACTCTTTTCTGGCGCCGTTGACGGGGAGTGTAGCGCTTTTGGTGAGTGGAACTTGCTAAGGAAACATTTATATAGTGTGCTGAAATTTTCTGTTACTTGTCACCATGGAAACTAATCCTTTGAGGGGCTTGTTTGGGGTATCTTCACCCCAACCAGAAGAAAAGAGTTGCTCCTCAACCTCTGAACTTTATGAAAATATTCACTTTGAGATTCCTTGGTATGCTAGAAAAACTGCTAGCTAATCCATTTGCGGGAGGCGGAACATTGCATCGATTTACACCTTATCTTTGTGGATGAAGTTTGTGGATTATTTAAGCTTGCGGTATTCTCGATGATGTTGTCAAAGAAGGTCTTCCTTTATGTTTGAAGGAGATGCATTGACATGGTATAGGCTATGTGATGATCTGAGATCTTGGAATTATAAGCGATTGAAGTTGGAATTTCACGGAAGTTCTATCCTATGCATCTTGTTCATCGTGACCATAATTACATATATAATTTCTGGCCTCATGAAGGAAAAGCATCGCTCAAGCTTGGGGGAGGCTTAAGTCAA
The DNA here is from genome assembly GCA_021437245.1 of Aegilops speltoides. NCBI lineage: Eukaryota > Viridiplantae > Streptophyta > Magnoliopsida > Poales > Poaceae > Aegilops > Aegilops speltoides. The sequence goes on from CM038142.1 coordinate 506,157,722, forward strand.
TGTTGTATTCATGCCCCAATCATGAGCTCTCTCGGGAAATGATTATTCAGAATTTTTATGCTCGGCTTTCTCTTGATAACTGCAACCTGCTCGATACTTCCTGTGATGGTTCTTATATGCTAAAGACTATTGATTTCAAATGGGACTTATTGGAAAGAATTAAATGCAACTCTGAAGATTGGGGTTCTGACGATGGTAAGGAGTCAGGTATGACAACTAAGTTCGGTTGTGTTAATCTTTTATGGATACCGATGCTTTTCGTGGATTTAGCGCTAAGTATGGACTTGACTCTGAGATAGTAGCTACTTTTTGTGAAACTTTTGCTACTCATGTTGATCTTCCTAAAGAGAAGTGGTTTAAATTCCTAAGTACTTGCACATATTATAGTCGAAGAAAAGACTATTACCTATAGTGATCCTATTGTTCCTACTGCTGATGTTGAAAAACCTCCTTTTCTGTTAGGATAAAAGATCATGCTAAAGCTTATTTGTTGTTAAGTAGAGTAATACTAGGACTTATACACCTCTGAGCAAATTAATGTTGAACCTAGTATTGCCATGATTAAATATCTCTTGGATGAGGACTTAGATGGGCATGTTATTTCTTTCTTGGGTGAGGCGCTAATATTGATAGACACGATACTAAGACCGTGAGACTGTTGTAGGCATGCTGTTATTTCTATTAAAATAGGAGATCATTGTTATCATGGCTTATGTGATATGGGTGCTAGTGCTAGTGCGATACCTTATGATCTTTATAAAGAAATTATGCGACATTGCACCGTCGAATTAGAAGACATTGATGTCACTATTAAGCTTGCTAATAGGGATACCATTAAACCTATTGGGATTGTTAGAGATGTCGAAGTTACGTGTGGGAAGGTTAAATACCTGCTGATTTTCTTGTTCTTGCTTCCCCACAAGATGATTTTGTCCCATTATTTTTGGTAGACCCTTCTTGAATCTGCTAGTGCTAAGGTTAATTGTGAAAGAAATATTGTCCTTTGTTGGCATAGATGGTATGTCTCATGAGTTTAATTTTGCTAAGTTTAGTAGACAACCTCGTGAAAGGAACCACCTAGTAAGGATGAAATTATTGGTCTTGCTTCCATTGCTGTTCCTCCAACTGATCCGTTAGAACAATATTTGCTACACCATTAAAGCGATATGTTTATGAAGGAAAGGAAGAAATAGATGAAGTGTTCATAAGCAGGAACCTATCTTTGAAACATAACCTTCCGTTGAAATTCTTGGGGATCCCCTCCACCCAAGGGTGATCCCATGTTTGAACTCAAACCATTACGATAATCTTAAGTATGCTTATCTTGATTAAAAAGAAATATATCATGTTATTATTAGTGCTAACCTTTCGGAGAAAGAAGAAGAAAGATTATTGAAAACTACGAAGAAGCACCGAGCTGCTATTGGATATACTCGGATGATCTTAAGGGCATTAGTCACATTATGTCAACATAAAATTTCAGTGGAGAAAGATGCCAAACCAGGTGAGAGATCCTCAAAGGCGATTAAATCCCAAGATGAAGGAAGTGGTAAGAAAGGAGATACTAAAGCTCCTTGAGGCAGGTATTATTTATCCGATTCTTGATAGTGAATGGGTAAGCCACATCCATTGTGTCCCTAAAAGGGAGGTATTACCATTGTTCCCAATGATAAAGATGAATTGATCCCGCAAAGAATTATTACAGGTTATAGGATGGTAATTGATTTCCGTAAGTAAAATAAAGCTACTAAGAAAGATCATTACCCTTTACCTTTTATTGATCAAATGCTAGAAAGACTATCCAAACACACTCATTTATGCTTCCTAGATGGTTATTCTGGCTTCTCTCAGATACCTGTGTCAGCGAAGGATCAATCTAAAACTACTTTCATTTGCCCTTTTGGTACTTTTGCTTATAGACGTATGCCTTTTGGTTTATGTAATGCATCTGCTACCTTTCAAAGATGCATGATGGCTATGTTCTCTGATTTTTGTGAAAAGATTTGTGAGGTATTAATGGATGATTTCTCCGTTTATGGATCCTCTTTTGATAATTGTTTAAGAAACCTTGATCGAGTTTTGCGGAGATCTTGAAGACACTAGTCTCATCTGAATTGGGAAAAGTGTCACTTTATGGTTAATGAAGGCATTGTCTTGGGGCACAATATCTCGAGAGAGTATTGAAGTTGATAAAGCCAAAGTTGATGCTATTGAAAGATGCCATGTCCCAAGGACATAAAAGGTATAAGAAGTTTCCTTGGTCATGCGGTTTTTATAGGAGGTTCATTAAGGACTTTTCTAAAATCTCTAGGCCTCGACTAATTTATTACAAAAGATATTCCTTTTGTCCTTGATGATGATTGTGTAGAAGCTTTTGAAACACATAAGAAAGCTTTGATCCTTTGCACCTATTGTTTAGCCACGATTGGAATTTACCTTTTGAAATTATATGCGATGCTAGTGATTATCTTTGTAGGTGCTGTTTTAGGGCAAAGAGTCGATAAGAAATTGAATGTTATCGGTATGCTAGTAAGGTATAAGGCCCGGATACAACTTTCCATATTCATAACTCCAACTCTTGCCTTTTAGGAGATCGATATATTATTTTCTCCGTGGTTGGGTTTTGTCTTTCGTTTTGCATTTTGTTCATGTCATGCATTTCATCATCGCATCATTCGCCTTTGCATCGGCTTTTCGTTGCCGTCATTGGTTTAAAACTTGCATCCGCTCGTAGTTATCGCTCCTCGCTTCTCTCCGTTCGTTCGTTGACCCCTCTGAGTCAACGGGTTTTGCTTCCCTCTTGACCGTGACCACCTAACCTCTGTTGACAGCTCGCAGCCCCTCTCGCGCGTCGAAACTTGCCGAACCGAACGGTGCAGTCGTTACCGTTGGATCCAGATCATCCCTAACGTCTATAAAATATCTCCGTTTTATTAATCGGGCTATCTAACCTATTTATTCGACCGCCCGATTATAATCGGACGGACGGATTAGTCCCTACCTAGTCCCTGCCTATATAATCAGTCCAAATCCCTAATTTCTAGGGATCCTCCCGGCGCCGCCACTCTTCTGTCTCCTCTTCCTCGGGATCTCCTCCCGATCCCCAACCAACCACCAGCGTGCTCCTTCCTCCTTCCTCGTTTTCCCCAGCCAGCCAATCCCCACCGGAGCTCCCTCCGCATACGAGCACCACCAGCAGAGGAGCCCCGATCCAGCTCCCTCACCCTCTCTCCTGCTCCCCTTCCCTTTCTTCCCCATCTCTCTCCCCGTGCGATCACAGCGCCCGCGTGCGCTTGGGCCAAGGACCCCGGCTGCCACCCCGTCAGCCCCGCCGCCGGCGACCGCAAGCCACCGGAGCACCAGGATCCCTCCAGCCTCTAGCTCCGGCGCGCCTCCTACCCCGAGCTCCTCCCATGGCGCCCTCGTTCACGAGCACGTCGATCCCGCCGCCTCGTCCCATGCTCGGATCAGCCCCGTCTCGTCCCCATGCACGAGTCGCCGCGCCGTTAAATCTTCGTCGATCGTGGCGGAAAGCCCGCCAAGTTCGGCGCCGCATGCCCCTGCTTCCCGATGGCGTCTGCTCGCGTTGGCCTGAAATCCCTCGCCGTCGCGTTGCCTGCTGTTTCGTTCGGCGAGCGAAACCACCTTAGTCGCCACCGGTTCGTGCGTCCCTTGCGGATCGCGACACCTACCTCGACCTGCTCCCTTCGGCCGAATCCAGCCATGGCCGCTGGATCTTGCCGCCTCCGTCCGGTTCCCCGTCCCCGGCGCCGTCTGCATCAGTGCTAAGCCGCCGTTGTTGGCTCTGTTTTGCTTGTCTTGGGCGTTGCGCCTAGCCTTGCTCGCTCGCTTCGCCGCGTTGACGCGTCACGCCGGGGCCACTCATGCGCCTCAAGGCCCGGCCAAGCGCAGCCAGCGCCATGCCTCCTCGCTTCGAACGGGCCAAGCCCATGGGTGAGCAGCCCCTCGAGATCCTCTCCACAGTGCACATTCGGGCCAGCAGATTAACCCGTGTACTTTTTCGATTCTGCGAATTTAGTTATTTATCCACAGACTGCCAGTTTTGCAGAAAACCCCCTTAATGTTCATGCATCAATAATTAATTAACTGTGCATCGGTATAAAATAATTTATATATGTTAAATGGTTAGAATTTTGTGTAGATTAATAATATGCCACTTTCATCCATGCTTAAAATGTTTAAAATGATGTTTGTTTAAATTTGCTTAAATGCCATGCTAAAATGATTTATTTCATAACTAAATAACCGTAGCTCAGTTTTGGATAAACTTTATATGTAAATGGGGTGGAAAAATGCTTAGTTTAACATGGTGCACTTTATTTTTCCTGTTTAACAACCTTAAAATATGGTTTAGGGCAGAGCAGTACCAAATCTAAAATATGCACATGAGGATTTTCGGAATTGTTGTTTGTTGTTCGGCCTCATTTAAACTTGACTAAATAGTTAGTTTACTTTTGATTCACCTTGCCATGTTTAACAACATTTAACATTGTTGTGTACCTAAGCGGGAGTGAACTAAATAACTTCGATGTGGTGTTTTGTCAATATGCAACTCGTTGCATATTGAGCTCCACTAACTTGTAGTATTGTGTGTTGCACTTTGCCATGCCATGCCTCATTAAACGGACATGCATCATACTTGTTTGTGCATCATGCCATGTTTATGCTTGTGCATTTACCATGTTGTTTGTTTCTTTCGGTGTTGCTTCTAAGTTCGGTAATGTTGCGATTGTGAGGATTAGTTCGACTACTACCGTTCGTCTTCTTCATGGACTCGTTCTTCTTCCTAAGCGGGATTTCAGGCAAGATGACCGCTACCACGGATCTCACTACTATCATTGCTATGCTAGTTGCTTCGTTCTATCGCTATCTTTGCGTTACCTATCATTGCTCTTCAAGCCTCCCAAATTGCCATGAACCTCTAACCTTTGACACCATTCCTAGCAAACCGTTGTTTGGCTATGTTACGCTTTGCTCAGCCCCTCTTATAGCGTTGCTAGTTGCGGTGAAGTTGAAGATTTCTCCATGGTGGGCGAGGGTTATGTTGGGATATCACAATATCTCTTATATTATTAATGTATCTATATATTTGGTAAAGGGTGGAAGGCTCGGCCTTATGCAGTGTGTTTTGTTCCACTCTTGCCGCCCTAGTTTCCGTCATACCGGTGTTATGTTCCCGGATTTTGCGTTCCTAACGCGGTCGGGTGATTTATGGGACCCCCCTGACAGTTCGCTTTGAATAAAACTTGTCCAGCAAGGCCCAACCTTGGTTTTACCATTTGCCTCACCACCACCTATACCCTTCCCTTGGGTCGGCCAACCAAGGGTCATCTTTATTTTAGCCCCCCCGGGCCAGTGCTTGTCTAAGTGTTGGTCTGAACCGAGTAGACTGCGGGGCCCCCTCGGGGCAACTCGAGGTCTGGTTTTACTCGTAGGATGTCTCATCCGGTGTTGCCCTGAGAACGAGATATGTGCAGCTCCTATCGGGATTGTCGGCGCATCGGGTGGCTTTGCTGGTCTTGTTTTACCATTGTCGAAATGTCTTGTAAACCGGGATTCCGAGACTGATCGGGTCTTCCTGGGAGAAGGTCTATTCCTTCGTTGATCGCGAGAGCTTGTCATGGGCTAAGTTGGGACACCCCTGCAGGGTATAAACTTTCGAGAGCCGTGCCCGCGGTTATGTGGCAGATGGGAATTTGTTAATGTTCGGTTGTAGATAACTTGACACCAGATCCGAATTAAAATGCATCAACTGCGTGTGTAGCCGTGATGGTCTCTTCTAGCCGGAGTCCGGGAAGTGAACACAGTTTCTGGGTTATGTTTGACGTAAGTAGGGTGTTCAGGATCACCTCTTGATCATTGCTAGCTTCACGACCGTTCCTTTGTTTCTCTTCTCGCTCTCATTTGTGTATGTTAGCCACCATATCATGCTTAGCCGCTGCTGCAACCGCGCCACTTTACCCCTTCCTTACCCATTAAGCTTTGCTAGTCTTGATACCCATGGTAATGGGATTGCTGAGTCCTCGTGGCTCACAGATTACTACCAAAACTAGTTTGCAGGTGCCGATGAAACCGTGCAGGTGACGCATCTGAGCTCAAGGAGGAGCTCGATGAAGATCTTGCCCCTTAGTGTTGTTTCGTTCTAGTTGATCAGTAGTGGAGCCCAGTTGGGGTCGATTGGGGACCTTTGTCGCATTTGGGGTTCTTCTTTTATTTTGGTTCCGTAGTCGGACCTTGATTGTATCTGGATGATGTAATGCTTTATTCATGTAATTGTGTGAAGTGGCGATTGTAAGCCAACTATGTATCTCTTTCCCTTATGTATTACATGGGTTGTGTGAAGATTACCTCACTTGCGACATTGCTTTCAATGCGGTTATGCCTCTAAGTCGTGTTTGACACATGGGAGATATAGCCGCATCGAGGCGTTACAAGTTGGTAATCGAGCCTTCCCGACCTTAGGAGCCCCCTTTGCTTGATCGTTTTTAGCGGCGGAGTTATGTCTAGAAAAATGTTTTGAGTCATTTAGGATTATATATATCGGAGAGTTAGAATTCTTTTTACTCCTCGGTCCTTAAATCGCTCTGGTGAGGTCTCTGACGTAGAGTTTTGACTCTTCTCTTCTCAAATTTCACTAAAAAAAATTTAGGATCACGCGGGTATCTTGGAATCGTTCCGATGGTTTTATGATGAGAACATTGTCTTGGTGCCTCTTGTCAGGGGTTTAGTGGAAGTGTCCCAGGGAGTTGAGCTCTGAGGTGTTGTCGTCATAATTTTATCGTTGCAGTTCTAGAATACCTGAGTTTAGTATGCCGACATTGAAAATCTCTTTTATGCAGTTGTTCGTGAGATAACCCGATAACCCGATCTTGAGGTGAGTGCGGGAGTATTGCCATGACTTCGTATAACGGATGCTTTTCGAAGGTTGAGGTAGACGATTTCCGAAGGTTTCTTGGTTATGTGTTGACAGATGGATACAGCTGGATGTAGGGATAGTTAGTTTGGGTGAGATATTATGCTTCCCCTGTATCCCCAACACCCGATTGCATAACCGGAAAATTTCGGGAGTTTCATAGGTGGGAATTAAAGTAGCTCTTAGGATATCTTTCCGACGGATGTATGATATGAAATTGGGGTTCGGCGTCTAGTGGTCCGCCTATTCACGGTTGGTTTCTGATGGTCTTGTTGTGTCTTAAAGAGTCCTTGGCTATGCTCGGGGACACCAGTATGTCATGTGCCTGCCTTGTACATGATGGTGCTGTCTGATCGAGCCCGTGTAGGCCCCACCACGAAAACTTGGACGAAATCTCTATCATATGTTTGTTCCGGCTTATTCTGCAAGCCACTCCTTTGTTTTTGTTTTGAGTTGTGGTATTCGAGTTGCTTCAATGTCAAGTGTTGATTCCATACCTTTCCTAAATGGTGTTCTCATACTCCGACGTGAATACCAATCCTTCTCGACAATCAAGATTGTCATGTCAATCCTTTTCAACCGGCGTGTTTCTCTTCAAGTGGATCCGATCACTTCAACATCAGCAAGACCAATTATCATTTCTTCTCAATGGTGTTTGTTTCATGCGTCTCCAAGTTGCCTTTGTTTTTTCCCGCCCACCCACCCTTTTTCCTCAAGGACTAAGATTTCTTTACCAAGTATCCTTTTATTTTGGTGAAGTTTCTCCATTCTTTTCCGTCAATGTTCTTACCCGGTGGTTCTCAAGAAGATGTTCTACTAGTTCATCATTCCTCATTCCGTTCTCTTTTCTTCTCCGGTGGATCCAAATCAAGATTTCAGTGTTGATCATATTATTTTCCTCGTGTCAAATGCTATCCCATGCTGGTGCATCTCATAATCGTTCACCTCTCTCTATTCTTATCCGGAGTGCTCAAGACATATCTCGAAGATTCGTGTTTCCACTCTGCATTCGTTCAAGCTCTTTCGAGATTGGTATCTCATTCAAGTCATTTAATTCAACCGGTGCAACATCTCTTTTAAATCTTTTCAATGGTGTTCTTTTGAGTGGGCCCTAACCACAGGTCTTTTCCCAGGATCTTACCTGACTCTTCTATTTTCCCAGAGCTATCCTAAATTCTTCTCCAAGTTTGACGTAAGAATGAGTTATCATCAGTCAAATGCTTTTCTCCAAGATATTTCAAATTCTTTTCATAGTTGGCTCAACCTCTTCGCTTTTGATTCTTCTGGTGTGCCTCAGTAATTCTTGGTGGTGTTTCTCGTTGTCATTCTCATCATTTGAAGACCGAAGAAGGTTTTCTCTTAAATCTTGGTCCATTCTCTTGAATATTCATGGTCCTAGCTTGATGCCATCCTCTCATAATTGCTTTCGATTGAGATAACTTTTTTCTTACCATCCGGAGCATTTCATGAGTTGTTTCCATTTCTTTCCTCCGAAGGCCATCATGTCATAATTCTTCATTCTCAGCTTGTAGCTATCGTTCTCCAAATCGTACCGGTGATTCGTTCAAATATCCTCTAATCAGTTCATGTTCTCTTCGTTCTCTTGTATCTAAATCCCCTCGAATATCTTCATTCGTTTTCCAATTCTTCCTGGTGAATTGTGCCTTTGCTACTTTCATTTTCAATTCTTACGGTGGTTCATTCAAGATTTCACCTCTTTCGTTATCATTTAATTCATTCGTTCTTTCCAATCCTACCGGTGGTTCGTTGAAGACCTTCCCAAGCTTGCATACATCTATCTTAATCCGTTCTACGAGAATAAGTGGCATGCCAAATCCATTGTGGGTCATCAATTTATTTGATGAAGGATAAGCATACAATAAATCTTATTCTTATTTCCTCGAGGCGATTCAATTCTTTTCATCCGGAGATTGTTCATGAGGAAGTAATTCTCGGTTGTAGTGTTTCATCTATTCTTTTTCCGGAGTTCCAAGTTTTCCGCACTATCTCGTCGCGAAGCTGCATCTAAATCATTGCAAGGTTTCACCTTGTGTTTTCAAGTTCTCTTTCTTTTTATCATCCTTTTATTACCGGAGTTCTTCATGGAGGCTCTACATGGTGGTTCATCAAGGATTCTTTTCATTCTTCAATTGTTCTTCAAGATTTTGCTCGAAGTTATGATCCGCCAAGCTATATTCAAAATTAAACAGGGTGCCCAACACTTGTTTTGTTTTGAGAAGCTCAAGTATTCTCCGTCTTGCATTCCAAAGTGCAATTCCTTCTATCTTATCTTTTGAGATGGTGTTATGTCACTCTTGACAATTTCCTTCATGTTTCATGATTCATATTGTTGTCAAGAACGAGGTATTTTAAATCCATCAGTCTCTTCATTGGAGTTATCTTGGGTTATATTTCACCTAAAGCTTTCCCTAAGGATTGTTGCTATTTATGGTGCTTATAAATGACCCAAGTTCTTCATTTGTCCTCCCGGTGAAATAAGTTTCTCGTCTCCTTGTTGATATCAATCCAATCATTGGTTTCCATTGGTGGCAGAAGCTCACCTCATAATTTTGAGATGTTTTCATAAGCCCGCCACAAGCTTATTCTTTTCGTTGTTGGTTTTCCAATAACTCCGTTATAACCTTCTCGGAAGGGTGCTTTCCGAGCTCATTTGTGGCAGAAGTTTGCATTTTCTCCTACATTCTGTTATTCCAGTGATCTATCTTCTATTCTTTTGTTCCAGAGGCATTGTGATGTTACTCTCTTCGACCCATCATCTCATTTTGTAAATATCATGTAATTTTCCTTGCTTATCCGTTTAGCCGGAGTGTCGTGTTTCATTCGAGTTCCCTCATCTTATCAAGTTTTGCCTCCCTTCTCAACCGGAGTGCGGTTTGTAATGTTTCTTACCCCTTGTGCCATTCTTTCAATTCCGGAGGCGGTGTGTTGTTGATTTCATCATGTATCCTCTCATCTTGTCAAGTTCATGTTCAATTCCTTCCATTTACAGTCGGAGTGCTGCCCAAATTATATCAATCTTATTCCTCCTCTATCTAGTTTTAACCGGAGTGGTTTCAATATCTATCTTATCACTAAACCTCTTGGTTCCCATCATATTCCTTGTTCCTCTTGTCCAACGAATTGTTTGCAATCTTGGTCATCTCCGTTGTTTTGTTTCTTTCAATTTGTTCAACCTCTCAAGGTTCTTTGGTTTCACTCATTGGTCAAAGAAGCAACTTAATTTTACCTCTTCTCTTCCTCTTCCGTTTTCCCTCCGGTGCCATCCTAGATCTCGGGACGAGATCCTCTCATAGTGGTGGACTGTTGTAACGCCCCGGATACAACTTTCCATATTCGTAACTCCAACTCTTGCCTTTTCCGGAGATGCGATATATTATTTTCTCCGTGGTTGGGTTTTGTCTTTCGTTTTGCATTTTGTTCATGTCATGCATTTCATCATCGCATCATTCGCACTGCATCGGTACTCGTTGCCGTCATTGGTTTTAAAACTTGCATCCGCTCGTAGTTGTCGCTCCTCGCTTCTCTCCGTTGCATTCGTTGACCCCTCTGAGTTTAACCGGGTTTTGCTTCCCTCTTGACCGTGACCACCTAACCTCTCTTGACAGCTCGTAGCCCCCTCGCGCGCGCGTCTGAAACTTGCCCGAACCCGAACCGGTCTGTCGTTACCGTTGGATCCAGATCATCCCCTAACGTCTATAAAATATCTCCGTTTTATTAATCGGGCTATCTAACCTATTTATTTACGACCGCCCGATTATAATCGGACGGACCGGATTAGTCCCTACCTAGTCCCCTGCCTATATAATCAGTCCAAATCCCTAACTTCTAGGGATCCTCCCGAGCGCCGCCACTCTTCCTGTCTCCTCTTCCTCGGGATCTCCCCTCCCGATCCCCCCAACCAACCACCAGCGTGCTCCTTCCTCCTTCCTCGTTTTCCCCAGCCAGCCAATCCCCACCGGAGCTCCCTCCGCCTACGAACACCACCAGCAGAGGAGCCCCGATCCATCTCCCTCGCCCTCTCTCCTGCTCCCCTTCCCTTTCTTCCCCATCTCTCTCCCCGTGCGAGCACAGCCCACGCGTGCGCTTGGGCCAAGGACCCCGGCGGCCACCCCGTCAGCCCCGCCGCTGGCGACCGCAAGCCACCGGAGCACCAGGAGCCCTCCAGCCTCTAGCTCCGGCGCGCCTCCTACCCCGAGCTCCTCCCATGGCGCCCTCGTTCACGAGCACGTCGACCCCGCCGCCTCGTCCCGTGCTCGGATCAGCCCCGTCTCGTCCCCATGCCTGGTCGCCGCGCCGTTCGTCTTCGTCAGTCGCGCGGCGGAGCCCCCGCCAAGTTCGGCGCCGCATGCCCCTGCTTCGCAGCGAGCGTCTGCTCGCGTTGACTGCAAGTCCCTCGCCGTGCGTTGCCTCTGTTTCGTTCGAGCAGAGACAAAACCACCTTGGCCACCGCCAGTTCGTCGTCCCTTGCCAGATCCGCGACACCTACCTCGACCTAATCCCTTCCCAGCCAGATCCGGCAAGGGCCGCTAGATCTTGCCGCCTCCGTCCGGTTCCCCGTCCCCGGCGCCGTCTGCATCTGCTTTGCTTGTCCTGGGCATCGCGCCTAGCCTTGCTCGCTCCGCTCGCACGCGTTGACCGCGTCCACGCCCGGGGCCACTCATGCGCCTCAAGGCCTAGCCAAGCCGCAGCCAGCGCCAGGCCTCCTCTGCTTTCGAACCGGGCCAAGCCCATGGGTGAGCAGCCCCCTCCAGATCCCTCTCCTGTGCACATTCGGGCCAGCCAGATTCGGCCCGTGTACTTTTTTTTCCAGTTCTGCGAATTTAGTTATTTATCCAGAGACTGCCAGTTTTGCAGAATTGTTGGTTGTTGTTCCGGCCTCATTTAAACTTGACTAAATAGTTAGTTTACTTTTGATTCACCCCTTGCCATGTTTAACAACATTTAACATTGTTGTGTACCTAAACGGGAGTGAACTAAATAACTCGATGTGGTGTTTTGTCAATATGCAACTCGTTGCATATTGAGCTCCACTTAACTTGTAGTATTGTGTGTTGCACTTTGCCATGCCATGCCTCATTAAACCGGACATGCATCATACTTGTTTGTGCATCATGCCATGTTTATGCTTGTGCATTTACCATGTTGTTTGTTTCTTTCCGGTGTTGCTTCTAAGTTCTGGTAATGTTGCGATTGTGAGGATTCGTTCGACTACTCCCGCTCGTCTTCTTCATGGACTCGTTCTTCTTCCTAGCGGGATTTCAGGCAAGATGACCGCTACCCTGGATCTCACTATATCATTGCTATGCTAGTTGCTTCGTTCTATCGCTATGCTGCGTTACCTATCATTGCTCTTCAAGCCTCCCAAATTGCCATGAACCTCTAACCTTTGACACCATTCCTAGCAAACTGTTGTTTGGCTATGTTACCGCTTTTGCTCAGCCCCTCTTATAGCGTTGCTAGTTGCAGGTGAAGTTGAAGATTTCTCCATGGTGGACAGGGTTATGTTGGGATATCACAATATCTCTTATATTATTAATGTATCTATATATTTGGTAAAGGGTGGAAGCCTCGGCCTTATGCCTGGTGTTTTGTTCCACTCTTGCCGCCCTAGTTTCCGTCATACCGGTGTTATGTTCCCGGATTTTGCGTTCCTACTTGCGGTCGGGTGATTTATGGGACCCCCGACAGGTTCGCTTTGAATAAAACTTGTCCAGCAAGGCCCAACCTTGGTTTTACCATTTGCCTCACCACCACCTATACCCTTCCTTGGGTCGGCCAACCCAAGGGTCATCTTTATTTTATCCCCGGGCCAATGCTTGTCTAAGTGTTGGTCGAACCGAGTAGACTGCGGGGCCCCTCGGGCAACTCGAGTCTGGTTTTACTCGTGGGATGTCTCATCCGGTGTTGCCTGAGCGAGATATGTGCAGCTCCTATCGGGATTGTCGGCGCATCGGGCGGCTTTGCTGGTCTTGTTTTACCATTGTCGAAATGTCTTGTAAACGGGATTCGAGACTGATCGGGTCTTCTGGGAGAAGGTCTATTCCTTCGTTGATCGCGAGAGCTTGTCATGGGCTAAGTTGGGACACCCTGCGAGGTATAAACTTTCGAGAGCCGTGCCCGCGGTTATGTGGCAGATGGGAATTTGTTAATGTCCGGTTGTAGATAACTTGACACCAGATCCGAATTAAAATGCATCAACCGCGTGTGCAGCCGTGATGGTCTCTTCTCGCCGGAGTCCGGGAAGTGAACACGGTTTCTGGGTTATGTTTGACGTAAGTAGGGTGTTCAGGATCACCTCTTGATCATTGCTAGCTTCACGACCGTTCCTTTGTTTCTCTTCTCGCTCTCATTTGCGTATGTTAGCCACCATATCACGCTTAGCCGCTGCTGCAACCTCACTACTTTACCCCTTCCTTACCCATTAAGCTTTGCTAGTCTTGATACCCATGGTAATGGGATTGCTGAGTACTCGTGGCTCACAGATTACTACCAAAACCAGTTTGCAGGTGCCGATTAAACCGTGCAGGTGACACATCTGAGCTCAAGGAGGAGCTCGATGAAGATCTTGCCCCTTAGTGTTGTTTCGTTCTAGTTGATCAGTATTGGAGCCCAGTTGGGGTCGATCGGGGACCTTTGTCGCATTTGGGGTTCTTCTTTTATTTTGGTTCCGTAGTCGGACCTTGATTGTATCTGGATGATGTAATGCTTTATTCATGTAATTGTGTGAAGTGGCGATTGTAAGCCAACTATGTATCGCTTTCCCTTATGTATTACATGGGTTGTGTGAAGATTACCTCACTTGCGACATTGCTTTCAATGCGGTTATGCCTCTAAGTCGTGCTTCAACACGTGGGAGATATAGCCGCATCGAGGGCGTTACAAAGACTCTTGATACTGCCCAGAGAAATTATGCTACTATTGAAAAAGAGTTCTTAGCAGTTGTGTTTGCATGTTATAAGTTTAGACCTTATATTGTTGATTCCAAAGTTACTATTCGCACTGATCATGCTGCTATTAAATATGTTATGGAAAAGAAAGATGCTAAGCCTAGACTCATTAGATGGGTTCTCTTGCTCCAAGAATTTGACTTGCATATTATTGATAGAAAGGGAGCTGAGAACCCCGTTGCAAATAACTTGTCTAGGTTAGAGAATGTTCTTGATGACCCACTACCTATTAATGATAGCTTTCCTCATGAACAATTGGCGGTTGTCAATGCTTCTCGTACTGCTCCTTGGTATGCTGATTATGCTAATTATATCGTTGCTAAATAGATACCGCCTAGTTTCACATACCAGCAAAAGAAAAAGTTCTTTTATGATTTAATACATTACTTCTGGGATGATCCACACCTTTATAAAGAAGGAGTAGATGGTGTTATTAGACGTTGTGTGCCTGAGCATGAACAGGGACAGATCCTACGCAAGTGTCACTCTGAATCCTATGGAGGACACCACGCTGGAGATAGAACTACACACAAGGTACTACAATCTGGTTTTTATTGGCCTACTCTCTTCAAAGATGCTCGTAAGTTTGTCTTATCTTGTGATGAATGGCAAAGAATAGGTAACATTAGTAGACGTCAAGAAATGCCTATGAATTATTCTCTTGTTATTGAACCGTTTGATGTTTGGGGCTTTGATTATATGGGACATTTTCCTGCCTCTAATGGTTATACACATATTTTAGTTGATGCTGATTACGTTACTAAGTGGGTAGAAGCTATTCCAACTATTAGTGCTGATCATAACACTTCTATTAAGATGCTTAAAGAAGTAACTTTTCCGAGGTTTGGAGTCCCCAGATATCTTATGACTGATGGTGGTTCACATTTTATTCATGGTGCTTTCCGTAAGATGCTTACTAAGTATGATGTCAATCATAGAATAGCATCTCCTTATCACCGGCAGTCTAGTGGTCAAGTAGAGTTGAGCAATAGAGAGCTCATATTAATTTTGCAAAAGACTGTGAATAGATCTAGAAAGAATTGGTCCAAAAAACTTAATGATGCATTATGGGCCTATAGAACTGCATACAAAAATCCTATGGGTATGTCTCCTTATAAGATGGTTTATGGAAAAGCATGTCATTTACCTCTTGAACTTGAACATAAGGCATATTGGGATATCAAAGAGCTCAATTATGACTTCAAACTTGCTGGTGAGAAGAGGTTGTTTGATATTAGCTCACTTGATGAATGGAGAACCCAAGCCTATGAGAATGCCAAGCTTTTCAAAGAAAAAGTCAAATTCTGGCATGATAAGACGATACAAAAGCGTGAGTTTAACGTAGGAGATTATGTGTTATTATTCAACTCTCGTTTAAGACTTTTTGCAGGAAAACTTCTCTCAAAATGGGAAGGTCCCTACGTTATCGAGGAGGTCTATCGTTCTAGTGCTATAAAAATCAACAACTTCGAAGGCACAAATCCGAGGATGGTTAACGATGAAAGAATTAAACACTATATTTCAGGTAATCCTATCAATGTTGAAACTAATATTATTGAAACCATAACCCCTGAGGAATACATAAGGGACACTTTCCAGTATGTTCCAGACTCCGAAAAGGAATAGGTATGTGGTACGGTAAGTAAACCGACTCCAAAACAACTGCAATGGCAATTTTTATCAGTTTTGGAATATTTAAGAATTTTAGGAAGAAAGCAGTAGTCCGAAAGGGACACGAGGCCCCCACGAGAGTGGAGGGCGTGCCCCCCCTGTAGGGCGCGCCCCCTGTCTCGTGGGCACCTCGTGTGCCTCCCAGACTCCGTTTTCTTGTATGTTACGTATTTTGGTCGGTAAAAATTCATTATATATACTCCCGAAGGTTTTGACCACCGTATTAATATCCTTTGTTTTTGTTTCAAGCTGTTCCTGTTGCAGAATTAAGCAAGATGTCATCTCAAGATTTGGAGGGGGAGAGCTACATGACTGATTATATCGCAAACCCAAAAGTATATGGGAATGTGGAACATTATGGCTGGACCACGAAGGAAGAAGAAGACTATGATCCAAAGGGGAAGGAAGAGACAAGCTCCGATGAAGAGGACGATCCACTACCTCAACCTCGTGATATGCATGTGGAGTTCAAGAAATAAAGCCTCCCTAAGGTCCAATCTATCCCACCATGTTTTTTGCAGGACACCAAGGCAGCACTATGCAAAAAGATAATGAAACTCGAGCTCGAGAATGAGGATCTGAGGGAAGAAATTTTAAACTCGGCGCAAGCTAGAGAAGAAAAATTCAACAACTCCTACTTCACCACCTCCGAGGGCATAATCACATGGGTATGGGCACTCCCCTTGGCAACTGCCAAGCTTGGGGGAGGTGCCCCGGTATCGTATCACCATCACACTCCTATCTTTACCGCTTTATTTAGTTCGATCCTTTTAGTAGTATCTTGATCTAGTAGATTGAAGTTTTGATATCAAGTAGTTTTGAGTTTTGCTTCGTGATCTCTTTATGTAATCGAGTCCGTGTGCTATATATAATAAAGATTAGTGTTGAGTCAAGGGCTTTGCTATGTTGCTATGATCTTGAGAAAGTAGAAAGAATAAAAGAGCTCATATTGATCTTATGGATAGTGATAACTTCACACATACAAAGTATGAGGCATAAAAATTGTTGAGAGTTGATGAACGTAGCCTTGGTCATCGTTACGATTAATAGGAAGTGATAAGGAAAGAGGGGTTCACCTATAAATATATTATCTTGGACATCTTTTATGATTGTGAAGCACTCATTAAGTATGACATGCTAAAAGAGTTGATGTTGGACAAGGAAGACAACGTAATGGTTCCTGTTTTCCGACATCTCAGTTAAAGTATATTGTCATTGACCTTCCAAACATGTTGAGCTTGCCTTTTTCTCCTCATGCTAGCCAAATTCCTTGCACCAAGTAGAGATACTACTTGTGCTTCCAAATATCCTTAAACCCAGTTTTGCCATGAGAGTCCACCATACCTACCTATGGATTGAGTAAGATCGTTCAAGTAAGTTGTCATTGGTGCAAGCAATAAAAATTGCTCTCTAAATATGTATGACTTATTAGTGCAGAGAAAATAAGCTTTGTACGAACTTGTTGTGGAAGTAATAAAAGCAACGGACTGCATAATAAAGGTCCACATACAAGGGGCAATATAAAGTGACGTTCTTTTGCATTAAGATTTCGTGCATCAACCCTAAACGCGCATGACAACCTCTGCTTCCCTCTGCGAAGGGCCTATCTTTTACTTTATGTTTTTACTTTATGCTTGAGTGAAGGTGATCCTCACCTTTCCCTTTTTCATTTTATCCTTTGGCAAGCTCTTCGTGTTTGAAAGATCATGATATATATATCCAATTGGATGTAAGTTGGCATAGGCTATTATTGTTGACATCACCTAAAGGTGAATACGTTGGGAGGCAACACAATAAGCCCCTATCTTTCTCAGTGTCTGGCTGAAACTCTATAACCACAAGTATTGCGTGAGTGTTAACAATTGTAGGAGACTACGAGATAGTTGAGTATGTGAGCTTGCTGAAAAGCTCTATTATTGACTCTTTCTGATGTTGCGATAAATTGCAATTGCTTCAATGGCTGAGATTATAGTTTGTTAGTTCCCAATGAAGTTTTTGAACCATACTTGACATTGTGAATTGCTTATTACTTGAGCATAGGAAATCATATGACAAAATCTATATATGTTGTTGTTATTAGAATGATCATGATGCCCTCATGTCCGTATTTTATTTTTATCGACACCTCTATCTCTAAACATGTGGACATATTTTTCGATTTCGGCTTCCGCTTGAGGACAAGCGAGGTCTAAGCTTGGGGGAGTTGATACGTCCATTTTGCATCATGCTTTTATATCAATATTTATTGCATTATGGGATGTTATTACACATTATATCTCAATACTTATGGCTATTCTCTCTTATTTTACAAGGTTTACCATGAAGAGGGGGAATGCCGGCAGCTGGAATTCTGGCTGGAAAAGGAGCAAACGTTGGAAACCTATTCTGCACAGCTCCAAAAGTCCTGAGACTCCATGAAACAACTTTTTGGATTTAATAATAATTTATGAGCGAAATAAATAGGCCAGGGGGTCTACACCCTGTCTAGGAGACAGGGGGCGCGCCCCCCCTATAGGGCGCGCCCCCTATCTCCTGGGCCCCCTGGTGGGCCTCCGGTGTCCATCTTCTGCTATATCATCACTTTTACCCTGGAAAAAATCATGGGCAAGCTTACGGAATAAAACTCCGCCGCCACAAGGAGGAACCTTGGCGGAATCAATCTAGGGCTCTGGCGGAGCTGTTCTGCCGGGGACACTTCCCCCCGGGAGGGGGAAATCATCACCAATGTTATCACCAACGATCCTCTCATCGGGAGGGGGTCAATCTCCATCAACATCTTCACCAGCACCATCTCCTCTCAAAACCCTAGTTCATCTCTTGTATCCAATCTTGTATCAAAACCACAAATTGGTACCTGTGGGTTGCTAGTAGTGTTGATTACTCCTTGTAGTTGATGCTAATTGGTTTACTTGGTGGAAGATCATATGTTCAGATCCTTTCTGCATATTATTACTCCTCTGATTATGAACATGAATATGCTTTGTGAGTAGTTACGTTTGTTCTTGAGGACATGGGTGAAGTCTTGCTATTAGTAGTCATGTGAATTTGGTATTCGTTCGATATTTTGATGAGATGTATGTTGTCTTTTCCTCTAGTGGTGTTATGTGAACTTTGACTACATGACACTTCACCATTATTTGGGCCTAGAGGAAGGCATGGGGAAGTAATAAGTAGATGATGGGTTGCTAGAGTGACAGAAGCTTAAACCCTAGTTTATGTGTTGCTTCGTTAGGGGCTGATATGGATCCATATGCTTAATGCTGTGGTTAGGTTTACCTTAATACCTTCTTTTGTAGTTGCGGATGCTTGCAATAGGGGTTAATCATAAGTGGGATTCTTGTCCAAGTTAGGGCAGTACCCAAGTACCGGTCCACCCACATATCAGATTATCAAAGTACCGAACGCGAATCATATGAACGTGATGAAAACTAGCTTGACGATAATTCCCAATGTGTCCTCGGGAGCTCCTTTACCATTATTAGAATTTGTCCTGGCTTATTCTTTGCTACATAAAGGATTGGGCCACCTTGCTGCACTTTACTTACTTTATTTACTTGTTGCTCGTTACTATTTATCTTATCACAAAACTATCTATTACCTACAATTTCAGTGCTTGCAGAGAAAACGTTACTGAAAACCGCTTATCATTTCCTTCTGCTCCTCGTTGGGTTTGACACTCTTACTTATCGAAAGGACTACGATAGATCCCCTACACTTGTGGGTCATCAGGCCCACGCGGCCATCTTTTCATTCAATGGCAAGGGATGCGTCGGGGCACTGAACTGCGACCAGAATAACCTCTCAGCCTTATCGTCCTTCCGATCTTTGTAAAACTCGGATGCATCAGCAGCGCTCTTTGCCAAGTCCGCGTATGCGTCCGCCGCACTCCACAACTGATCCAGATGGGCATACTTCGGATCTCCGAATTTCATCCGCAACAGATAGGGCTTTCCAGCCACGATATCTCCGGCCTCACGAAGCTCCTCCCTCATCCCCCTCATTTCAGAGCGGGTTTCCTTGGCTGCCTCCAGGGCCTTCTTCAGGTCAGCCACCTTTTACTAATTTTCCTTTTCAAGGACCTCACGGCGGTTGGTGGCATCTTCCAGCGTGGTAGCCATCTGGGCTATCTTTTCTTTGCTTCGGCGATGAGCAGCATGTTCGGCTCTTAACTCCTCGACCGCCTTCAGAGCGGCCGCATCACTCGTCTGGGCTTGCTCCTTGGCTCGGGCAAGCTCCGCCCGAAGGGTCTCCACGGCAGCAGCTCCATCTGCAGTCACAACATATTACAGATACTAGCATTATGCTCCTCTTAAAGATTTGCTGACAAGCCGAATATACATACCCTGGTGATGTCTACTACACAACCTTCTTCTTGTAGACGTTGTTGGGCCTGCAAGTGCACAGGTTTTTATGAAAGTAGCAAATTTCCCTCAAGTGGATGACCTAAGGTTTATCACTCCGTAGGAGGCGTAGGAGGAAGATGGTCTCTCTCAAACAACCCTGCAACCAAATAACAAGGAGTCTTTTGTGTCCCCAGCACACCCAATACAATGGTAAATTGTATAGGTGCACTAGGTCGGCGAAGAGATGGTGATACAAGTGCCAAATAGATAGTAGATATAGGTTTTTGTAATCTGAAATAATAAAAACAGCAAGGTAGCAAGCGATAAAAGTGAGCGTAAACGGTATTGCAATGATAGGAAGCAAGGCCTAGGGTTCTTACTTTCACTAGTGTAAGTTCTCTCAACGATAGTAACATAGATAGATCATATAACAAGCCCTCAACATGCAACAAAGAGTCACTCCAAAGCCACTAATAGCAGAGAACAAACATAGAGATTATGGTAGGGTACGAAACCACCTCAAAGTTATCCTTTATGTTCTATCTATTCAAGAGTTCATAGTAAAATAACATGAACCTATTCTTTCCACTCAATCTATCATAGAGTTCATACTAGAATAACACCTTAAGACACAAATCAACCAAAATTCTAATGTCACCTAGATACTCCATTGTCACCTCAAGTATCCGTGGGCATGATTATATGATATGCATCACACAATCTCAGATTCATCCAACCAACATAAAAGTACTTCAAAGAGTGCCCCAAAGTTTCTATCGGAGAGTCAAGAACGTGTGCCAACCCCTATGCATAGGTTCCCAATGTCACGAACCCGCAAGTTGGTCACCAAAACATACATAAAGTGGCACATGATATCCCATTGTCACGACAGATAATCACGGCAAGACATACATCAAGTGTTCTCATAAATGACTCAATCCGATAAAATAACTTCAAAGGGGAAACTCAATTCATCACAAGAGAGCAGAGGGGGAGAAACATCATAAACTCCAACTACAATAGCAAAGCTCGGGATACATCAAGATCGTGCCATAGAGGAACACGATAGAGAACACGAGACAGAGAGAGATCAAACACATAGCTACTGGTACATACCCTCAGCCCCGAGGGTGACCTACTCCCTCCTCGTCATGGATAGCGCCGGGATGATGAAGATGGCCACCGGTGATGGGATCCCTTTCAAACAGGTGCTTGAACGGGCTCCCGAGAGGTTTTTGATGGCTACAGAGGCTTGCGGCAGCTGAACTCCCGATCTATCTTCTGTTCTGGAAGTATTAGGGTATATTGGTATATATAGGAGGAAGAAATATGCCAGGGGAGCCACGAGGGCCCCACGAGGGTGGAGGGCGCGCCCAGGAGGGTGGGCGCGCCCCCCTACCTCGTGCCTTCCTCGTTTCTTTCTTGACGTGGACTCCAAGTCTCCCGGGTTGCTTTCCTTTCAAAAATAACTTCTCCAGTTGATTCCATTCCATTTTGACTCCGTCTGATATTCCTTTTCCTCGAAACACTGAAATAGGCATAAAATAGCAAATCTGGGCTGGGCCTTCGGTTAATAGGTTAGTCCCAAAAATAATATAAAAGTGGATAATAAAGCCCAATATTGCCTAAAATAGTAGATAAAGTAGCATGGAGCAATCAAAAATTATAGATACGTTGGAGACGTATCAAGCATCCCCAAGCTTAATTCCTGCTCGTCCTCGAGTAGGTAAATGATGAAAAAGAATTTTTGATGCGGAGTGATACTTTGGCATAATTTCAATGTAAATCTTCTTAATTGTGACATCAATATTCAGATCCGAAAGATTCAAGACAAAAGTTCATATTGACATAAAAATAATAATACTTCAAGCATACTAATCAAAGTAATCATGTCTTCTCAACATAACATGGCAAAAGAAAGTTCATCCCTACAAAATCATATAGTTAGGCTATGCTCCATTTTCGTCACACAAAGATGTTCCCAACTTCTATACCCCCGGTGACAAGCCAAGCAATTGTTTCATACTCAAATAATCTCAAACTTTTTCAACCTTCATGCAATACATGAGCACGAGCCATGGATATAGCACTATGGGTGGAATAGAATATGATGATGGGGATTGTGTGGATAAGACAAAAAAGGAGAAAGTCTCACATTGACGAGGATAATCAACGGGCTATGGAGATGCCCATCAATTGATGTCAACATGAGGAGTAGGGATTGCCATGCAACAGATGCACTAGAGCTATGAATGCTCAACAAAAGAAAACTAGTGGGTGTGCATCCAACTCGCTTGCTCATGAAGACCTAGGGCATTTGAGGAAGCCCATTGTAGGAATATACAAGCCAAGTTCTATAATGAAAAATCCCCACTAGTATGAAAAGACACCTTATGAGACTCACTACATGAAGAACGAGGTGCTACTTTGAAGCACAATATATGAGACTCACTACATGAAGAACAAGGTGCTACTTTGAAGCACAAGGGTGGAAAAAGAGATAGTAGCATTGCCCCTTTTTTTTGGGCCTTTCTTTTTTTTTCTTTTGGCCTTTCTTTTTTTGGGCAATGCTCTAATAATGATGATCATCACACTTCTATTGATTACAACACAAGGATTACAACTCGAAACTTAGAACAATATATGACTCTATATGAATGCCTCCGGCAGTGTACTGGGATGGTGCAATGAATCAAGAGTGACATGTATGGAAAATAATGCATGGTGGCTTTGCCACAAATACGATGTCAACTACAAGATCATGCAATGGCAATATGACAAAAGTAATGTATGTCATGATGATGATGATGGAAGTTGCATGGCAATATATCTCGGAATGGCTATGGAAATGCCATGATAGGTAGGTATGGTGGCTGTTTTGAGGAAGATATAAGGAGGTTTATGTGTGATAGAGCGTATCGTATCACGGGGTTTGGATGCACCGACAAAGTTTGCACCAACTCTCAAGGTGAGAAAGGGCAATGCACTGCATCAAGAGGCTAGCAAAGGCAGAAAGGTGAGAGTGCGTATAATCCATGGACTCAACATTAGTCAAAAGAACTCATATACTTATTGCAAAAAATTAGAAGCCATCAAAAATCAAGTACTACGCGCATGCTCCTAGGGGGATAGATTGGTAGGAAAAGACCATCGCTCGTCCCCGACCGCCACTCATAAGGATGCACAAGCCAGGTACACTTCATGTTTCAAATTTGTTACACAACTTTAACCATACGTGCATGCTACTGGACTTGCAAACTTCAACACAAGCATTTCTTAAATTCACAATTACCCAACTGGCACGACTTTGATATTATCACCTCCATATCTCAAAACAATTATCAAGCATCAAACTTATCTTAGTATTCAATTCACTCAAAAGAAAGTTTCACATATCTTGAACACCAAGTATATTAAAATTACGCGAATTACCATGCTATTAATGACTCTCAAAATAATCTAAGTGAAGCATGAGAGTTCATCTATTTCTTTAAAACAAATCCACCACCGTGCTCTAAAAGATATAAGTGATGCACTAGAGCAAATGACAAACTACTCCGAAAGATATAAGTGAAGGTCAATGAGTAGCTAAATAATTATGCAACTATGCGAAGACTCTCTCTCATTTAATAATTTCAGATCTTGATACTTTATTCAAACAGCAATCAAAGCTAAAGAAAACATTGCAAGGATAGCACAACTCATGTGAAGAAGCAAAAACTTAGGCTCAACCGATACTAACCGATAGTTGTTGAAGAAGAAAGGTGGGATGCCTACCGGGGCATCCCCAAGCTTAGTTGCTTGAGACTTCTTGAAATATTATCTTGGGGTGCCTTGGGCATCCCCAAGCTTGAACTTTTGTGTCTCCTTAATTCCTCTCATATCATGGCTTCTCTATTTCTCAAAAGCTTCATTCACAACAAACTCAACAAGAACTCGTGAGATAGGTTAGTATAAACCAATGCAAAACCTTATCATTTTCTACTGTAAAAAATCACTAAAATTATTATTCAACATTGAATACTAAATGCCTCTGCATATTTAATACTCCTATCTTCATATAGAATCATTAATCAAGCAAACATATGCAAACAATGCAACCATAACAGCAATCTGCCAAAACAGTACAGTCTGTAAATAATGCAAGAGTATCAATACTTCCCTTACTCCAAAAATTATGAAATAACATTCCCACTGTAATAAATTTATCAGAGCTCAATATGCAAAAAGATTCAACATTATACCACTCTCTGACTTTTCTAGGGAATTTTCGCAACAGCGGTAAACTTTCTGTTTTTCAAACAGCAACATGTATACTAGCAAAATAAGCATGGCAAAGGCTATCCTTGACTTTCTTATTGGAACTAAAGATGCAAAACATTATTCTAACTAACAGAAAGAAAAAACTAACAAAAGGAAATGACGCTCCAAGCAAAACACATATCATGTGGTGAATAAAAATATAGCTCCAAGTAAATTACCGATGAACGAAGACGAAAGAGGGGATGCCTTCCGGGGCATCCCCAAGCTTAGGCTCTTGGTTTTCCTTTGAATATTACCTTGGGGTGCCTTGGGCATCCCCAAGCTTAGGCTCTTTCCACTCCTTATTCCATAGTCCATCGAATCTTTACCCAAAACTTGAAAACTCCACAACACAAAACTCAACAGAAAACTCGTAAGCTCCGTTAGTATAAGAAAATAAAACAACCACTTAGGTACTGTAATGAACTCATTCTAAATTCATATTGGTGTAATATCTACTGTATTCCAACTTATCTATGGTTCATACCCTTCGATACTACTCATAGATTCATCAAAATAAGCAAACAACACATAGAAAACAGAATCTGTCAAAAACAGAATAGTCTGTAGTAATCTGTACCAAACGTATACTTATGGAACTCTAAAAATCCTACCAAATTAGGAAGTCCTAATAAATTTGTGTACCAACCCAGAGAAAAAAGAATCAGATCAATAGCACGTTTCCGTGAATTAACAAAACTAATTTACTGGATGCAAAAGTTTCTGATTTTCAGCAGGATCAACACAACTATCACCGTAAGCCATCCTAAAGGTCTTACTTGGCAATTTATTGAAACAAAAGCTATAAAACATGATTACTACAGTAGAATAATCATGTGGTCACACAAAAACAGTAAGGATAAGTATTGGGTTGTCTCCCAACAAGCGCTTTTCTT
Source organism: Aegilops speltoides (assembly GCA_021437245.1). Lineage (NCBI taxonomy): Eukaryota > Viridiplantae > Streptophyta > Magnoliopsida > Poales > Poaceae > Aegilops > Aegilops speltoides. The sequence continues at coordinate 506,182,836 of CM038142.1, forward strand.
TAATGCCTTTCTAGCTAGGCATGATGATGACAATGATGCTCACATAAAAGATAAGAATCGAAACATAATGGGAGCATCATGAAGCATATGACTAGCACTTTTAAGTCTAACCCACTTCCTATGCATAGGGATTTTGTGAGCAAACAACTTATGGGAATGATAATCAACTAGCATAGGGAGGTAAAACAAGCATAGCTTCAAAACTTGAAGCACATAGAGAGGAAACTTGATATTATTGCAATTCCTACAAGCATATGTTCCTCCCTCATAATAATTTTCAGTAGCATCATGAATGAATTCAAAAATTTAACCAGTACCTAAAGCATTCTTTTCATGATCTACAAGCATAGAAAATTTACTACTCTCCATACAAGCAAAATTCTTCTCATGAATAATAGTGGGAGTATCATAAGAGACTTGAACACTAAAAATTGTTTCCACATTAAAAGAGTAATGTTCAGAAAAAGGGTAATCATAATCATGACAAGGTTTTTAAATATAATCATCACTACTTTTTATAGCATAAGTTTCATCACAATAATCATCATAAGTAGCAACTTCGTTCTCATCATAATCGATTGAAACCTCTCCCAAGATAGTGGAATCACTAAATAAAGTTGACACTCTTCCAAATCCACTTTCGTATTCATCACAATAAAATTTAACATCCTCCAAAATAGTGGGATCACTACTTCCTAAAGTTGACTCTCTTCCGAACCCACTTTCATCAATATAATCATCATAGGTAGGAGGCATGCTATCATCATACCAACTTTGCATATCAAAACTTGGGATGCTAAAAATATCATCTTCATTAAACATAGCATCCCCAAGCTTGGGACAAACATCCAGCAAATATATTCTCAAATATTTCATCCCAATCAAACATAGCTTCCCCAAGCTTGGGCCCTTTCATATCATAAGCATAATCACTCTCATCATTAAGAATATTGATAGCACCGATAGTATAGCAATTATCATCATCACAATGAGTAGTAGGAGCAACATCATTTGGGAGGGATACCTTTTTACCTTTGTTGCTCCTTCTTTTCTTTTTCTTCTTCACATTATGTGTAGGTTCAACCTTCCTCTTTGAGCTCCTTATTGATGAGATTGCTTGAATAGAAAGCTCCCCCTCGTTACCTGATTCATCATAAGAAATAATAGGAGGATATTGGGAAGTCTCTTCCCTTTCGTTAGTATTCTCTTCATCCTCTATTTGTTTTCTTTTCTTTATGTAATTGGCAATATAAGGATTTTCAATGCAATTCACCGCACAATACATATAAATCTTCTCTAGATCAAAACCAAGAAATCCATCAAGATTAAATTTTGGAATACCCTCAGTTATACGTTTCATTTCTTCATAACCCAAAAGAAGGCTAAGATCTTTACGATGCTCAAGGGTAATCAAATTATCACAATATTTGTAAACGACTTGATCATGAAACAAATAGCATTGGGGCTTTAAATGACCATGTTCATTGCAAAGTTCACAAGGGTATGAAAAATATTGAATCTTTCAGCACATTCATCTAGCTCTTCTTGCAACAATTTGGTTTCTAAGTACTTATGCCTCTTGCAATAAATATCTTCTCTATTTGGTTGTTCATGCAAACATGCACTCCACAAAAGTTGACATGCTCATAAGAGATATTTTCATCATAACTAGTGCAATCATCATTAGCATCATGGATATTCAAAGAATTCGTACTAACAACATTGCAATCATGCTCATTGTTCAAAGATTTAGTGCCAAACAATTTAGAGATTTCTTCTTCTAGCACTTGAGCACAATTATCCTTTCCATCATACTCGCGAAAGATATTAAAAAGGTGAAGCGTATGAGACAAACTCAATTCCATTTTTTAATTTTTCTTTTATAAACTAGACTACTGCTAAAACAAGAAACAAAAAGATTCGATTGCAAGATCTAAAGATATACCTTCAAGCACTCACCTCCCCGGCAATGACGCCAGAAAAGAGCTTGATGTCCACTACACAACCTTCTTCTTGTAGATGTTGTTGGGCCTGCAAGTGCACAGGTTTGTAGGACAGTAGCAAATTTCCCTCAAGTGGATGACCTAAGGTTTATCAATCCGTAGGAGGCGTAGGATGAAGATGGCCTCTCTCAAACAACCCTGCAACCAAATAACAAAGAGTCTCTTGTGTCCCCAACACACCCAATACAATGGTAAATTGTATAGGTGCACTAGTTCGGCGAAGATATGGTGATACAAGTGCACAATAGATAGTAGATATAGGTTTTTGTAGTCTGAAATAATAAAAACAGCAAGGTAGCAAGCGATAAAAGTGAGCGTAAACGGTATTGCAATGATAGGAAACAAGGCCTAGGGTTCATACTTTAACTAGTGTAAGTTCTCTCAACAATAATAACATAGATAGATAATATAACAAGCCCTCAACATGCAACAAAGAGTCACTCCAAAGCACTAATAGTGGACAACAAACGTAGAGATTATGGTAGGGTACGAAACCACCTCAAAGTTATCCTTTTTGTTCTATCTATTCAAGAGTTCGTAGTAAAATAACATGAAGCTATTCTTTCCGCTCAATCTATCATAGAGTTCATACTAGAATAACACCTTAAGACACAAATCAACCAAAACCCTAATGTCACCTAGATACTCCATTGTCACCTCAAGTATCCGTGGGCATGATTATACGATATGCATCACACAATCTCATATTCATCCAACCAACATAAAAGTACTTCAAAGAGTGCCCCAAAGTTTCTATCGGAGAGTCAAGAATGTGTGCCGACCCCTATGCATAGGTTCCCAATGTCACGAACCCGCAAGTTGATCACCAAAACATACATAAAGTGGCACATGATATCCCATTGTCACCACAGATAATCGCGGCAAGACATACATCAAGTGTTCTCATAAAAGACTCAATCCGATAAGATAACTTCAAAGGGGAAACTCAATTCATCACAAGAGAGTAGAGGGGGAGAAACATCATAAAATCCAACTATAATAGCAAAGCTCAGGATACATCAAGATCATGCCATAGAGGAACACGAGAGAGAGAGAGAGAGAGAGAGAGAGAGAGAGATCAAACACATAGCTACTGGTACATACCCTCAGCCCCGAGGGTGAACTACTCCCTCCTCGTCATGGATAGCGCCGGGATGATGAGGATGGCCACCGATGATGGGATCCCTTTTCGGCAGCGTGCCGGAACGGGCTCCCGAGAGGTTTTCGGTGGCTACAGAGGCTTGCGGCGGCGGAACTCCCGATCTATCTTCTGTTCTGGAAGTTTTAGGGTATATTGGTATATATAGGAGGAAGAAATACCTCAGGGGAGCCACGAGGGCCCCACGAGGGTGGAGGGCGCGCCCAGGGGGGTGGGCGCGCCCCCCTACCTCGTGCCTTCCTTGTTTCTTTCTTGACGTGGACTCCAAGTCTCTCGGGTTGCTTTCCTTCCAAAAATAACTTCTGCAGTTGATTCCGTTCCGTTTTGACTCCGTCTGATATTCCTTTTCCTCGAAACACTGAAATAGGCATAAAACAAAGAAATCAGGCTGGGCCTCCGGTTAATAGGTTAGTCCCAAAAATAATATAAAAGTGGATAATAAAGCCCAATATTGCCTAAAACAGTAGATAAAGTAGCATGGAGCAATCAAAAATTATAGATACGTTGGAGACGTATCACCTGGGCCTCGTCAAGCCGCTTGTTAACAAGCGTGATGTCAGCATCGACCACGCCTAGCTGCCGCTTCAGTTCGGCAAAATCAGCAGATCGGTCGGCCGCCGGACCCTCAGCCACCTGCACATAAAGCAGCGAGATTATTAACAGATATTATGATCCTTTGTCCGCCACGTTGATGGCAACCAGAGTCTCAAGGGCTACTATTTATATAGAGAACACTTAGCATGTGAGGAACCATCAAAAATACATTTTTTGCGTACCTCAAAGCCTCTTAGCAGACTCGTAAAAGCTTCATTCAAACCGCTTTTCGCAGATGAAATCCTCTCAACTACCGTGCCCATTAAGGCACGATGCGTCTCAGAGATGGCCGCTTGCTCCAGAAGGCCCATTAGGGTGTCCGGCTGTGTGCCGGACAATCCCGGACTCCTCCTAAAGCTCTCCTTGAGAGCCGGATATTCCAGACTCCGGGCGGCCGAAGTGTCAACTTCTGGCCTTGGCTGATCAGGAGAAATCCTCCGTGATGATACTTCGGGGTCATCCGCTCGTGTGACGGGGAGGCAGGGGGAGGCGACTCGCTCTCCATCATCTCCGGGGGAAGATCCCCCAAGGACGAACTCTGTGGAGAAGGGCTACAAGCTGGACTGCAACAAATATGTTTCAGTCATTATCCTTAGAAAATAAACGGGGTATGCCTACCAAAGTACTCTTTCACTTACGGCTCGGTGGAGGGCCAGTCCCCTTGTGAGGTCTTCTTCCCTTGTTTAAAAGCCTCCGTTTCCAAATCTTCAGAGGCGGCCCTTTTCTTACCTTGAGGAGAAGGGATTTTAGATTCCCCTCCCCGATTATCCTCCTTCACAGAGGCACCTACTCCTCCAACCTGGATGTGTAAAAATGAGGCCCATCTATGGCTTCTCTATTCATCCCCTCGTCTTCGCCTGATGGCACCTGATACGATGTGCGGTCAAGAATCCTGGTCAACAAGGGATTTGGCGAGCCTTCGGGAAGAGGGGCCGGACACCTAATCCTCTCCGCTTTCTTTAGCCAGTCCTGGCAGAGAACATTTTTTTTAGAATGATGCTATAATAAATATAAAGGATGGTGTGTTCGGCAGTAGAAGTATTTACCGGGGTATCCAGGTGGTTACAATTGAGACCCACGTCCTCGGTGGTGTCCGGACACTTTATTCGTGATCCAAAGAATAACTCGTACATCTCTTTGAGCGTCATACCAAAGAATTGTTGAACGGTTTGCGGTCCTTCCGGGTTGAACTCCCACATACAGAGAGGACGACGTTGGCAGGGCAGGACTCGACGAACCAGCATCACTTGCATTATCTTGGTAAGACTGATATTCCTCTTGAGAAGGTCTCGGATGCGGCTCTGCAATGTTGGCACGTCATTTGCCGGCCCCCAGTCCAGCCCTTTGTTGACCCATGACGCCAGTTGTGGTGGAGGGCCCGGGCGGAACACTGGAGCATCCACCCGCTTTGTACCTCGGGGTGCAGTGATGTAAAACCACTCCCGCTGCCATAAATCAGAGGTCTCCATGAAAGAACCCTTTGGCCATCGGGCATCGACACCTTTGCTTTATAGCGCCTCCGCACTCTGCGTGACGCCCGTCGATCACCCTCAGCCTCACATTGAAGGTCTTGAGCCATAGGCCGAAGTGGGGGTGATGCGGAGGAAGGCTTCACACACGACGATAAATGACGAGATGTGATGAATGGAATCCAGAGCTAGATCGTGGAAATCTAGTCTATAATAGAACATGAGCCCTCTTACGAAGGGATCCACCCTAAAACCTAGCCCTCGGAGAAAGTGGGAGATAAAGACAACGCTCTCGTTGGGTTCGGGAGTGGGGACGACCTGCCCTGGAGCAGGTAGCCTGTGCGGAATCTCGGCGGTGAGATACCTAGCCTCCCTGAGCTTCCAGATGTCCTCCTCTGTGACAGAGGAGGCCATCCACCGGCCTTGATTGGATCCGGACATGGTCGAAGGACCGAAGTGCTTTGGCTTGAGACTTGGGTGTTGGAACTCGAGGTGCAGGAGGGGAAGGATCGAGCGTGGAAAGAAAAGGACCGGCTTTGGCCCGCTTTATAAAGAGGACGAATATCAAGCGTTCCCCGGCGTTACCGTTTGGGACTTGCCTAAAATCGAGGAGTCATATTAAACTAACACGGTTGGGTTACCCACACCAATATTGATGAGAATCCCGTGATAATGGGGAACACGATCTCTGCTTCCACAAGACGTGCTAGTAAAACCGCCTTGCAGCGTGTCTAGTGGCTGGTTATAAAAATGGTTCGAATAAAGACCGGACCATGGCATGATATCGTAAAAGCCGTCGGCAGTTTAGATTTGTGGAAAATTATACTCTCTGCGGTGGTATGTGGAATTTGTTTTGCAGAGCCGGACACGATCTTTGTGTCCTAAATCTTCTATGGAGTATTCGGAAAAGGAAGCCGCCTTGCAATGCCGAAAACAATCTGCGCGCCGGACTCACCGTCATTGAAGCCTGGTTCAGGGGCTACTGAGGGAGTCCTGTATTAAGGGGTCCTCGGACAGCCGGACTATATACTTTGGCTGGACTGTTGGACTATGAAGATACAAGATTGAGGACTTCGTCCCGTGTCCGGATAGGACTCTCCTTTGCGTGGAAGGCAAGCTTGGATATTCAGATATGTAGATTTCCTTCTCTATAACCGACTCTGTGTAACCCGAGCCCCCTCCGGTGTCTATATAAACCGAAGGGTTTAGTTCGTAGGACAACAACAATCATAATCATTGGCTAGCTTCTAGGGTTTAGCCTCTACGATCTCGTGGTAGATCAACTCTTGTAATACTCAAATCATCAAGATCAATCAAGCAGGAAGTAGGGTATTACCTCCATCAAGAGGGCCCGAACCTGGGTAAAACATCGTGTCCCCTGCCTCCTGTTACCATTAGCCTTAGACGCACAGTTCGGGACCCCCTACCCGAGATCCGCCGGTTTTGACACTGACAGTTGGGCTCACGGACATGATAGCATGACTTTGGATTTCTTGGCATCCTGAAGTCTCTCCTCAAGTGCAAGCCTACGCTCCTACGTCTTCAACTTTCTCTCTTCGGCCACCAAATTGGATTTTCATTTCTTGTCCTCCAACATCTTGAACTCATGCCACACCGAATCATAATTGAGATAATCAAGCTCAAGCATATGAGACACCTCTAAAGACGCCAAGGTTCGGACGTGTTCATCTCCGCACTACAACAACAACAACAACAACAACAACAACAACAACAACAACAACAACAACAACAACAACAACAACAACAACAACAACAACAACAACAACAACAACAACAACAAAAACAACAATAAACTCCATCATCATCGGCCACCAACAATCATCGCAAAAAACATTGGCTGAAATGATTTTTTTTACCTCGTAGGCATTTCCTCGAGCACTTCGCGGTCGTAGCTCTTTTTGTGGACTGAGGTAGTTGGATGCTGAAGGAAATATTCCCTAGAGGCAATAATAAAGTTATTATTTATTTCCTCATATCATGATAAATGTTTATTATTCATGCTAGAATTGTATTAACCGGAAACATGATACATGTGTGAATACAAAGACAAAACTATAGTCACTAGTATGCCTCTACTTGACTAGCTCATTAATCAAAGATGGTTATGTTTCCTAACCATAGACATGTGTTGTCATTTGATTAGTGGGATCACATCATTAGAAGAATGATGTGATTGACATGACCCATTCCGTTAGCCTAGCACTTGATCGTTTAGTATACTGCTATTGCTTTCTTCATGACTTATACAAAGTTCCTGCAACTATGAGATTGTGCAACTCCGTTTACGGAAGAACACTTTGTGTGCTACCAAACGTCTAGCAACGAATCGGGTGATTATAAAGGTGCTCTCTGGTGTTTCCGAAGGTACATGTTGGGTTGGCATAATTCGAGATTAGGATTTGTCACTCCGATTGTCGGAGAGGTATCTCTGGGCCCTCTCGGTAATACTCATCACCTAAGCCTTGCAAGCATGTAACTAATGAGTTAGTTATGAGATGATGTATTATGGAACGATTAAAGAGACTTGCCGGTAACGAGATTGAACTAGGTATTGGATACCGACGATCAAATCTCGGGCAAGTAACATACCGATGACAAAGGGAACAACGTATGTTGTTATGCGGTTTGACCGATAAAGATCTTCGTAGAATATGTAGGAACCAATATGGGCATCCAGGTCCCGCTATTGGTTATTGACCGAGAATGGTTTTAGGTCATGACTACATAGTTCTCGAACCCGTAGGGTCCACACGCTTAACGTTTCGATGACAGTTTTATTATGAGTTTATAAGTTTTGATGTACCAAAGTTTGTTCGGAGTCCCGGATGTGATCACGGACATGACGAGGAGTCTCAAAATGGTTGAGACATAAAGATTGATATATTGGACGACTATATTTGGACACCGGAAAGGTTCCGGGAGTTTTCGGAGAAAACCGGAGTACCGGAGGGTTACCGGAACCCCCCCGGGAAGTAATGGGCCTTGATGGGCCCTATTGGAGAAAGAGAGGGGCCGGCTGTTGGGGAACGTAGTAATTTCAAAAAATTTCCTACGCACACGCAAGATCATGGTGATGCATAGCAACGAGAGGGGAGAGTGTTGTCTACATACCCTTGTAGACCCGAAGCGGAAGCGATCACAACGTAGAGGAAGTAGTCGACGTTCTCCTCGCGATCCGACCGATCCCGCGCCGTTACTCCGACGCCCGAGTTCTTGACACACGTACAGCTCGATGACGCCCTCGTACTCCGATCCAGCCGAGTGTCGAGGAGAGTTCCACGGCCGACGGCGTGGCGACGATCTTGATGTTTCACGGTGCGCAGGGCCGCTTAAGCTTCGCGACGGTATAACCGAGGTGGAATATGGTGGAGGGGGGCACCGCACACGGCTAAGGAACGATCCGTAGATCAATACTTGTGTCTTGTGCCTAGAGGTGCCCCCTGCCCCAGATATAAAGGAGCCAGGGGAGGGTTGCCGGCCAGAGGGGCGCGCCAGAGGAGTCCTACTCCCACCGGAGTAGGACCCCCCCTTCCTTGTTGGAGTAGGAGAGAAGGAAAGAGGGGAGAGGAGGAAGGAAAGGGGCTGCACCCCCGTCCAACTCGGACTAGAGGGGCTGCGCCTTCTTCCTTTGGCCTCTTTCTCTATTCCCGTATGGCCCAATAAGGCCCATATACTCCGGGCGAATTCCGTAACTCTCCGTACTCAAAAATACCGAATGACTCGGAACCTTTCCGAACTCCGAATATAGTCGTCCAATATATCGATCTTTACGTCTCGACCATTTCGAGACTCCTCGTCATGTCCCCGATCTCATCCGGGACTCGAACTCCTTCGGTACATCAAAACTCATAAACTCATAATATAACATCATCGAAACCTTAAGCGTGCGGACCCTACGGTTCGAGAACAATGTAGACATGACCGAGACACGCGTCTCGGTCAATAACCAATAGCGGACCTGGATGCCCATATTGGTTCCTACATATTCTACGAAGATCTTTATCGGTCAGACCGCATAACAACATACGTTGTTCCTTTGTCATCGGTATGTTACTTGCCCGAGATTCGATCGTCGGTATCCAATACCTAGTTCAATCTCGCTACAGCAAGTCTCTTTACTCGCTCAGAATACATCATCTCACAGCTAACTCATTAGTTGTAATGCTTGCAAGGCTTAAGTGATGTGTATTACCGAGAGGGCCCAGAGATACCTCTCCGACAATCGGAGTGACAAAACCTAATCTCAAATACGCCAACCCAACATCTGCCTTTGGAGACACCTGTAGTACTCTTTATAATCACCCAGCTTACGCCAGTGACTTTGGTAGCACCCAAAGTGTTCCTCCGTAAACGGAGTTGCATAATCTCATAGTTACAGAACATGTATAAGTCATGGATAAAAGCAAGAGCAACATACTAAACGATCGTGTGCTAAGCTAATGGAATGGGTCATGTCAATCAGATCATTCAACTAATGATGTGACCTTGTTAATCAAATAACAACTCCTTGTTCATGGTTAGGAAACATAACCATCTTTGATTAACAAGCTAGTCTAGTAGAGGCATACTAGTGACACTGCTTGTCTATGTATTCACACATGTATTATGTTTCCGTTAATACAATTCTAGCATGAATAATAAACATTTATCATGATATAAGGAAATAAATAATAACTTTATTATTGCCTCTAGGCATATTTCCTTCAGCCTCCCACTTGCACTAGAGTCAATAATCTAGATCACATCACCATGTGATTAACATCGATAGTTCACATCATCATGTGATTAACACCCATAGTTCACATCGCCATGTGACCAATACCCAAAAGGGTTTACTAGATTCAGTAATCTAGTTCACATCGCTATGTGATTAACACCCAAAGAGTACTAAGGTGTGATCATGTTTTGCTTGTGAGAGAGTTTTAGTCAACGGGTCTTTCACGTTCAGATCCGTTATGTATTTTGCAATTTTTCTATGTCTACAATGCTCGCACGAAGCTACTCTAGCTAATTGCTCCCACTTTCAATATGTATCTAGATCGAGACTTAGAGTCATCCAGATCTGTGTCAAAACTTGCATCGACGTAACCCTTTACGACGAACCTTTTGTCACTTCCATAATCGAGAAACATATCCTTATTCCACTAAGGATAATTTTGACCGCTGTCCAGTGATCTACTCCTAGATCACTATTGTACTCCCTTGACAAACTCAGTGCAGGGTAAACAATAGATCTGGTACACAGCATAGCATACTTTATAGAACCTATGGTCAAAGCATAGGGAATGACTTTCATTCTCTTTCTATCTTCTGCCGTGGTCGAGTTTTGAGTCTTACTCAATTTCACACCTTGTAACACAGGCAAGAACTCTTTCTTTGACTGTTCCATTTTGAACTACTTCAAAATCTTGTCAAGGTATGTACTCATTGAAAAAACTTATCAAGCATCTTGATCTATCTCTATAGATTTTGATGCTCAATATGTAAGCAGCTTCACCGAGGTCTTTCTTTGAAAAACTCCTTTCAAACACTCCTTTATGCTTTGCAGAATAATTCTACATTATTTCCGATCTACAATATGTCATTCACATATACTTTATCGTAAATGCTGTAGTGCTCCCACTCACTTTCTTGTAAATACAGCTTCACCGTAAGTCAGATAAAACTATATGCTTTGATCAACTCATCAAAGCGTATATTCCAACTCCGAGATGCTTGCACCAGTCCATAGATGGATCGCTGGAGCTTGCACACTTTGTTAGCTCCTTTGGATCGATAAAACCTTCTCGTTGCATCATATACAACTCTTCCTCCGTAAACCCATTCAGAATGCAGTTTTACATCCATTTGCCAAATTTCATAAATTGTGGCAATTGCTAACATGATTCGGACAGACTTAAGCATCGCTACAGTTGAGAAAATCTCATTGTAGTCAACATCTTGAACTTTGTCGAAAACCTTTTTGCAACAAGTCGAGCTTTGTAGATAGTAACACTACTATCAACGTCCGTCTTCCTCTTGAAGATCCATTTATTTTCTATGGTTTGCCGATCATCGGGCAAATCCATCAAAGTCCATACTTTGTTCTCATACATGGATCATATCTCAGATTTCATGATCTCAAACCATTTTGCGGAATCTGGGCTCATCATCGCTTCCTCATAGTTCGTAGGTTCATCATGGTCTAGTTACATGACTTCCAAAACAGGATTTCCGTACCACTCTGGTGCGGATCTCACTCTGGTTTACCTACGAGATTCGGTAGTAACTGATCTGAAGTTACATGATCATCATCATTAGCTTCCTCACTAATTGGTGTAGTAGTCACAGGAACAGATTTCGTGATTGAACTACTTTCAATAAGGGAGAAGGTACAATTACCTTATCAAGTTCTACTTTCCTCCCACTCACTTCTTTCGAGAGAAACTCCTTCTCTAGAAAGGATCCATCTTAAGCAACGAATATCTTGCCTTCGGATCTGTGATAGAAGGTGTACCCAACAATTTCCTTTGGGTATTCTATGAAGACGTATTCTCCGATTTGGGTTCGAGCTTATCAGATGAAACTTTTTCACATAAGCATCGCAGCCCCAAACATTAAGAAACGACAACTTTGGTTTCTTGCTAAACCACAGTTCATATAGTGTCGCCTCAACGGATTTTGATGGTGCCCTATTTAACGTGAATGCAGCTGTCTCTAATGCATGATCCCAAAACGATATTGGTAAATCGGTAAGAAACATCATAGATTGCACTATATCCAATAAAGTGCGGTTATGATGTTTGGACACACCATTAAGATGTGGTGTTCGGTGGCATGAATTTGTGAAAATATTCCACATTGTTTTAATTGAAGACCAAACTCGCAACTCAAATATTTGTCTCCACGATCAGATCGTAGAAACCTTATTTTCTTGTCACGATGATTTTTCCACTTCACTCTGAAATTCTTTGAACCTTTCAACTATTTCAGACTTATGTTTCATCAAGTAGATATACCCATATCTGCTCAAATCATCTGTGAAGGTCAGAAAATAATGATACCCGCCACGAGCCTTAACACTCATTGGATCGCATACATCAGTATGTATTATTTCCAATAAGTCAATTGCTCGCTCCACTGTTCCGGAGAACGGAGTTTTAGTCATCTTGCCCATGAGGCATGGTTCGCAAGCATCAAGTGATTCATAATCAAGTGATTCCAAAATCCCATCAGCATGGAGTTTCTTCATGCGCTTTACACCAATATGACCTAAGCGGCAATTACCACAAATAAGTTGCACTATCATTATTAACTTTGCATCTTTTGGTTTCAATATTATGAATATGTGTATCACTACGATCGAGATCCAATGAACCTTTTTCATTGGGTGTGTAAACATATAAGGTTTTATTCATGTAAACAGAACAACAATTTATTCTCTTACTTAAATAAATAACCGTATTGCAATAAACATGATCAAATCATATTCATGCTCAACGCAAACACCAAATAACATTTATTTAGGTTCAACACTAATCCCGAAAGTATAGAGAGTGTGCGATGATGATCATATCAATCTTGAAACTACTTTCAACACACATCGTCACTTCACCCTTAACTAGTTTCTGTTTATTCTGCAACTCCCGTTTCGAGTTACTACTCTTAGCAACTGAACCAGTACCAAATACCGAGGGGTTGCTATAAACACTAGTAAAGTATACATCAATAACATGTATATCAAATATACCTTTGTTCACTATGCCATCCTTCTTATCCGCCAAATACTTGGGGTAGTTCTGCTTCCAGTGACCAGTCCCTTTGCAGTAGAAGCACTTAGTCTCAGGCTTAGGTCCACACTTGGGCTTCTTCACTTGAGCAGCAACTTGCTTGCCGTCCTTCTTGAAGTTCCCTTCTATCCCTTTGCCCTTTTCTTGAAACTAGTGATCTTGTCAACCATCAACACTTGATGCTCTTTCTTGATTTCTACATTCGTCGATTTCAACATCACGAAGAACTCGGGAATCATTTTCATCATCCCTTGCATACTATAGTTCATCACGAAGTTCTACTAACTTGGTGATGGTGACTAGAAATTCTGTCAATCACTATCTTATCTCGGAAGATTAACTCCCACTTGATTCAAGCAATTGAAGTACCCAACAATTTGAGCACATGCTCACTAGTTGAGCGATTCTCCTCCATCTTTTAGCTATAGAACTTGTTGAAGACTTCATATCTCTCAACTCGGTATTTGCTTGAAATATTAACTTCAACTCTGGAACATCTCATATGGTCCATGACGTTCAAAACGCCTTTGAAGTCCCGATTCTAAGCTGTTAAGCATGGTGCACTTAAACTATCAAGTAGTCATCATATTGAGCTAGCCAAACGTTCATAACGCTTGCATCCGCTCTGCAATAGGTCTGTCACCTAGCGGTGCATTAAGGACATAATTCTTACGTGCAGCAATGAGGATAAACCTCCGATCACGGATCGAATCCGCATCATTGCTACTAACATTTTTCAACACAATTTTCTAGGAACATATCAAAACAAACATATGAAAGCAACAACGCGAGCTATTGATCTACAACATAATTTGCAAAATACTACCAGACTAAGTTCATGATAAATTTAAGTTCAATTAATCATATTACTTAAGAACTCCCACTTAGATAGACATCTCTCTAGTCATCTAAGTGATCACGTGACCCAAATCAACTAAACCATAACCGATCATCACGTGAAATGGAGTAGTTTTCAATGGTGAACATCTTATGTTGATCATATCTACTATATGATTCACGCCGACCTTTCGGTCTCCGTGTTCCGAGGCCATATCTGCATATGCTAGGCTCGTCAAGTATAACCCAAGTATTCTGCGTGTGCAAAACTGGCTTGCACCCGTTGTAGATGGACGAGAGCTTATCACACCCGATCATCACGTGGTGTCCGGGCACGATTTAACTTTGGCAACGGTGCATACTCGGGAGAACACTTCTTGATAATTTAGTGAGAGATCATCTTATAATGCTACCGTCAATCAAAGCAAGATAAGATGCATAAAGGATAAACATCACATGCAAATCAATATAAGTGATATGATATGGTCATCATCATCTTGTGCTTCGTGATCTTCATCTCCGCAGCACCACCATGATCACCATCGCCACCGGCGCGACACCTTGATCTCCATCGTAGCATCGTTGTCGCCTCGCCAATCTTATGCTTCTACGACTATCGCTACCGCTTAGTGATAAAGTAAAGCATTACAGTAGCGATTGCATTGCATACAATAAAGCGACAACCATATGGCTCCAGCCGATTGCCGATAACTTCGTTACAAAACATGATCATCTCATACAATAAATTATAGCATCACGTCTTGACCATATCACATCACATCATGCCCTGCAAAAACAAGTTAGACGTCCTCTACTTTGTTGTTGCAAATTTTACGTGGCTGCTACGGGCTTAAGCAAGAACCAGTCTCACCTACGCATCAAAACCACAACGATACTTCGTCAAATAGACTCCGTTTAACCTTCTCAAGGACCGGCGTAGCTACACTCGGTTCAACTAAAGTGAGAGAGACAGACACCCACCAGTCACCTTTAAGCAACGAGTGCTCGTGGCGGTGAAACCAGTCTCGCGTAAGCGTACGCGTAATGTCGGTCTGGGCCGCTTCATCTCACAATACCGCTGAACCAAAGTATGACATGCTGGTAGGTAGTATGACTTGTATCGCCCACAACTCACTTGTGTTCTACTCGTGCAAAACATCAAACCATAAAAACCTAGGCTCGATACCACTGTTGGGGAACGAGTAATTTCAAAAAATTCCTACGCACACGCAAGATCATGGTGATGCATAGCAACGAGAGGGAGAGTGTTGTCTACATACCCTTGTAGACCCGGCGAAGCGATCACAACGTAGAGGAAGTAGTCGACGTTCTCCTCGCGATCCGACCGATCCCGCGCCAAGTTACTCCGCCCCGAGTTCTTGACACACGTACAGCTCGATGACGCCCCTCGTACTCGATCCAGCCAAGTGTCGAGGGAGAGTTCCACAAGACGCGGGCGTGGCGGCGATCTTGATGTTTCACTGGCGCAGGCTTCGCTTAAGCTTCATGACGGTATAACCGAGGTGGAATATGGTGGAGGGGGGCACCGCACACGGCTAAGGAACGATCCGTAGATCAATACTTGTGTCTTGTGCCTAGAGGTGCCCCCCTGCCCCCGTATATAAAGGAGCCAGGGGGAGGGGTTCGGCTGGCCAGGAGGGGCGCGCCAGGAGGAGTCCTACTCCCACCGGGAGTAGGACTCCCCCCCTTCCTTGTTGGAGTAGGAGAGAAGGAAAGAGGGGGAGAGGAGGAAGGAAAAGGGGGCTGCACCCCCTGTCCAACTCGGACTAGAGGGGGGCTGCGCCCCTTCTTCCTTTTGGCCTCTTTCCTCTATTCCCGTATGGCCCAATAAGGCCCATATACTCCCGGCGAATTCCCGTAACTCTCCGGTACTCCGAAAAATACCCGAATGACTCGGAACCTTTCCGAACTCCGAATATAGTCGTCCAATATATCGATCTTTACGTCTCGACCATTTCGAGACTCCTCGTCATGTCCCCGATCTCATCCGGGACTCCGAACTCCTTCGGTACATCAAAACTCATAAACTCATAATATAACCATCATCGAAACCTTAAGCGTGCATGGACCCTACGGTTCGAGAACAATGTAGACATGACCGAGACACGTCTCCGGTCAATAACCAATAGCGGGACCTGGATGCCCATATTGGTTCCTACATATTCTACGAAGATCTTTATCGGTCGACCGCATAACAACATACGTTGTTCCTTTGTCATCGGTATGTTACTTGCCCGAGTTTCGATCGTCGGTATCCAATACCTAGTTCAATCTCGTTACGGCAAGTCTCTTTACTCGCTCGTAATACATCATCTCACAGCTAACTCATTAGTTGTAATGCTTGCAAGGCTTAAGTGATGTGTATTACCGAGAGGGCCCAGAGATACCTCTCCGACAATCGGAGTGACAAAACCTAATCTCGAAATACGCCAACCCAACATCTGCCTTTGGAGACACCTGTAGTACTCCTTTATAATCACCCAGTTACGTTGTGACGTTTGGTAGCACCAAAGTGTTCCTCCGGTAAACGGGAGTTGCATAATCTCATAGTTACAGGAACATGTATAAGTCATGGATAAAAGCAGTAGCAACATACTAAACGATCGTGTGCTAAGCTAATGGAATGTGTCATGTCAATCAGATCATTCAACTAATGATGTGACCTTGTTAATCAAATAACAGCTCCTTGTTCATGGTTAGGAAACATAACCATCTTTGATTAACAAGCTAGTCTAGTAGAGGCATACTAGTGACACTCTGTTTGTCTATGTATTCACACATGTATTATGTTTCCGGTTAATACAATTCTAGCATGAATAATAAACATTTATCATGATATAAGGAAATAAATAATAACCTTATTATTGCCTCTAGGGCATATTTCCTTCACCGGACAGGGCAAGTGGCGCGCCCCTCCCCTTGAGTCCGAATAGGACAAGGAAGGGGGGGGGCGCCCCCCTTGCCTTCCCCCTCTCCTACTCCTTCCTCTCCCCTCCTTGGATTAGGAAAAGGAGGGGCGAAACCTACTTGGAGTAGGTAATTCCCCCTAGGGCGCCTCCCCCCTTAGGCGGCTCCCTCCTCCTCCCTCCTTATATACGGGGCGGGGCACCCCATAGACACACAAGTTGATCTACAGATCGTTCCTTAGCCGTGTCGCGTGCCCCTTCCACCATATTCCACCTCGGTCATATCGTCGCGGAGTTTAGGCGAAGCATCACTACCGTAGAACATCATCATCGTCACCACGCCGTCGTGCTGACGGAACTCATCTCCGGAGCTCGGCTGGATCGGAGGCCGGAGATCGTCATCGAGCTGAACGTGTGCTGAACTCGGAGGCTCCGTACGTTCGGTGCTTGGACCGGTCGGATCGTGAAGACATACGACTACATCAACCGCGTTGTGATAACGCTTCCGCTTACGGTCTACGAGGGTACATGGACGAACACTCTCCCCTCTCGTTGCTATGCCATCACCATGATCTTGCGTGTGCGTAGGAAATTTTTTGAAATTACTACGTTCCCCAACAGTGGCATCCGAGCCTAGGTTTTATGCGTTGATGTTATATGCACGAGTAGAGCACAAGTGAGTTGTGGACGATATAAGTCATACTGCCTACCAGCATGTCATACTTTGGTTCAGCGGTATTGTGAGATGAAGCGGCCCGGACCGACATTACGCGTACGCTTACGCGAGACTGGTTTCACCGTTACGAGCACTCGTGCTTAAAGGTGGCTGGCAGGTGTTTGTCTCTCTCACTTTAGTTGAACCGAGTGTGGCTATGCCCGGTCCTTGCGAAGGTTAAAACGGAGTCTATTTGACAAACTATCGTTGTGGTTTTGATGCGTAGGTGAGAACGGTTCTTGCTAAGCCCATAGCAGCCACGTAAAATTTGCAACAACAAAGTAGAGGACATCTAACTTGTTTTTGCAGGGCATGTTGTGATGTGATATGGTCAAGACGTGATGCTTTATTTTATTGTATGAGATGATCATGTTTTGTATCCGAAGTTATCGGCAACTGGCAGGAGCCATATGGTTGTCGCTTTATTGTATGAAATGCAAACGCCCTGTAATTGCTTTACTTTATCACTAAGCGGTAGCGATAGTCGTAGAAGCAATAGATGGCGTGAACGACAACGATGCTATGATGGAGATCAAGGTGTCGCGCTGGTGACGATGGTGATCACGACGGTGCTTCGAGATGGAGATCACAAGCACAAGATGATGATGGCCATATCATATCACTTATATTGATTGCATATGATGTTTATCCTTTATGCATCTTATCTTGCTTTGATTGACGGTAGCATTTTAAGATGATCTCTCACTAAAATTGTCAAGTAGTGTTCTCCCTAAGTATGCACCGTTGCCAAAGTTCGTCGTGCCAAGACACCACGTGATGATCGGGTGTGATAAGCTCTACGTCCATCTACAACGGGTGCAAACCAGTTTTGCACACGCAGAATACTCAGGTTAAACTTGACGAGCCTAGCATATGCAGATATGGCCTCGGAACACGGAGACCGAAAGGTCGAGCGTGAATCATATAGTAGATATGATCAACATAATGATGTTCACCATTGAAAACTACTCCATCTCACGTGATGATCGGTTATGGTTTAGTTGATTTGGATCACGTGATCACTTAGATGACTAGAGAGATGTCTCTCTAAGTGGGAGTTCTTAAGTAATATGATTAATTGAACTTAAATTTATCATGAACTTAGTACCTGATAGTATCTTGCTTGTCTATGTTTGTTTGTAGATAGATGGCTCGTCTTTGTTGTTCCGTTGAATTTTAATGTGTTCCTTGAGAAAGCAAAGTTGAAAGATGATGGTAGCAATTACACGGACTGGGTCCGTAACTGAGGATTATCCTCATTGCTGCATGTAAGAGTTACGCCTGGAAGCACCACCGGGTGCCAGGCCTCTTCTTGATGCAACCGACGACATTAAGAACGTCTGGCGAGCAAAGCTGATGACTACTCTATAGTTCAAGTGCCATGCTTTACGGCTTAGAACCGGTCTTCAACGACGTTTTGAACGTCATGGAGCATATGAGATGTTTCAGAGTTGAAGTTAATATTTCAAGCAAATGCTCGATTGAGAGATATGAAGTCTCCAATAAGTTCTATAGCTGCAAGATGGAGGAGAATAGTTCATCGGTGAACATATACTCGTAATGTCCGGGTATAATAATCACTTGATTCAACCGGGAGTTAATCTTCCTGATGATAGTGTCATTAACAAAATTCTCCAATCACTGCCACCAAGCTACAAGAGCTTCGTGATGAACTATAATATGCAAGGGATGAACAAGACTATTCCCGAGCTCTTCGCGATGCTGAAAGCCGCGAGGTAGAAATCAAGAAGGAGCATCAAGTGTTGATGGTCAACAAGACCACTAGTTTCAAGAAGAAGGGCAAAGGGAAGAAGAAGGGGAACTTCAATAAGAACAGCAAGCAAGTTGCTGCTCAAGAGAAGAAACCCAAGTCTAGTCCTAAGCCTGAAACTGAGTGCTTCTACTGCAAGCAGACTGGACACTGGAAGCGGAACTGCCCCAAGTATTTGGCGGATAAGAAGGATGGCAAAGTGAGCCAAGGTATATGTGATATACATGTTATTGATGTGTACCTAACTAGAGCTCGTAGTAGCACTGGTATTTGATACTGGTTCTGCTTGCTAATATTTGCAACTCAAACAGGACTACGGAATAAGCGAGCACCGCCAAGGACGAGGTGACGATCTGCGTGGAACGGTTCCAAAGTCGATGTGATCGCGGTCGGCACGCTACCTCTACATCTACCTTCGGGATTAGTTTTAGACCTGAATAATTGTTATTTGGTGCCAGAGTTGAGCATGAACATTATATCTGGATCTTGTTTGATGCGAGACGGTTATTCATTTAAATCAGAGAATAATGGTTGTTCTATTTATATGAGTAATATCTTTTATGGTCATGCACCCTTGAAGAGTGGTCTATTTTTATTGAATCTCGATAGTAGTGATACACATATTCATAATGTTGAAGCCAAAAGATGCAGAGTTGATAATTATAGTGCAACTTATTTGTGGCACTGTTGTTTAGGTCATATCGGTGTAAAACGCATGAAGAAACTCCATACTGATGGACTTCTGGAATCACTTGATTATGAATCACTTGGTACTTGCGAACCGTGCCTCATGGGCAAGATGACTAAAATACCGTTCTCCGGAACTATGGAGAGAGCAACATATTTGTTGGAAATCGTACATACAGATGTATGTGGTCCAATGAATGTTGAGGCTCGTGGCGGATATCGTTATTTTCTCACCTTCACAGATGATTTGAGCAGATATGGGTATATCTACTTAATGAAGCACAAGTCTGAAACATTTGAAAAGTTCAAAGAAGTTCAGAGTGAAGTAGAAAATCATCGTAACAAGAAAATAAAGTTTCTACGATCTGATTGTGGAGGAGAATATTGAGTTACGAGTTTGGTTTACATTTGAAACAATGCGGAATAGTTTCGCAACTCACACCACCTGGAACACCACAACGAAATGGTGTGTTCGAACGTCGTAATCGTACTTTACTTGATATGGTGCGATCTATGATGTCTCTTACCAATTTACCGCTATCGTTTTGGGGTTATGCTTTAGAGACGGCCGCATTCACGTTATAGGGCACCATCAAAATCCGTTGAGACGACGCCTTATGAACTATGGTTTGGCAAGAAACCAAAGTTGTCGTTTCTTAAAGTTTAGGGTTGTGATGCTTATGTGAAGAAACTTCAACCAGATAAGCTCGAACCCAAATCGGAGAAATGTGTCTTCATAGGATACCCAAAAGAGATGTTGGGTACACCTTCTATCACAGATCCGAAGGCAAGACATTCGTTGCTAAGAATGGATCCTTTCTAGAGAAGGAGTTTCTCTCGAAAGAAGTGAGTGGGAGGAAAGTAGAACTTGATGAGATAACTGTATCTACTCCCTTATTGGAAGGTAGTTCATCATGAGAACCGGTTCCCGTAACAACTACACCAATTAGTGAGGAAGCTAATTATATTGATCATGAAACTTCAGATCAAGTTTCTGCTGAACCTCGTAGGTCTACCAGAGTAAGATCCGCACCAGAGTGGTACGGTAATCCTATTCTGGAGGTCATGTTACTTGACCATGATGAACCTATGAACTATGAGGAAGCGATGATGAGCCCAGATTCCACAAAATGGCTAGAGGCCGTGAAATCTGAGATGGAATCCATGTATGAAAACAAAGTATGGACTTTGGTTGACTTGCCCGATGATCGGCAAGCCATTGAGAATAAATGGATCTTTAAGAAGAAGACTGACGCTGATGGTAATGTTACTGTCTATAAAGCTTGACTTGTTGCGAAAGGTTTTCGACAAGTTCAAGGGGTTGACTACGATGAGAGTTTCTCACCCGTAGCGATGCTTAAGTCTGTCTGAATCATGTTGGCTATTGCTGCATTTCATGATTATGAAATTTGGCAAATGGATGTCAAGACTGCATTCTTGAATGGATTTCTAGAAGAAGAGTTGTATATGATGCAGCCGGAAGGTTTTGTTGATCCAAAAGGTGCTGAAAAAGTGTGCAAGCTCCAGCGTTCCATTTATGGACTGGTGCAAGCATCTCGGAGTTGGAATAAACGCTTTGATAGTGTGATCAAAGCATATGGTTTTATATGACTTTTGGAGAAGCCTCAGATTTACAAGAAAGTGAGTGGGAGCTCTTTAGCATTTCTAGTTTTATATGTTGATGACATATTATTAATTGGAAATGATATAGAATTTCTGGATAGCATAAAGGGATACTTGAATAAAAGTTTTTCAATGAAAGACCTCGGTGAAGCTGCTTACATATTGGGCATCAAAATCTATAGAGATAGATCAAGACGCTTAATAGGACTTTCACAAAGCACATACCTTGACAAAAGTTTGAAAAGTTCAAAATGGATCGAGCAAAGAAAGGATTCTTGCCTGTGCTACAAGGTGTGAAGTTGAGTCAAACTCAATGCCCGACCACAGCAGAAGATAGAGAGAAAATGAAAAATGTTCACTATGCTTCAGCCCTAGGCTCTATCATGTATGCAATGTTGTGTACCAGACTGACGTATGCTTAGCAATAAGCTTGGTAGGAAGGTACCAAAGTAATCCAGAGTGGATCATCGGACAGCGGTCAAGAACATCCCGAAATACCGAAAAGGACTAAGGATATGTTTCTCGATATGGAGGTGACAAAGAGCTAGTCGTAAATGGTTACGTGGATGCAAGCTTTGACACTGATCCGGACGATTCTAAATCGCAAACCGGATACGTGTTTATATTAAACGGTGGAGCTGTAAGTTGGTGCAGTTCTGAACAAAGCGTCATGGCGGGATCTACGTGTGAAGCGGAGTACATAGCTGCTTCAGAAGCAGCGAATGAAGGAGTCTGGATGAAGGAGTTCATTTCCGATCTAGGTGTCATACCTAGTGCATCGGGACCAATGAAGATCTTCTGTGATAATACTGGTGCAATTGCCTTGGCAAAGGAATCCAGATTTCACAAGAGGACCAAGCACATCAAGAGACGCTTCAATTCCATTCGGGACCAAGT
The DNA here is from genome assembly GCA_021437245.1 of Aegilops speltoides. Lineage (NCBI taxonomy): Eukaryota > Viridiplantae > Streptophyta > Magnoliopsida > Poales > Poaceae > Aegilops > Aegilops speltoides. The sequence continues at coordinate 506,205,308 of CM038142.1, forward strand.
CCAAGTGGGAGACATAGAGATTTGCAAGATACATACGGATCTGAACGTTGCAGACCCGTTGACTAAGCCTCTCTCACGAGCAAAACATGATCAGCACCAAGACTCCATGGGTGTTAGAATCATTACTATGTAATCTAGATTATTGACTCTAGTGCAAGTGGGAGACTGAAGAAAATATGCCCTAGAGGTAATAATAAAGTTATTATTTATTTCCTCATATCATGATAAATGTTTATTATTCATGCTAGAATTGTATTAACCGGAAACATGATACATGTATGAATACATAGACAAAACTATAGTCACTAGTATGCCTCTACTTGACTAGCTCATTAATCAAAGATGGTTATGTTTCCTAACCATAGACATGTGTTGTCATTTGATTAGTGGGATCACATCATTAGAAGAATGATGTGATTGATATGACCCATTCCGTTAGCCTAGCACTTGATCGTTTCGTATACTGCTATTGCTTTCTTCATGACTTATACAAAGTTCCTGCAACTATGAGATTGTGCAACTCCCGTTTACCGGAAGAACACTTTGTGTGCTACCAAACGTCACAACGAATCGGGTGATTATAAAGGTGCTCTCTGGTGTTTCGAAGGTACATGTTGGGTTGGCATAATTCGAGATTAGGATTTGTCACTCCGATTGTCGGAGAGGTATCTCTGGGCCCTCTCGGTAATACTCATCACCTAAGCCTTGCAAGCATGTAACTAATGAGTTAGTTATGAGATGATGTATTACGGAACGAGTAAAGAGACTTGCCGGTAACGAGATTGAACTAGGTATTGGATACCGACGATCAAATCTCGGGCAAGTAACATACCGATTACAAAGGGAACAACGTATGTTGTTATGCGGTTTGACCGATAAAGATCTTCGTAGAATATGTAGGAACCAATATGGGCATCCAGGTCCCGCTATTGGTTATTGACTGAGAATGGTTTTAGGTCATGATAGTTCTCGAACCCGTAGGGTCCGCACGCTTAACGTTTCGATGACGCTTTATTATGAGTTTATAAGTTTTGATGTACCAAGTTTGTTCGAGTCCCGGATGTGATCACGGACATGACGAGGAGTCTCGAAATGGTCGAGACATAAAGATTGATATATTGGACGACTATATTCGACACCGAAAGGTTCCGGAGTTTTGGAGAAAACCGAGTACCGGAGGGTTACCGAACCCCACCCCGGGAAATAATGGGCCTTGATGGGCCCTATTGGAGAAAGAGAGGGCGGCCAGGGCAAGTGGCGCGCCTCCCTTGAGTCCGAATAGGACAAGGAAGGCGGCGCCCCCTGCCTTCCCCTCTCCTACTCCTTCCTTCCCTCCTTCTTGGATTAGGAAAGGGGAAACCTACTTGAGTAGGTTTCCCCTCCTAGGCGCGCCTCCCCTTAGGCCGGCCCCTCCTCCCTCCCTCCTTTATATACGGGCGGGGCACCCCATAGACACACAAGTTGATCTACGGATCGTTCTTTAGCCGTGTGCGGTGCCCTCTTCCACCATATTCCACCTCGGTCATATCGTCGCGGAGTTTAGGCGAAGCCCTGTGCCGGTAGAACATTATCATCGTCACCACGCCGTCGTGCTGACGGAACTCATCTCCGGAGCTCGGCTGGATCGAAGGCCGGAGATCGTCATCGAGCTAAACGTGTGCTGAACTCGGAGGCTCCATACGTTCGGTGCTTGGATCGGTCGGATCGTGAAGATGTACGACTACATCAACCGCGTTGTGATAACGCTTCCGCTTACGGTCTACGAGGGTACGTGGACGAACACTCTCCCCTCTCGTTGCTATGCCATCACCATGATCTTGCGTGTGCGTAGGAAATTTTTTGAAATTACTACGTTCCCCAACAGATGCAACAAAGCACTAGCTGTATGGGTGGCCGAAGACACCATACGAGCCACCGGACGGGGAAGAGGGGCCGGAGTAGCTGTATTCTCCGTCTTCTTCGTGGCCTCCTCGGCGAGGGACGACGCCACTCCCGTCGGTTTCCTAGGTCGCTTGCCGCCCGCGGGAGCGGCGGAAGGGCGACCTACCATCCTTGGAGAGTCAGTGGCCACCCTCCCGGTCTTTGTACCAGTGGTGATAGCCGGTGTCGTGGGCTAGAAAAGATTTTTGATCCTTAATCTTTTTTTGGTTGCGGCACGGGTGTGGTTTCTGGTGGCGACACGCCCATGGTGGTGGCCGACGGGGTGGCAAAACAGTCTTGGCTACCCTTTCCGGCGATGGCGGTGTTCATTGGTGGCGACTACGGCGCGTGGGGAGGCGGCGCCAGGAAGGATGGAGCCGCGCGGGCAGGAGTAAAGGTAGAAGGATAACTTTACTCGGCCGCATGGGGGCCGTGTGTTTTTAGGCGCCGGGGTGGGGAGGGGAGGGGGATTTTGACCGAGGAGTAAAAGTTTTACTTTGTTATAGGATTTAGTACTTCGGCTAGGTCTAGTTTAGAGTAAACTCAAAATCTTAATTTTTCATGGATCGGCTAGAGATGCTCTAAGTTACTAAATATAGCTAAAAGGTCTTTTCTTTATGTATAAGCCCAATTTTAGGCTTGAAATTTCATGTACATGAATACCCTGTACATGTTGTAAAAAGACCCGAACGCCCCCGCGTCGCCCCCACCTTGGTGACTCGGGCGGACACCGAACCCTAGTCCCCGGGGCCTCACAGGTCCCGTTCTTCCCTCCGACACCGCTAGAGGAAGCCACCGAGCAAAGCCCGGCGGTGGCGGAGGTTCTCTCCCCTTCCTTGCCAGTTTGGGTGATGTGGGGCACCACCCAGGATCTGGGTCGCTAGCGGCGCGGGTTCTTGCCTCCGGCGATGGCACGTGGTGGCGAGGTGGTGGTGGGCTGTGGTGACGAACCAAGGCCTGTGCCAGGGGGTGCTCGGCTAACTCCCGACGATGGCTTGGGCGGCGGCGTTGGTCACCCGGCGGCAGATCTCGTCGCTCTGGTCCTTGTAGAGAACTCTGGATCTGGTGCGGTGGCCCCGATAGGCATGGCGGCGGTGCCCTCGGCCGGCGGTGCTTGCGGTGGACTTCCTCCCCATTGCAGACTCTCTCCCGCTTCATTTGGTGGCTTGCGGTCTCGTTCTCGGCCTCGGTGCGTTGGTGGGGGCTGGTAGAGGTGGATTCGGACAGAACAAAACTCTGGATGGCTCTCTCATCCCGGCGGTGGCGACGACCAAAGTCGTCGCTCCCCTTCTTGTAGGCGTCGTCGACGTCCCTCCTCTGTACTCCGATAAAATGCCCGGGTGAAGACCCAAAATCTCCTCAGATTGGGCGGCGGCACTATGTTTTCCGTGCCCTTCTTGGAGGCGCCGCCTAGGGTGTTCGTGTGCTCGATTAGAGGAACCGCGGGCGGAGGGGATGGGACCAGTGGCGGGAGATGGTGTTCGCGAAGGAAGACCGGCATGGCATCTAGCACATCGACAACGGCGGGTATCGGCGGTGGACGCGTGTTGATGGATGAGCGTAGGATGGTGGCGCTGTCTGGCGTCGTGGTGGCGTCGATGTGTCAGAGTAGGCAAGGTTGATGTGTCAGTGCCTACTCTGAAGATGGATTGATGGAAGACGGTGGCGGCGGCTTCTGCAGCGTGCGTGTGCAGTGACCACTAAGAGTGTGCCGAGCAGGTGCGTTCCCCAGACCGGCAATGCGGTTTGTTGGGGCCTCCGGCTTTAGATGTTGGGCTTTGTTGTGAGGTCAAGGTACGCGGCACACATAATCTGCACCCCTTCATCAAGTTGATAGAAATAACGACAAATGTTGTCTAGATAGTGGCTTCTGACTTTTTATGTATTATTTTGTAAGGTCTTGGAGTATATGCGGATTGATTGCACACACCTAATTAAATGCTTTTTCGAAACAACAAGCACCCCCTCACTCCTCGCGGCAAGATACTGGAGTTGGAACAAGGAGGAGCTTCTCCTTACGGCGGATCGACAAGCTGAACACCTCACTCATGTCGACCTCCTTCGTCCCCGGCGGCAGCTCCCAGTCGAAATGGTACATAAGGTTCGCTAGCATCATCTCGACGGCAGTGTTCGCGAAGTTTATGCCGGGGCAGATCCTCCGCCCGGACCCGAACGGCAGAAACTCAAAGTCCTTTCCCTTGCTGTCGACCGCCGCCGCGCTGCCTCCCTGGAGAAACCTCTCCGGCGCGAACTCGTCCGGCGCCTCCCAGGACGCGGGGTCCCTCGCGAGGGCCCACGCGTTGACCATGAGCCGCGTCCCAGCAGGGATCGCGTAGCCGTCGACCTCGCAGTCGGCGATCGAGAGGTGGGGAAGGAGCAGCGGCACCGGCGGATGCAGCCTCAGCGTCTCCTTCACGGTGGCTTTCAGGTAGGGCATGTCGGTGAGCTCCTCCTCCGTGACCATGTCTTGTTGTGATTGCCCTTCGTGGACCTTGCCTACGGCCGGCGCCGGCGCACGCCTCCTCCTCACCTCCGCTTGCAGTTTGGCCATGACGTGCGGGTTGTTCATTAGCTCTGCCATCGCGAATTCCAGCACCAGATATGTCGTCTCTGTCCCCGCTTCAAACATGTCCTGTTAATTACCATACCAACAAGTTACTCCCTCCGTTTCAAAATAGATGATCCAACTTTATACTAAATTTAGTACAAAGTTGGGTCATCTATTCTGAAACGGAGGGAGTACCTTTGAATGGATTAATTTGTCAGTTATGCTCAAGTATTGGAGTAGTAATCACTGTACTATTTACCAGCAAGATGGCCTTGACGTTGTCTGTGGTGAGGCCGTACTCTTCCTGCTGGGCGAGCAACACGTGTATGAAGTCTGCGCTGGCATCGTCCTGCTCGCGCTGGCGCCCGTGCTCGTCGATGAGCTTGTGGAGCAGCTCGTCCCACCTCTTACGAACCCTCCTAGCTCTGGGGCACACCACCATGCCGGTGAACACGTCCGCCACTGCCAAGCTCGGGAAGTAGTCCTCCACGTTGAACCCTCCAAGCAGCGACATGTTGATGTCGATCAGCTGGCGGAGCAGCTTGTTCCTGCCATCGTCGCGGTGGTTTCTCCCGAGCACCGCCCGGCACACCACGTCGTTCGCGTACGAGCCCAGGAGCTCGCTCATGTCCACCGTCGCCGCGGTCGCCGCCGCGGCGCGAATCTTGGCCACGGCTATGCGCGCCTCCTCCTCGCGGTCGTGGCGGAACGAGTGCACCTTCTTGGCGCTGAGCATGTGCGTGGTGACCACCTTCCTGGCCTGTCTCCAGGGCTCGCCGTAGGGCGCGAAGGCGACGTCGGTCCGCTTGTAGAAGATGATGTCGGCGACGGCGGAGCGCGACCTGGACGCCAGCGCGTGGTCGTGCGTGCGGAGGATGGACGCGGCCGCGCGCGGCGAGGACACGACCACCGTGTTCACCGCGCCGAGGCGGAGGAGCATGAAGTCCCGGCCGTGTTTACGGGCGAGGTCGCGGAAGGAGACGTGAGGGAGGGAGCCGACAAGGTGGAGGTGCCCGATCACCGGGAGCGCGCGCGGAGGGGAAGGTGGGAGCGGCAGGTTCAGCCGCTGCTTGCTCCTCCGGCTCCATGTTTTCGCACCGACGAGCAGTAGAACGAGTGGGGCGAGGAGCAGAAGAAGCAATGCTTGTGCAGATGTGGCTGCGCCATGGATCGCTGCTTCACCAGCCATGGATCCAATCCAAGGCAGATGGCGTACTGATAATCTGATATAATCCTGATGATGCTATGCGCCTATGCCCCTGATAATCCTGAGATGGCACACCGCTCTTGCCGTGCGGTGGACGGCTTTGCGTGCCAGCCTCTGATTTCGCAGAAATATCTGGTCGGATGTGTGATCAGCAAAATCGATTGATCGAGGTTCTCACAAAATGAGGATAATACTACCCGCAAAAAAAATGAGGATAATACAACGAGCAGAATTCTTCCGTTCCAAAATGTTGGACTGTTGAAATATAAGTTTTTTTTTTGAGACAACCTCATGAAGCTTTTTAGTAAGTCGTCACAATGTTTACAGGGACGAAAGTAAGCTCTCCAGGTTGGCCCAACCACACATGGTGGCCAATCCCGAGCGACAAAGCATGCTTCGCTAGGTTGTGAGCTTCAAAATTTGAGCTCCTAAATTCATGACAAAATTTGCATAAATCAAAAACTAACGAGTGATCTATTATCTCATGCATTATGGCTCCATAAGATGATGCATTCTCCTTCTTTAGATCCTCCACCACATTTTTGCAGTCTGAAGCAACATGAACTCGCCTCTAATAGAGATCATCAGCTAGCGCCAAACCCTCCCTTATAGCAATGGCTTCAAGAATCTGTGGATCAGCAATGTGCTTCACCACCAGCACGGACGCCCCCAGAAACACTCCTTCTGAACTCCTGCAAATTGCCCCCACAGCTCCATATCTCGCATGCCTGGGGGTGGAGGCATCAACATTGATCTTGACACAACTTGCAGACGGAGGCTGCCATTGTGTCGGCCTGTTAACACTTGTAGCTCTCTGCTGAACTTCCCTCTTAGTGATTGCGCTGATATCCTGAAGATAGCTCGTTATGAAGCCATGTATGGATTGTGGGGATTGGAAGATATCTTCATAAATCGCTTTCCTTCGAGCTCTCCAAATAGACCACATAATGACGATCATATGTGCAAACTTATCTCTGTCCAAAACCTCGCTCAGCGCAAACAGCCAGTCCTTGGGATTCTCCTCTTGCCTCTCCACAAGATGGTGAACCAGCTCCTCCGGCGCTAAGGCCCAGACACTGCTCGACATTGGACACGTGAATAAAGCATGTCTCCATGTATCAATCGCCCCACACAAGGAGCAGTTATCCTCGGTGGCCATGTTTCGGTGCTTCAATAGGTCGGCCGTCGGCATTGATCGTCTCGCAAGCCTCCACACAAACATTCTGAGTTTTGAGGGTACTTGAATATGCCAAATATTGCTCCACTTGTCCACCTCATTATGCACACTGGATGAGCCCTCATCTTCATTCAGCCACGCCTCCCTCTCGAGTTTAGTGCGGAGAACCATACGGTAGGTTGATCGTACACTGAAAACGCCTCTAGTTTCCTCATGCCATGCCCAAAAATCATCAACCTGACGAGTACACAGAGGGATCTTGAGTATCTCGTCGGCATCAAATCTAGTAAAAGTGTCCCGAATCATATCTTCCTTCCAGGTCGCCGATGAGCTGCCAATGAGCTCAGAGACCAAAATTGGTGGTTCATGAGATAGTGAAGTTATCGGCCGTTTCAGCCCATCTCTTGGTATCCAGCTATGTCTCCATATGTCAGTAGTTGTGCCATCCCCGATTCTCCTCACAACTCCTTGTGCCATAATATCTCGTCCATCCAGAATCGCCCGCCAAATCTGGGAGGGGTGTGATCCAAGCTCAGCATCAAGAATTGAACACCCTGGAAAGTAGACAACCTTCAGTATCCTAGAGCTCAAAGTTAACTCTCCCGTGAGCAACCTCCAGGCTTGGCGAGCCAACAGCGCCGGGTTAAAAATCTCCAGGTCCCGAAAACCTAGGCCTCCAAGGTGTTTTGGTCTGGTCATGATGTCCCACGCGACCCAGCTGGGCTTCCGCTTCCCCTGTTTGCTTCCCCACCAAAACTGTCTAATGATAGACATAATGTTCTCACACAGGCCTCTGGGTAACCGGAAACAAGACATCGAATATACTGGTATTGCCTGAGCCACCGCCTTAATAAGCACCTCTTTGCCTGCTGATGACAGGAGCTTCTCCATCCACCCCTTGATCTTGTCCCAAACACGATCTCTCAGATACTTGAAAGAACCATTTTTTGAGTGGCCCACATCAGTTGGCATACCTAGGTAGCGTTCACTCAAAGACTCCTTATGTACATGGAGGATGTTTTTCATGGAATCCTTTATGTTTTCCGGACACCTCTTGCTAAAAAATATCGATGATTTGTCATGGTTGATCCTTTGTCCTGAAGCTGCACAATAGGTTTCTAGCAGGTTTGACACTACTTCTGCACCCTCTACACTGGCCTTGAAAAGCAACAGGCTGTCATCTGCAAACAAAAGATGGTTAACAGTGGGAGCCGTTGGGGCCACCTGAATACCTGCAAACGATGACGAAGAACTGGATTTAAGGAGGCACGAAAGGCCCTCTGCTGCTATCAAGAATAAGTAGGGGGAGATTGGGTCTCCCTGCCGGATTCCTCTAGATGGAATGAAAGACTCAAGCTTCTCCCCGTTGACCATGACCGAGAAAGAAACTAATGACACCATGCTCATAACTGTATCAATCCATGATCTCGCGAAACCCAGTTTTGTCATGATGGCTCTTAAGTATGACCACTCCACCCGGTCGTAGGCCTTCATCATATCTAGTTTTAGAGCACAGAAGCTGTTTGATTTTGCCCTGGACCGCTTCATAAAACGCAGACACTCATATGCACTGATAATATTATCTGTAATAAGCCTCCCTGGAACGAAGGCTGACTGCTCCTCAGAAATTATGTCCGGAAGGATCAATTTCAACCTGTTTGCTACCACCTTGGATGCTATTTTATAAATGACATTGCATAGACTAATTGGTCTGTATTGAGACAAAACAGTGGGGTTTGTTACCTTGGGGATAAGAACCAATATAGTGTCATTTATGCATGCTGGCTTGTCCTTCCCCCTCAATATTCTGAGGACAATCTTTGTTACATCTGTTCCACATATATCCCAATGTCTCTGATAAAAGTGAGCAGGGAAGCCGTCCGAGCCTGGCGCTTTAGTTGAAAACATTTGGAAGAGAGCCACTTTTACTTCATCCTTGGTATACGGGGCACATAGAGACTCATTCATCACCTCTGTCACCTTCCTGGGAGCGTGATTGAGAACATCATCCATGTTCTGTACCATTTCAGAAGTATACAAGCTTTGGTAAAACTCCTTGACCATAACCCGCAGTTCTCCCGGGTCATCCACCACCGCTCCAAGTGAATTTTGTAGGGCCTTGATCATATTTTTCTTTCTACGGATGCTAGCCCGGAGGTGGAAAAATTTGGTGTTTCGGTCACCCGCCGAAAGCCACTCCACCCTTGCCCTTTGTCGCCACATGATCTCCTCTCGGTGGTATAACTCAATCAGCCTCTCATTGATCTTCAGTTCTGCATGAGAGGGGGCCAACCACAAAGGATCACCTCGAAGTTCCTCTAGAGTCTTTTCCAGCTTCTTTATTTCCTTTCTAACACTTCCAAAAGTGTCCCTACTCCACTTCACCAATTTTGTGGAGATATTCTGAAGTTTCTGTTTCATATCATCCACGGACAAGCAAGGTGTGTCAGCTGTCCACGCGTTTGATAGGACTTGGCCCAACCCTTCATGCGACTCCCACATAAGTTCGTATTTAAAAGACCTTTGCTCCTTAACTTGCACCGTGTTGCCAAAGTCAATAACAATGGGTGAGTGGTCAGATGTGGAGCAAGAAAGATGTGTAACTGATGCAAGGGATAAGCTGTTCATCCATGCAACATTAGCTAGGGCTCTGTCTAGCCTGCATTTTTTATAACTCCCTCCCATAACCTTCTTCTCAAAGGTCCAAAAATTTCCATTGAAGCCTAAGTCTTGCAACATGCAAATATTTGTGGTGTTCTGGAAGGCTTGGATTTGCGCATTGCTTCGCTGCCCTACCCCCTCATGTTCTTCTGGACGTAGAACCTCGTTGAAATCTCCCGCGCACAGCCACGACAAAGTGCTCAAAGTGCTGATATTTTTCAAAACTGTCCACGTTTGATGTCTCAAGTGTGTTTGTGCCTCACCATACACACAGGTCAATCTCCACTCGTCCTGATTATGCTCCTCAATCTTAGCATCCAAATGATAGACCGAATAACCAAGAATTATCTCAACTTTTATTGCATTATTCCAGAACAAACCCACACCACCACTGCGGCCTTGACTACTAACCGCATAAGCATTATCATAACCCAAAGTACTTGCTAACGCTTCTACCCTAGCACCATCAATTTGTGTCTCCACAATACACAGAAGGGTAGGGGCAAATTGCCTCGCGAAGTCACGAAGCTCTCGAACTGTCGCGGCCTTGCCCGCGCGCGGCAGTTCCAAACAAAGGTACTCATTGACCCCGGCGGCGCCCGTCGACCGGGCCCGCCAAATTCAGATCACCTTTCAGCTATGTCCCTGCTCTCGCCGAGCTACTGTTTTCTGACTCCACAATTAGCTTCGCTCTCTTCTAGTCCTGAGTGGTACTGGGGCTGGCTGGAGCGTTAGGGGCAGGAAGAGCCAGTTGCTTAGATTGCTCGGTGCTTGTTGACGCTGGGGGTGCAAACTGCTGCACTAGAGCTGCAAATCTCTTTCTGCTATTATCTGCATCTTGCATATCCAAGTCTCTGCTTTCTTCGAACTCACCGTATCCAGTTGCGTCCTCTGAACTGGCTTGGTCGTTCCTGCCATGACCTCCAGTACGTCCGCCACGGCGGCCTCCTCGCCGTCCTCTCCCATTGCCGGGCTCTCAGCCCGTCCTCATCGTCCAGGTTGCCCGCAGATCCTTGAAAACTAGCGCTGACGGAGGATGGACGCCATTGCCATGTTCTTTGAAGAGGTGCCCTAGCATCCCGCAGATGGCACACCAGTCAGGTAACTTCTCATACTTCACGCGGTATATCTGGCGCTTCCCATCACGAATCATTGATACTGCATTCTTGAGGGGTTTGTTGACACCAATCCTGACCCACACCCGGTGAAAATTGCCAACGAAATCTTGAGATTGCGGTTCTGCATAGAGCACCTCCCCCACCTTCGACGCCATGGACGGGACTAGGTGTGCATACAATTCTGGCACATCATGTATCTGAACCCATATCTCTATCGAATCCAGCAACACAGTCGAAGGTTTCACCAGGCCATCATACGGTTTGATGATCACCGCGTCTCCCCTGAAGTGCCATGGGCCATCTAGGGTTACTCCCTCCCAATCACCTAAGCATGAGAATTGAACAGTGTACAGATTGTCTTCCAGGGGTTTGAATTTGGATCAAACTTCTCGGCCACATTAAACCTTTGCATACCATCGTAAGGTTGGTGATTTTATTTTGTATTTAACACCCTCAACTATAGTCATTTTCATCACAAGACCCCTCTTATTTTGCAGAGCTCACATTCAGAGCATCTATAGCCGGGCGCCTCACACCTGCCTCATACGCCCCAGCGGGCCGTCTGGTCACTGACCGGTGACAATTTTTCGACCCAGACGGGCTCCTTCAACGGACCTCAAATGCCCGGGCTGACCGGCACGCCCGCCACGTCGGACCTGACAGCCCGGCCTCACCCCAAATTGTACCAAATCCACCAAACTTTCCTCCTCCTCCCGCCGCCCTCCAACCTTTCCCTCACCAGGACCCTCACCGTCCTCGGCCCTGCTCCCAATCCTCACCACCGCTCCCAATCCACCGCTGGATATGTCGTCCAGCCCGACCCAGTCCGCCGCGATGGAGACGCAGTCCGCCTCGTCCGTCGGTGGAGTCACTTCGTTGGCTGCGACTTGCAAGGCAGAGAACATCGAGGGAGAACAAGAAGGAGGAGAGGTATAAGCTCATGTTGGATGCGCAAAAGGAAAGATAGGATGAGTGACCGGAACAAGACGGAGAAGAAGCTCGAAATTGAGTGGGAGAAGATCGAGTTGGAGAAGCAACAAGCGGCGATCAAATGAGAACTCGAGAAGGCCAAGACATTTGGCGACATAGAGCTTGAGAAGGAGAGCTTGCAACTCGCACAGGACACGGAAGATGCGAGGATCATGTTGGCGGGCGAAACCCTCTTGGATAAGCATGCGAAGAAGTGGCTTGCGGACAAGAAGAAGGAGATCAACGACTGTAGGGAGTACGAGGCGGCGAGGACGGCTGCAGCATGAATGCAGCCGGAGGAGGCAGTCTGGATGCAGGCGGAGCAGGCAGCCCAGATGCAGGCAGAGCAGGACGCATTCCGCTCGGAGCAGGCGCCCGACCAGTGATCCGAGGCCATTCGTCACGCTCGGACATTGATTTCATTTTGGCACGTTCGATTTGTTGAACCATGATTTTCTTTGCTTTGTTTTGAACGTTGGAATTCAGATAATTTGTACGCATGATCGACGTGCATGGATTGCATCGATTAGAGGATCGAAATTTGTGATATGTGAATGTGCGGCGCAATATCTGAGGGTGTCCGGTCAGTGCAGGCGGACGCGCCGGGGCGCGTTTGAGGGGCCAGATTTGCCAGGTCCGACTGTAGATGCTCTAAGCTTCTTTCATACGTCATTCTATTCCACATCCTCGGGCCTTTGGTTCACCACAAGTAATCTTCGCCAAAATAAAGTATTTTTTACAATAGTTTGCTTATTTATTTGCGTAGAGAAAAAAACATGGGCACATGGGAAAAAGTTAATTTTACATTTAGCTTGAAAATAATCATGGACACTTCGAACAATCTTGACAAATATTCATTGCATTTTCCTATTTATTTATTGGAATAAAGATCAAGACCGCAAAAAAAGATGAAGTAATTTTCGCCATTCATTGTTTCCACACTTCACCATCGATGTAATGAGAGCGGACACATAGAAAGAACTCGAAAAATATCCACCATATTCTTTTCAATTTATTATACATTAGAAGACCATGAACAGTGCATGAAGAATTCTCACCATCGATTTTGTTCATGCTTCAACATCAGAATCATGATAGCAGACAGATCAAACAACCTCGATGAAAATTCATTGCATTTTATTATTCCATGGTAAAAAAGATCGTGAACACATAAAAATTGAAGTAATTACCACCATACATTTTTTTCCATGCTTCAACATCAAGATCATGAAACTGGACAAAATCAAACAATCTTGAGTAGCATTCGTTACATTCTTTCTATTAATATCACCATAAAAATATCATGAACACGTGAAAATGAAGCAATTCCATCCATTTTCACATGCTTTATCACCAAATTTATTCTGAACATGGAGAACTCAAACAATCTTTATGACGTTTCATTCCTCGAACTAACAAACTCCATACGAAACTTCTCTAGTTCCTGTCAGTGTAAAACAGAAAGAAAAATGAGGCCACACCATGAATAGAAAAATCAAGTTGGTTCCTAAAGCATTTTTTAACCTCTTGGAGCATCAAAGTTTTCTTTCCAAACACTATGCAAAATCATGAGCCATCATGGAACCGTAACCAACTGATGTTTAGATCAAAAAAATATGAGTTGTAGTTAAGTCCGACGGGAACTAGAGAAAAAATATGAGTCGTACCTTTTTTTTTTGCTGAGACCTACTCAGATGTCCAAACACACCGAAAACTAGCATCGACATCACCCATCTAAACTTCATCCATGTCAAAATTAATCAGATTTTTTATATCTTTTTACTAGGCAGGAGCAGATGAGCTTGGGAGCCATTTAGCCGCTCTCTCTTCCTCTTTGCCCTATTGTTTTAGTGACTAAAGATCAATTCACCTCCTTTCTTGAAGGGGCGATGTGACCATGAACAACTTTTTGTTGGACCGTCTGATTAGGGAAAATATAATTCAAGTGTATAACCAGCCAGTAAGAAGTTTTCCTTTTGGTTCATTTCTCTCGTTTTGGGCAGCAAGATTTCCTAAACCAACTGAAGATCGACATGACAATCTGATTTCACATGAAAAAAATAGAATATTGTTGGGATAGAGAATAGGAAAGACCCCTCCAAGGGTCTTGGTGATAAAAACGAATCATTTTTTGTATTTTTTAGAAACCCCCCTGTGTGTGAAATAAATCCAAAGTCCGATCTTAAGTAAAAAAACAAATTGTTTTTTGTATTTTTTCAGTAAACACCCTGCCATTTCTATTAATAGCCCGTTGTTCAACTATAAGTGACAAATGCTTTTAAAAAAACCATATCTTTCAAACCCTATCTCCAAGTTTAATTCTTGTATATGAAATTTGATTAGAAAAAAGTGTAGAATCTTAATATGATGCTATTTTACCTATTTAACATTTTTAAATTCTATTTATTGTGTAATGTTAATCAATACCTATGTGTACAATCTGAATATGGTGTTACTTTCCTTATTTAACATTTTTTAAATTCTATTTATGGTGTAATTTTAATCAATAGAGCACAATTCGTCTATTTCAGTACCGAGGTCGATCCGTGTTGCAAATGAACACCTCATTAAAATGAGATTGAGGACAAAGAAACCATCAATAACCACACATGCATGCCTCGGCAAAACATCGCATGAAAAAAGAAAGTTGATCTTCGTCTTATGCGCGCGCGCGCGCGCACACACACACACAGAGAGAGAGAGAGAGAGAGAGAGAGAGAGAGAGAGAGAGAGAGAGAGAGAACATAGATGGGATGCCATGTTCAAATAAGGGACACAGATCTATTGGGGTCTTGAGTCATGATTATTGGGTTAGGGGCCTATCGTATTGTTTTCTCCCGTTGCAACGCACAGACTCTTTTGCTAGTATAATACAAGTGTATAACCAGCAGGTAAGAAGTTTTACTTTTGGTTCATTTCTCTCTTATCGAGTGTTCCATTTTTATTTCTTGGAAAATAATAGCAAGACCACATAGAGATGAAGTAATTTTCGCCATTCAGTATTTCCATACTTCACCATCGATGTAATGAAAGCGACACATAGAAAAAACACGACAAATATCCACCACATTCTTTTCAATCTATTATATAGTAGAAGACCATTAACGGTGAATGAAGAATGATCACCATAGATTTTTTTTCCATCCTTCAACATCAAAATCACGAAAGCAAACAAATGAAACAACCTCGACGAGAATTCATTGTGTTTTTATTATTCCATGGTAAAAAGATCGTGAACACGTAAAAATTGGAGTTATTACCATCATTCATTTTTTCCATGCTTCAACATCAAGACCATGAAAGTGGACAAAATCAAACACTCTTGACTAGCATTCGATACATTCTTTCTATCGATATCACCATAGAAATATCATGAACACGTGAAAATGAAGCAATTCCATCCATTTCCCCCTGCTTTATCATCAAAATTCTTCTGAACATGAAGAACTCAAACATTCTTTACGATGTTCCATTCCTTGAACCAACAAATTCTATACGAAACTTTCTAGTTCCCGTTAGTGTAAAAATGGAAAGAAAAATGAGGAGACCAGTATGAATAGTAAAATAAAGTTGGTTCCTAAAGCATTTTTGACCTCTTGGAGCATCAAAACTTCTTTCCAAATACTAGGCCAAATCATGAGCCATTGTGGGACCATAACTAACTGATGTTTAGATAAAAAAACCAGCTGCAGTTGAGTCCGACAGAAACTAGACAAAAAAATATGAGACATGTCTAATATATTTATTTTTGCTGAGAGCTACTCAGATGTCCAAACACGCTGAAAATTGGCACGGACATCACCCACCTAAACATCGTCCATGTCAAAATTAATCATTTTTATTTTTTTAGTATTTTATTTTATTTTACTGTTAACACGCATGAGTAGATAAGCTCGGGAGCCATTTAGCCGCTCTCTATTCCTCTTTGTCCTATTTGTTTTGGTGAAAAAAGATCAATTTATCTCCTTTCTTGAAGGGACGATGTGACCACGACTTTTTGTTGGATTGTCCAATTATGGAAAATCTATACCTTTATATCTAGTAATAAAGGGACTATTGCTTCTGCCGGTATGTCATCGAAATTGCCCCCAAGGTTGCAAAATACTATCCACCAATGTCGCCTATAAATGATAAAAAAATGTTTTACACAGTGGAGTACCCCGTCTGGGCCGGCCCATGCAGTAGAGACCTCCTATACCGCGATCTGCACATTGGGCGAAGACGCAGCGCGCCCGTTTGGGCCTGCTCATGTCCGGGCGGCCTGTTTTTTTCTTTTTCTTTCTGTTTTTGTTTTTTCTACTTTAAATAATTTGGGACTTTAAAAAAGTTTCAAAACTAAAAAATTACAATTTTTCAATAAAATGTTTATGGATTAAAAAAATAATCATTTTGTAAAAACATATTTGCTTAATCAAAAAATATACGAAATTAGTAAAGAAATGTTTGGGAAAAAATGTTCATGATTTTTAAAAAATTGTGAATTATTTTTTTAATGAAATTTAACAAAATTTAACCAATTCAAAAAATGTTCTTGAATACAAAAATATCCTAAAAATTCAACAACTCTTCGTGACTTACAAAATAGTTTATTCATTCACAAAATGTTCGCTGATTCAAAAAATTATACTGCCTTTCACTAAATTTCCTTTAAATAAAAAAAGTTTGTTGATTCCAGAAATGTTCGCCGATTCAAGAAAATTGTTTAAAAAGCATGTTTGTTAAATAAAAAAATTGTTTGTGAATTTCAAAAATTGTTTCACCATTTAAAAAAATGATTGTCAATTCAAGAAAATTGTTTAAAAAATGTTCACAACTTTGGAAAAAAAGTATGCAAATAGTATAAAATGTTCATGAATTCAAAAAATGTTCTGTATTTCAGAAATGTTTGGAAATTTGTAAGAGTGTTTATGAATTTGAAAAATTGTCACGATTTCTAATATGTTCAAGAGTTTTATTTTTTTAATGATTTCAATAATTGTTCCTGATTTCACGAAATTAGGAGTGATAGTGTATCTCGTGACGCAGCAAAATATGGTCATGGCCATTGGAGATTATGAAGAAAAAATCCGTTGCAACGCACGGACCCTTCTGCTAGTATAATTCAAGTGTGTAACCAGCAAATAAGAAGTTTTTCTTTTGGTTCATTTCTCTCGTATTGAGTGTTCCGTTTTTCTTCTCGCATCAAGATTTCCAAAACCAATACATGACAATCTGATTTGACATGAAAAAGTAGTATGTTGTTGGGACAGAAAATAGGAAAGACCCCTCCAAGGGTCTTGGTGAACAGATAGATTCAAACTTTGCATATGCAAGTACTGGAGAGTTTGAATCTGTACCGTAGGGTTTTGGGATATATCTGCATGGCATGTGGAATCGCAGATGCTGTTTTTTTTTTTCGGGATTCTCTAGCCTTATGTCACTTCAGATTATCTTTAATTCAAAGGCATGGTTCGTACCGGTTTCTGAACTCGGGAGTGGCTCCATTTAATATGATAACATGATATGTGATGCAATGGATTAGGGGAAAAGTTCCACTGCACCACTAAGACAGCAATGCATACACAAATGCAGCTAGCAAGGCAAGGAGAAAAGAAGGAAATATTTTTCGAAATATAGGAAATATTCGACTCCTCAGTTTCCTGGAGTACACGAATTTACTTATGCACTGTATAGTACTCCCTTTGTTCCTAAATACTTGTCTTTCTAGTGATTTCAACAAGTGACTACATACGGCGCAAAATGAGTGAATCTACACTTTAAAATATGTCTACATACATCCGTATGTTGAGTCTATTTGAAATGCCTAGAAAGACAAGTATTTGGGAACGGAGGGAGTATACATTGCATCTTCTTCAGACACTGAGAAGTCGCATGCGATGCGATCAATTTGGCACGAGCCCACGGGAGCTATGCTAATCCAAGCAGACGAGCTTGCAATGTCAGAACGACGACGTCGCCGTTGTACGGAAATGATCCATGGGCGGCTCGGACACCCAGAGGAGCTCCTCCAGGTACTCGGTGCCCAGGTCCTCCAGCACCACCACGCCCGCCGTCGCCGGCCGTGCGTCCTCCTTCACGGCGGCGACCCGGGGCTGCTTCACAGGCTTCTTGTTGGGCGACCGCCTGCGCATGCGGTGGCGGCGCTTGAGCGCGAGCACGGGCGAGCCCACGACGGCGCCGAGCGAGAGCGCGCGGAGCGACTCCCGGACGCGCTCGACGGGGAAGTTGAGCACTGCGGCGTCGCCGCGCGCGGAGAAGGCTGCCTGGTCGTAGGCCATGGCGGCCGCCTCCGGGCTGCCGAAGGTGCCGAGCCACACGCGGGCGCCGTTCCGCGTCGAGTCCCGGATCTCGGCCGCGAACTTGCCCCACGGGCGCGTGCGCACCCCGATGAAGTCCTTAGCCATAATGGGCATGGCTGCCGGGGCTTGGTGACCGCGGCCCTTCGGCGAGCTGCTGCCAACGGGCACATGTGGTGCGGCAGCCCCCACGGCCGTCATGTCCGAGGAGGACGAGCTTGAAGAGAGACAGGGGTCAGAGCAGGAGGCATGATCCGTGGACTCCAAGAGGGTGCTGAGGAAGGCCATGTCGTCCATGTCGCTCATGTCGAAGTCAGACGACGGTGCGGCGGCGGTGGCAGCGTAGCGGTGGTGCTGGTAGTAGGATCCCGGCGGGGAGGTGACGGCGAAATGCTGCTCCATTGGGTTGACCGGCCGAGGCTGATCGATGGGGAGAAACAGCGGCTGCTTCCTGCTTGGTTCGGGGTTTTGCGGGGCTTGACAAGCAACAGGAAATGGGCGGGGGTTTTATACAGCTCTCCAGTAACCCACCTACATAAACCTCCTGATTTGATCGGACCAATTTAAAAAGGGAACGGGCTACGGAGCTCAGCGATGATCTAACCATGACATCAAAGCGTGCCAACCAGCGGGTACGAGGCAACCAGCGGGTGCGGTGCAACTGAGAGAGACTCGCCGGACACAGGAAGCGGCAGAATGCTCCCTCGGGCTTACGTAGGGCGGCGGGATAGGAAGAGCATGATTGGTTTGATGCCAAAAGTTGGCAAATGCCAAATGTTGGCTAGTGATTGATTGGCTACCAACTTTTTTTCTCAACCTTACAAAAGTTGTCAATATTTGGCAAATTTTGATTTTGCCAAATGTTGACTTGCCAAATATTGGCAAATTATGCTCGAAGAAACACCAGGGCGTCGGCATCGAGCTTCAGAGGTGTTCGGAGGAGCCTCACCATGCCCTTCCGCTATGGTGTGAAGTTCCAGGGTGGGATTCCTCCTCCCTCGGATGGGCGCCTTCTTTGTTTTGCGTCATTTTAACTTTAACCATAAATTTCATTCACAATATATCAAGTATAGGTCACAAAAGTTTACATCACTGAAAACTATAGTACGTCCTAACATGAATTGAACGATATAATTTTTGTGGCATACAATATTTGTTTTTATTTATGAGAAAACTTTTGATCTATTCATCATCAATCATGGCAAAGAACACCAAAAATAATAATAAAATATATCCAGATCCGTAGGCACCTACCGACGACTATAAGCATTAGAGTCAGTGGCATACCTAGCGGGGGTGCCATGGCACACCTATAATTTTGAGAAATATATTGTACCATGTAATGATTGGTTGATTTTCAAGGCCCATCCAAGCTAGTTGAAATGGACCTTAGTTTTCTTTACAATGTGCATAACATTCGTTTCATTTCTGGGTCTGCCACTGATTGGTGTGAGCCGAAGACGCGTTGTCATCATAACCCCTCCCTTCCAAAAGACGGGGTCGTCGATGGTGACCTGGCCATCGAGACGAGGGCCCATGTGTGGCTTGGTGAATGTCTAGGTCTGGGCATTGTCACACAAATAGGGCGCGAGCGTGTTGATCTTTTGAGTATTATGCATTTAAAGCTCATACACCTCAAATTGTACTCATATATAATTTATATCACAGAGCGAGTGTTTTTGTATAACAAGATGTAGCTCCTATCACTTTGGCTTTTTAGGGTTCTGCTACAGTGTGATGACGCGGTCCCTCCTATTCTCTCTGATGCTTCTTCACCCACCCCTCGCCCGCACCTTTGCTGCCTTTCTCCGCTGCACCCTTCAGTCCCCAACTTCTCCTTTCTTTCCATTGACAACTCGATCGGCCCCCATTCCTCCTTACTACACGATCGCCTTGCTACAACACAAATACACCTCCATTGGGCGTCGTCTTCCGCCACAGCCTCCTTTGACAGTGCTAAGTAGGGATGTCACTGTTGGGGAACGTAGTAATTTCAAAAAAATTCCTACGCACACGCAAGATCATGGTGATGGCATAGCAACGAGAGGGAGAGTATTGTCCACGCACCCTCGTGAGACCGTGGCGGAAGCGTTATGACAACACGGTTGATGTAGTCGTGCGCCTTCACGATCCGACCGATCCAAGTACCGAACGACGGCACCTCCGAGCTCAAGACACGCTCAGCTCGATGACGATCCCGGGCTCCGATCCAGAAAGCGTCGGGGATGAGTTCCACAAGACGACGGCGTGGGACGATGATGATGTTCTATCGCGCAGGCTTCGCCTAAACTCCGCGACGATATGACCGTGGTGGAATATGGTGGAGGGGCACCGCACACGGCTAAGGAACGATCCGTAGATCAACTTGTGTGTCTTAGGGTGCCCCTACCCGTATATAAAGGAGCCAGGGGAGGGGCGGCCGCCAAGGAGGGCGCGCCAAGGGGAGTCCTACTCCCACCGGAGTAGGACTCCTTCTTCCTAGTTGGAGTAGGAGAAGGGAAGGAGGAGGAAGGGGGAAGGAAAGGGCGCGCCCCCTCTCCTTTCCTTTTCGGACTAGGGAGGGAGGGCACGCCCACCTCTTGCCTCCTCTCCTCTTCTCCCTTATGGACCATGAAGGCCCAATAACCCCGGGAGGGTTCCGTAACCCCTACTCTCTAAAAATGCCGATTTCACCCTAACACTTCCGATGTCCAAACATAGGCTTCCAATATATCAATCTTTATGTCTCGACCATTTCGAGACTCCTCGTCATGTCCGTGATCACATCCGGGACTCCGAACAAACTTCGGTACATCAAAACTTATAAACTCATAATGAAACTGTCATCGTAACGTTAAGCGTGCGGACCCTACGGGTTCGAGAACTATGTAGACATGACCTAGAACTATTCTCGGTCAATAACCAATAGAGGAACCTGGATGCCCATATTGGTTCCTACATATTCTACGAAGATCTTTCTCGGTCAAACCGCAAAGCAACATACGTTGTTTCCTTTGTCATCGGTATGTTACTTGCCCGAGATTCGATCGTCGGTATCCAATACCTAGTTCAATCTCGTTACCTGCAAGTCTCTTTACTCGTTATGTAATGCATCATTCCGTAACTAACTCATTAGCTACATTGCTTGCAAGGCTTATAGTAATGTGCATTACCGAGAGGGCCCAAAGATACCTCTCCGACAATCGGAGTGACAAAACCTAATCTCGAAATACGCCAACCCAACATGTACCTTTGGAGACACCTGTAGTACTCCTTTATAATCACCCAGTTACGTTGTGACGTTTGGTAGCACCCAAAGTGTTCCTTCGGTAAACGGGAGTTGCACAATCTCATAGTTATAGGAACATGTATAAGTCATGAAGAAAGCAATAGCAATATACTAAACGATCAAGTGCTAGGCTAACGGAATGGGTCATGTCAATCACATGATTCTCCTAATGATGTGATCCTATTAATCAAATGACAACACATGTCTATGGTTAGGAAACATAACCATCTTTGATTAATGAGCTAGTCAAGTAGAGGCATACTAGTGACGTTGTGTTTGTCTATGTATTCACACATGTATTATGTTTCCGGTTAATACAATTCTAGCATGAATAATAAACATTTATCATGATATGAGGAAATAAATAATAACTTTATTATTGCCTCTAGGGCATATTTCCTTCAGTCTCCCACTTGCACTAGAGTCAATAATCTAGATTACATAGTAATGATTTGTAACGCCCCGGTTTCGATGCGCCAGGTGTCTGCCAGTTTTTCGTCGACGTTGCCATGTCATCTGCTTGCGTGTCGCACTTTGCCATGTCATCATCTGCATTTCATATCATGTCATCATGTGCATTCCATTTTGCATACGTGTTCGTTTCATGCATCCGAGCATTTTCCCCGTTGTCCGTTTTGCAATTCGGCACTCCTATGTCCTCCGGCGTCCCCTTTTGTCTCTTGTTGTGAGTGGGTGTTAAACTTTCTCGGAATGGCCCTAGTCTTGCCAAGCGGCCTTGGTATAGCACCGGTAGACCGCCTGTCAAGTTTCGTGCCATTTGGAGGTCGTTTGATACTCCAACGGTTAACCGGGTAACCGCAAAGCCCTCTTTTGTTGCAGGCCAACACCCCTTCCAAAGTGGCCCAAAACCCACCTAACTCTCCTCCATGCTCTCGGTCGTTCGATCACGATCGTGTGGCCGAAAACCGTTCCTCATTTGGACACTCCTAGCTCCCTCTACCTATAAATATGTCCACCTCCCCGAAATTTCGGGTCTAACCCTAGCCTTCTTCCTCCTCCCGCCGACGGACATGTCCGCCCGGCGACCGGACGTGTCCGCCCCGCTCCCCCGGCCAATCGTGGCCTGCCACGTGGCTTCGCCGCCACCCAGCGCACACGACCGACCTGCCTCCCCGCCCGGCCCATTCCACACCCCGCCTCCTCCTGGCCGCCCGCCGCCGACCGGCTCCCAGCGCCGCCGCCCGGCCGGCTCCGCCCGCCGCCAGCCGCCCTCCGCCGCCGCCGTCCGGCGTCATCCGCCGCCGCTCCTCACTGAAGGCCATACCTGCGGCCAGCGCCCGACCCTCCCGCTGGGCGTCGCCGCCAGCTCCGCCGCCGCGCCCGCCGCCGCTTGCTGCCGCCTGCCGGCCGCCGCTGCCCGTGCCGCTTGCGCGCCACCGCCGCCGCCAAGCCATGGCCTCCGCCTCCCTCCGCCGGGAACCGGCCGGATCCGGCGAGGAGCGCCTAGATCCGGCCCGGATCCTCCCTCTCCCGGCCTCCCTTCCTCGTCTCCGGCCGCCCCCGCCCGTTCTCCGGCGAGTCTCTCCGGCGAGCCCGGCCCCGCCTCGAAAACCGTGCATCCCCGAGGTTGACCTTCCCCACTCTGAAATTCGTCTAAGTCCCCATATTATTGCATAATCATGCCATGTTTGACCTGCTGTAATTCTGCATCCGTAGCTCCGTTTCATGCGTATAATATGTCAAATTGTTCGCCTCGACGAGTACTTCATTTCATTCCATTGCATCATTTTCATTTGAGCTCATATTGATGCGTGAAATGCTGTTGGAAGAGTGCATGTTGATGTTAATCTGCTGAAACAGTTATAACTTGCTCATTTGTCATTTTTGCCATGATTGATGTGTGCATCCTATGAGGTTGATGTCTCCATGTGTTTTGATCTATGCTATGTCATCTTTCCAGAGGTGCTTACCATGTATTTTTGTGAGTTGTGTGTTGAGTGCATCAAGCTTGTTAAGTAGTGTACTTGTTGTTGCTGTTTTGCTAGGCAGATTCTGTTATATTTTGTTGCTATACAAACATGCTTCTACTAATCATTCTATGCATAATCTGGAGATGTTCTATAAACATGTTTTGATCTACATGTCATCCTATATCCATTCATGCCCCTTGTTGCATTTATAGCCTGCTGGAACATGTTGTTATTTTGCTCTAAAGTTGCTTGATAATGTTGCTATCAGCCTGTTAACATTAAGTTCACTTGTTCTCATGTGTTTTGCTAGTGTTCCATACACCCTATGACCTTGCTCTTGCCATGCTTAGCTTCACAAACATGCCTTCTTACTATTGGTATCCTTGCCATGCCATGTATTGCTCTGTGGTGAGTGATTCAAGCTCACCAACATGCCTACTTATTGTTGTTCCTACCATGTATGAATCTGTAATATAACTTGTCATGTTTACATGTGTGCCATCATATTTTCTGTGCCTTTTTGGCTCATGTTCAGTAAGGGACTTTTGATCTATGCTATTAGTAGATTCATGCCATGCCTTTGTTTGTCATGATATGTTCCTGTAACATGTTGTTTGATATCTCTAAACGTTGCAACCTGATGTTATTTCTGCTAAAGTCTGAAACTGTTATTGTTTGCAATCTTTTCATGTCTTTTTGAGCATGTTCTAGTTGTTTCTGGAGATAGCTCAGTATTCATGTTTTGTTATGATTTACCTGTACTTCATGCTCATGCCTTTTGTTACTATGTTGGGGTGCTGTAGCATGTTGTTTTGATGCTTGTAAGATGCCTAGTTGATGTTATGGACAGATTGTTGTTATGACTTGTATAGAGTGTATGTGTTGAACCGTTGATCCGTTTTGAGTGTGCTCTATATGAAACTTGCTTGATTTTGCATGTAGTTCCATATTATCATGGTGCATCCTTGTTTTGGTGTGTTCGCTTGATGTTTGGGTGCATTTTGCATCAATGCCATGTTTAACTTGTTTTGCTCATATCTTCTAGGCCGTAGCTCCGAATCTAATGAACTTTATATGTAACTTGACTAGAATTTCATGTAGATCATCTTGGTGCATCTTAACTTGCGGTTTAACAACTTGAATATAAGGTTTATTCAGTTCTGGACCAATTTCGAAATTTGCATATGAGGACTTACTGGAATTGTTATATGTTGTTCCCGGCCTCATTTAAACTTGCCTTGATGTGTTGATCTTGTTTGCATCATCTCTTGCCATGAGTAGCTTCATGTAGCTTTGTCATGCATCATGCTTGTTGTGCATCATGTCTTATTCATGTGTGGTGTGTTTACAATGTTGTGTGCTTCTTCTCGATAGTTTCCGTTTCGTTGCGATCGTGAGGATGCGTTCGTCTACGTGTGGTTCGTCTTCGTGGCTTCATCTTCTTCATGGACTCGTTCTTCTTCCTTGCGGGATTTCAGGCAAGATGACCGCTACCCTGGATCTCACTACTATCATTGCTATGCTAGTTGCTTCGTTCTATCGCTTTGCTGCGTTACCTATCATTTGCTCTTCAAGCCTCCTAAATTGCCATGAACCTCTAACCTTTGACACCATTCCTAGCAAACCATTGTTTGGCTATGTTACCGCTTTGCTCAGCCCCTCTTATAGCGTTGCTAGTTGCAGGTAAAGTTGAAGATTTCTCCATGGTGGACAGGGTTTTGTTGGGATATCACAATATCTCTTATATTATTAATGCATCTATATATTTGGTAAAGGGTGGACGGCTCGGCCTTATGCCTGGTGTTTTGTTCCACTCTTGCCGCCCTAGTTTCTGTCATACCGTGTTATGTTCCCGGATTTTGCATTCCTAACGCGTCGGGTGATTTATGGGACCCCCGACGGTTCGCTTTGAATAAAACTCCTCCAAAGAAGGCCCAACATTGGTTTTACCATTTGCCTCACCACCACCTATATTTCCCTTGGGAGTAATTAACCCAAGGGTCATCTTTATTATAGCCCACCCGGGCCAATGCTTGTCTAAGTGTTGGTCCAAACCGGAGCCACTTGCGGTGCCGCCCTAGGCAACTTGGGGTATCGTCGGTTGCCGCACGTAGTGTTCATCCGATCGTGGCCTGAGACGAGATACGCGCGGCTACTATCAGGATGTCGGCACGCCGGGAAGTCTTGCTGGTCTTGTTTTACCATTGTCGAAATGTCTTGTAAACCGGGTTTCCGAGACTGGTCGGGTCTTCCTGGGAGAAGGTCTATTCCTTCGTTGATCGCGAGAGCTTGTCATGGGCTAAGTTGGGACACCCCTGCGGGGTTATAAACTTTCGAGAGCCGTGCCCGCGGTTATGTGGCAGATGGGAATTTGTTAATGTCCGGTTGTAGATAACTTGACACCAGATCCAAATTAAAACGCATCAACCGAGTGTGTAGCCGTGATGGTCTCTTCTCGGCGGAGTCCGGGAAGTGAACACGGTTTCTGGGTTATGTTTGACGTAAGTAGGAGTTCAGGATCACCTCTTGATCATTTCTAGCTTCACGACCGTTCCACTTGTTCTCTTCTCGCTCTCATTTGCGTATGTTAGCCACCATATCATGCTTAGTTGCTGCTGCAACCTCACCACTTTACCCCTTCCTTTCCCTTTAAGCTTTGCTAGTCTTGATACCCATGGTAATGGGATTGCTGAGTTCTCGTGGCTCACAGATTACTACAACAACAGTTGCAGGTACAGGTTTTCCGATGATCATGACGCGAGAGCGATGTTTGCTTGTTTTGGAGTTCTTCTTCTGCTTCTTCGATCAGGGGATAGGTTCCAGGTCGGCAGCCTGGGCTAGCAGGGTGGATATTATTTGAGTTTCTGTTTATGATTCATCCGTAGTCGGATGTTGTTCTTGTATGTTGTATTGTTGTATTCAGGTGACATTGTATTTTTTTTTATGTATCCCCATCTATTATGTAATGTTGATGTAATGATATCCACCTTGCAAAAGCGTTCAAATATGCGGGTCTATCCTTGGTGGGACCTTCGAGTTCCTTTTGGATAGGGTCGCATATTGGGCGTGACATGATTCTAACACCCATGGAGTCTTGGTGCTGATCATGTTTTACTCATGAGAGAGGCTTAGTCAACGGGTCTGCAACATTCAGATCCGTATGTATCTTGCAAATTTCTATGTCTCCCACTTGGACTTGGTCCCGGATGGAATTGAAGCGTCTCTTGATGAGCTTAGTCCTCTTGTGAAATCTGGATTACTTTGCCAAGGCAATTGCACCAGTATTGTCACAGAAGATCTTCATTGGTCCCGATGCACTAGGTATGACACCTAGATCGGAAATGAACTCCTTCATCCAGACTCCTTCATTTGCTGCTTCCGAAGCAGCTATGTCCTCCGCTTCACATGTAGATCCCGCCACGACGCTTTGTTTAGAACTGCACCAACTTACAGCTCCACCGTTTAATAAAAACACGTATCCGGTTTGCGATTTAGAATCGTCCGGATCAGTGTCAAAGCTTGCATCGACGTAATCATTTACGACTAGCTCTTTGTCACCTCCATATACGAGAAACATATCCTTAGTCCTTTTCAGGTATTTCAGGATGTTCTTGACCGCTGTCCAGTGATCCACTCCTTGATTACTTTGGTACCTTCCTGCCAAGCTTATTGCTAAGCATACGTCAGGTCTGCTACATAGCATTGCATACATGATAGAGCCTATGGCTGAAGAATAGGGAACATCTTTCATTTTCTCTCTATCTTCTGCTGTGGTCGGGCATTTAGTCTGACTCAACTTCACACCTTGTAGTACGGGCAAGAAACCTTTCTTTGCCTGATCCATTTTGAACTTTTTCAAAATTTTATCAAGGTATGTGCTTTGTGAAAGTCCTATTAAGCGTCTTGATCTATCTCTATAAATCTTGATGCCCAATATGTAAGCAGCTTCACCGAGGTCTTTCATTGAAAACTTTTATTCAAGTATCCCTTTATGCTATCCAGAAATTCTATATCATTTCCAATTAATAATATGTCATCTACATATAATATCGTAAATGCTACAGAGCTCCCACTCACTTTCTTGTAAATACATGCTTCTCCAAAAGTCTCAGATAAAACAATATGCTTTGATCACATCACAAAGCGTTTATTCCAACTCCGAGATGCTTGCACCAGTCCATAAATGGATCATTGAGCTTGCACACTTTGTTAGCACCTTTTGGATCAACAAAACCTTCGGCTGCATCATATACAACTCTTCTTCCGTAAATCCATTCAAGAATGCAGTTTTGACATCCATTTGCCAAATTTCATAATCATAAAATGCAGCAATAGCTAACATGATCCGGACAGACTTAAGCATCACTACGGGTGAGAAAGTCTCATCGTAGTCAACCCCTTGAACTTGTCGAAAACCTTTCGCAACAAGTTGAGCTTTATAGACAGCTACATTACCATCAGTCGGTCTTCTTCTTAAAGATCCATTTATTCTCAATGGCTTGCCGATCATCGGGCAAGTCAACCAAAGTCCATACTTTGTTCTCATACATGGATCCCATCTCGATTTCATGGCCTCTAGCCATTTTATGGAATCTGGGCTCATCATCGCTTCCTCATAGTTCGTAGGTTCATCATGGTCAAGTAACATGACTTCCGAATAGGGTTACCGCATACCACTCGGTGTGGATCTTACTCTGCAGACCTCGAGGTTCAAGAGAAACTTGATGTGAAGTTTCATGATCAATATCATTAGCTTCCTCACTAATTGGTGTAGGTGTCACAGAACCGATTTCGTGATGAACTACTTTCCAATAAGGGAGCAGTATGCAGCTACCTCATCAAGTTCTACTTTCCTCCCACTCACTTCTTTCGAGAGAAACTCCTTCTCTAGAAAGGATCCATTCTTAGCAACGAATGTCTTGCCTTCGGATCTGTGATAGAAGGTGTACCCAACTGTCTCCTTTGGGTATCCTATGAAGACACATTTCTCCGATTTAGGTTCGAGCTTATCTGGTTGAAGTTTCTTCACATAAGCATCGCATCCCCAAACTTTAAGAAACGACAACTTTGGTTTCTTGCCAAACCACAGTTCATAAGGCGTCGTCTCAACATATTTTGATGGTGCCCTATTCAACGTGAATGCGGCCGGCTCTAAAGCATAACCCACGAACGATAGCGGTAAATCAGTAAGAGACATCATAGATCGCACCATATCTAGTAAAGCACGATTACGACGTTCGGACACACCATTTCTTTGTGGTGTTCCAGGTGGCGTGAGTTGCGAAACTATTCCGCATTGTTTCAAATGTAAACCAAACTCGAAACTCAAATATTCTCCTCTACGATCAGATCGTAGAAACTTTATTTTCTTGTTACGATGATTTTCCACTTCACTCTGAAATTCTTTTAACTTTTCAAATGTTTCAGACTTGTGTTTCATTAAGTAGATATACCCATATCTGCTCAAATCATCTGTGAAGGTGAGAAAATAACGATATCCGCCACGAGCTTCAACATTCATCGGACCACATACATCTGTATGTATGATTTCCAACAAATCTGTTGCTCTCTCCATAGTACCGGAGAACGGTGTTTTAGTCATCTTGCCCATGAGGCACGGTTCGCAAGTACCAAGTGATTCATAATGAAGTGATTCCAAAAGTCCATCAGTATGGAGTTTCTTCATGCGCTTTACACCGATATGACCTAAATGGCAGTGCCACAAATAAGTTGCACTATCATTATCAACTCTGCATCTTTTGGCTTCGACATTATGAATATGTGTATCACTACTATCGAGATTCAATAAAAATAGACCACTCTTCAAGGGTGCATGACCATAAAAGATATTAGTCATATAAATAGAACAACTATTATTCTCTGATTTAAATGAATAACCGTCTCGCATCAAACAAGATCCAGATATAATGTTCATACTCAACGCTGGCACCAAATAAAAATTATTCAGGTCTAAAACTAATCCCGAAGGTAGATGTAGAGGTAGCGTGCCGACCGCGATCACATCGACTTTGGAACCGTTTCCCACGCCAGATCGTCACCTCGCCCTTGGCGATGCTCGCTTATTCCGTAGTCCCTGCTTTGAGTTGCAAATATTAGCAATGAACCAGATCAAATACCAGTGCTATGCGAGCTCTAGTAAGGTACACATCAATAACATGTATATCACATATACCTTTGTTCACCTTGCCATCCTTCTTATCCGCCAAATACTTGGGGCAGTTCCGCTTCGGTGTCGATCGCTTGCGGAGAAGCACTCGGCCAGGATTAGGTCCAGACTTGGGTTTCTTCTCTTGAGCAGCAACTTGCTTGCTGTTCTTCTTGAAGTTCCCCTTCTTCTTCCCTTTGCCCTTTTGCTTGAAACTAGTGGTCTTGTTGACCATCAACACTTGATGCTCCTTCTTGATTTCTACCTCCGCAGCTTTTAGCATTGCAAAGAGTTCGGGAATTGTCTTGTTCATCCCTTGCATATTATAGTTCATCACGAAGCTCTTGTAGATGGTGGTAGTGATTGGAGAATTCTGTCAATGACGCTATCATCCGGAAGATTAACTCCCAGTTGAATCAAGTGATTATTATACCCAGACATTTTGAGTCTATGCTCACTGACAGAACTATTCTCCTCCATCTTGCAGCTGTAGAACTTATTGGAGACTTCATATCTCTCAATCCGGGCATTTGCTTGAAATATTAACTTCAACTCCTGGAACATCTCATATGCTCCATGATGTTCAAAACGTCGTTGAAGACCCGGTTCTAAGCCGTAAAGCATGGCACATTGAACTATTGAGTAGTCATCAGCTTTGCTCTGCCAGACATTCTTAACATTGTCAGTTGCATCAGCGGCAGGCCTGGCACCCTGCGGTGCTTCCAGGACGTAATTCTTCTGTGCAGCAATGAGGATAATCCTCAGGTTACGGACCCACTCTGTGTAATTGCTACCATCATCTTTCAACTTTGCTTTCTCAAGGAACGCATTAAAATTCAACGGAACAACAGCACGAGCCATCTATCTACAATAAACATAGACAAACAAAATACTATCAGGTACTAAGTTCATGATAAATTTAAGTTCAATTAATCATATTACTTTAGAACTCCCACTTAGACAGACATCTCTCGAGTCATCTAAGTGATCACGTGATCCAAATCAACTAAACCATAACCGATCATCACGTGAGATGGAGTAGTTTTCAATGGTGAACATCACTATGTTGATCATATCTACTATATGATTCACGCTCGACCTTTCGCTCTCCGTGTTCCGAGGCCATATCTGCATATGCTAGGCTCGTCAAGTTTAACCTGAGTATTCTGCGTGTGCAAAACTGGCTTGCACCCATTGTAGATGGACGTAGAGCTTATCACACCCGATCATCACGTGGTGTCCGGGCACGATTTAACTTTGGCAACGGTGCATACTCGGGAGAACACTTCTTGATAATTTTTAGTGAGAGATCATCTTAAAATGCTACCGTCAATCAAAGCAAGATAAGTTGCATAAAGGATAAACACCACATGCAATCAATATAAGTGATATGATATGGTCATCATCATCTTGTGCTTGTGATCTCCATCTCCGAAGCACCGTCGTGATCATCATCGTCACCAGCGCGACACCTTGATCTCCATCGTAGCATCGTTGTCGTTTACGCCATCTATTGCTTCTACGACTATCGCTACCGCTTAGTGATAAAGTAAAGCAATTACAGAGCGTTTGCATTTCATACAATAAAGCGACAACCATATGGCTCCTGCCAGTTGCCGATAACTTCGGTTACAAAACATGATCATCTCATACAATAAAATATAGCATCACGTCTTGACCATATCACATCACAACATGCCCTGCAAAAACAAGTTAGACGTTCTCTACTTTGTTGTTGCAAGTTTTACATGGCTGCTACGGGCTTAGCAAGAACTGTTCTTTCCTACGCATTAAAACCACAACGATAGTTCGTCAAGTTAGTGCTGTTTTAACCTTCGCAAGGACCGGGCATAGCCATACTCGATTCAGCTAAAGTGAGAGAGACAGACACCCGCCAGCCACCTTTAAGCACGAGTGCTCGTAACGGTGAAACTAGTCTCGCGTAAGCGTACGCGTAATGTCGGTCCGGGCCGCTTCATCTCACAATACCGCCGAACCAAAGTATGACATGCTGGTAAGCAGTATGACTTGTACCGCCCACAACTCACTTGTGTTCTACTCGTGCATATGACATCTACGCATAAAACCTGGCTCGGATGCCATTTGTTGGGGAACGAGTAATTTCAAAAAATTCCTACGCACACGCAAGATCATGGTGATGGCATAGCAACGAGAGGTCGAGGGAGAGTATTGTCCACGCACTCGTGAAACCGTAAGCGAAGCGTTATGACAACGCGTTGATGTAGTCGTCGCCTTCACGATCCGACCGATCCAAGTACCGAACGTCGGCACCTCCGAGTTCAGCACACGCTCAACTCGATGACGATCCCGGGCTCCGATCCAGAAAGCGTCGGGGATGAGTTCCACAAGATGACAGCGTGGTGGCGATGATGATGTTCTATCGCGCAGGCTTCGCCTAAACTCCGCGACGATATGACCGAGGTGGAATATGGTGGAGGGGGCACCGACACGGCTAAGGAACGATCCGTAGATCAACTTGTGTGTCTTAGGGTGCCCCTACCCCGTATATAAAGGAGCCGGGGGAGGGGCGGCCGCCAAGGAGGGCACGCCAGGGGAGTCCTACTCCCACCGGGAGTAGGACTCCTTCTTCCTAGTTGGAGTAGGAGAAGGGGAAGGAGGAGGAAGAGGGAAGGAAGGGGGCCGCCCTCTCCTTGTCGATTCGGACTAGGGAGGGAAGGCGCGCCCACCTCTTGCCTCCCCTCCTCTTCTCCCTTATGGCCCATGATGGCCCAATAACCCTCGGGAGGGTTCCGGTAACCCCCGGTACTCCGGTAAAATGCCGATTTCACCCGGAACACTTCCAATGTCCAAACATAGGCTTCCAATATATCAATCTTTATGTCTCGACCATTTTGAGACTCCTCGTCATGTCCGTGATCACATCCGGGACTCTGAACAAACTTCGGTACATCAAAACTTATAAACTCATAATGAAACTGTCATCGTAACGTTAAGCGTGCGGACCCTACAGGTTCGAGAACTATGTAGACATGACCTAGAACTATTCTCGGTCAATAAGCAATAGCGAAACCTGGATGCCCATATTGGTTCCTACATATTCTATGAAGATCTTTATCGGTCAAACCGAAAAACAACATACGTTGTTCCCTTTGTCATCGGTATGTTACTTGCCCGAGATTCGATCGTCGGTATCCAATACCTAGTTCAATCTCGTTACCGGCAAGTCTCTTTACTCGTTATGTAATGCATCATTCCGTAACTAACTCATTAGCTACATTGCTTGCAAGGCTTATAGTGATGTGCATTATCGAGAGGGCCCAGAGATACCTCTCCGACAATCGGAGTGACAAAACCTAATCTCGAAATACGCCAACCCAACATGTACCTTTGGAGACACCTGTAGTACTCCTTTATAATCACCCGATTCGTTGTGACGCTTGGTAGCACCAAAGTGTTCCTCCGTAAACGGAGTTGCATAATCTCATAGTTACAGAACATGTATAAGTCATGAAGAAAGCAATAGCAATATACTAAACGATCAAGTGCTAGGCTAACGGAATGGGTCATGTCAATCACATCATTCTCCTAATGATGTGATCCTATTAATCAAATGACAACACATGTCTATGGTTAGGAAACATAACCATCTTTGATTAATGAGCTAGTCAAGTAGAGGCATACTAGTGACATTGTGTTTGTGTATGTATTCACACATGTATTATGTTTCCGGTTAATACAATTCTAGCATGAATAATAAACATTTATCATGATATGAGGAAATAAATAATAACTTTATTATTGCCTCTAGGGCATATTTCCTTCAGTCACTGCTTCCGGTCAATCCAACATTTAATCCCCAAGGGAGCATACTATCTTTCTGGCTATTGGTGAGTCACCACCTCATCATCATCCCCAACTTCCAGTGACAACATCACTCGTTGTCGTTGCCCTAGGCCGATAAGTGCTCTCAGCCCCTCCTCCTCCACCTTTTCTCTTTCTTCATATTCATTCTTGATACTCTTCTTGCTCAAGCATGTCCCTACGACCTTGGTTGGTTAGATTCTTCAACTTCAAGAGGTTGTCTTTTTTTTGGGAAAAACTTCCGATACATTCATCGAATATTATGGCAGTACAAAGGCAAAAAATTACATCCATGCTCATAGACCACCTAACGATGATTACAAGCACCAGAGCGAGCCGAAGGCCCGCAACCATCATCGGCCGTCCCTTACGAAGCCTGGCAAACCTCGTTGTAGTACATAGTTGGTAAGTCATCATGCTAAAGATCCGAAAGGACCAACACACCAGAACATCAACCATCACCAATGAAGAGAAGTGTAGACGGAAGGATCATATTCGTAACTACACAAACACGGATGAACAAAGACCAAATCCACCGAAGACAAACGACCGAATCACGCGCGATCCATCAGAGACACACCTCCACACACCCTCCAACAACACAAGACGCACCGACGGGACGGGGCCTAGGCAGAGAGAACTTTATTCCATCTTCAGGGTGTCGCCGCCGCCTTGCTTCCCTGAGCATGACACAAACCCTAAACACACTAAAAAAATACCTAAAAACCGAAGTAGGAGCCCTTCCAGTGGCAATGCCGGAATCCAGCATATGCCTCCATCGCCCTAAGGTCGTAGAAGACGAGGCAGATCAACACCGGTGTTGGCAGGAGGTAGGGAAACCCTACATACGTGGGAGTCTCTCGTGGGGAGGATAAAAATGTTTCGAGGTGATACTTCCAAAAGGTTATCTGTCCCGTTGAATAGCCGTTTAGAATAGGAAGTGATGGCCAAATCGGTATAAACCTGGACGTTGATTAGCCGATTAGCCGTAGAGACGCGGTGTCGAGGTATGTAACCAGGGCTTGTTTGACCGAAGATCAGCCGGATGCGAAGGCTGTACGACGTGGACGATATATCCTGACCGTTGAAAATCGTTCAACCTGGTTCCGGTCATATCCTGAACATTGAAAACCGTTAAACCAGCTAGTGAGACTCCACTAGTCACAAGACATTACCAAGTTAACCAATTCCACGCTATATCACCGACTGTTATGTTGCGTAGGTGGTGATATACCGTAGAAGTCTAAAAAGAGCACTAATTAAGTGCAATATAATAGCTACTGTAGCACGGACCGCCAGGAATTAATATGCAAATGAACGGTAGAGGTAATCTGGTTCAACTAGGTTTAGAGTATGCAAACGCTGACCACCTAAAACGGAAGAAACACAATCATGGACCTGGGACAGTCCTGCAACAGCAATGAGGCTTAGAGATCTCAAACTCGCGGAGCATCAAACCGCTTGCATACGTCCGGATGTGTTGTGCCGTTCAACTTGGTCCTGTATCAGTCTGCTAGGTGATCCAGACGCTATAAACCAAAGACAATGTTCTGTCCACCCAAACCCCCTCCCTGGCCTAAGCGCTTCCTGCCCGAAAGGGTCAGGGCCGTTTCAGAGCGTCAATGGCGCAATCATGCCCTGCCAGAGCGGACGCTTCCTCTCACTACCACCGGCATTGAAGCTAGACGCCGACATAGAGAGCGCCGCTTCCCAGTGCACGCGACCGCTCCATGTTCAAACGACACCATGACCATCAGTCGCCCACATTAATGACACGCAGTTGCCAAGGAACCTACTCCGACGCCACCCATCTGTCTGTCTACTACCCGCTATATAAACTCCAGTGCCGGCCATAGCTGCAGTCATCCTCCTCCGGTCCCTTTTTCCTCTCAAGACCACTCCCACCATGGCCTCCTCGCACTCCAAAGCCCTCTTGGACGGACTATCGTTGGAGCAGAAGAAGGAGATGGCCGCCATTGCTGCTGCCTGGCAGGCCGGTAGGCAGCCGGAAGCCGACGACGTCCCAATGGAAGGCGCGGCCGAGGACGAGCCGAAGCCACCCTACTCGCCAGTGCATTTCAGCATGACCATGAGCAATGCATGTGCCGACTATATGGACATGGTGCAGGAGGAGCGTGCTGAAAATCGTCGGTCGATTAGCCGCTCAGGTTGCGGTGGTGGAGGCTGCGGAAGCATAGCGCCGAGGCAGAAGTGAAGAAGGCGAATGCAAGTGCCGGAGCTTCAGTTCTCGTGGGTCATGACTGGACATGGGGACCGGGTGTCAGCAATCATTTATTAGATTTAGAATAGGGTTTGGTCAAAAGTTGTCCCAAATGTAACGTCGGTTCATATGAAATATGTTCCAATGTAATGAATCTCGTTCAGTTTACATGAAAATCTGAAGTGTTTGCATGAATTTCTTCCGATTAGTTTGAAGCATGTTTGAAATGTATGCAAGCAGTGTTGGATGGCCGTCTCTAGCATTAGTCTGTGGGCTAATCCATCTGTCCGCAGACGGATACCGGAGCAAATTTACGGGTCAATGTTAAAGATGCCTTTACAGGCCAACAGAGACTTGTGCCGGATATACCACTATTTGTTCCATGAGTCTTATCCTTTCGTTTTTCTGAGATGGGTCAGGATTTCAGGAGGGTAGTTATCAGGTTATGCCTTTTGACATATTCATATGAGCTATCCTAGTACCATTTTCTGTAGACCCTCTCCTAGTATTAACAAAAATTTGGTCGTTATGCCGGTCGGGCAAAAGACAAAAGGAAGAGTGCGAGTATACGACAGGCATGGGCTTTCCTTCCTCCTTCCTTGCCTGCTCGTCAAGTGATCGTCACTTCCATTTATTTATCTTTTCAATAAAGGGCGACTTTATTATCTAAAAATGTCGCATTAAACGGATACAAAACATTATGAGTAACGTCCGGCCTCTGCATAACTAAAATGCACACAGCCAAATCCCTTTATATATCTTCACTCACATCTTTTTGATTGGCCTGGCTTGTCTTTTCTTGTTAAAGTTGCGCAAGCCCGAATCTAGTGCGCGCCAACTCCATGAACTAGCAAGTACTACTATCTCTGCTTTGATCCTTTCTTTTCAGCCAATCAATTCCCATTTTTAAATCCATTCCCTTTTTCTGTGAGACACTATAATTCCATTCTGTTGATTAATAATTTCAGGCACACGAAGGAATACAATAGAAATAATCAAGGCATCATATAACTTTCTCCAGACTTTGCACAAGCTAGGCAGCATAAACTTTGACGAGAGGACTTGTTTAGGTTATCATGACAAAAGCCTCTCCCGGGCTCTCCGAAGCTCGAACCGCAGGTAGGTAGCCGCTTCCTCTAAATAGACAAATGCAGCCCACTAAAACGCTCCAGCCAGGGGGATCAGCGCTCAGCCTACATGGACTACCTGCTACTTAAATAACTAACGATCATCCGTACGCTATTCTCTTATGTTACTATCCTTGCTGAGTGTTTCCTCAAAAAAAAAAAATCCTTGTTGAGCGTTCGTAGTGTTGCGCCTACATCAGCATCCAAAGGAGCAGAGATGCTTCCTGCAGTATTGTTATAAGTGTTCGTGTAGCCCTCCATTCAGAGATGTACAGTATGTGTGCAATGCTCAAAAGTGCCCCAACTTGGGAATGACTATGCATCAGTCGAGTGAATCGTTTTTGTGATCAGTCGATTCCAACGGATCTGCAGTCATTTTTCACCTCAAACCCGAAGCACCCTGTTCATCTTCTTCCTCTGGCCGCCCTCCAGCCCAGGCCGAACCGCCAGCCTCCGCCGCTCTGCACTCCCTTTGACCTCCCCCCACTGCCAGACTTGCCGCTACCCCCGGCCATCCCTATAGCCCCGCCCCCATATAGTTTTCTTCTCCGACAAAGCCACACCACCGCCCCCACCCTGAACCCTAAGATAGATAATGGGGTGATGACGACGAACCCCTTCCTTCTCTCCCGCGAGGCTACTAGTAGCGTGGGTGTATCATAGATGCGCTACTACTATTCCGTTAGTAGTAGCGCGGGTGTGAAATAGTAGTAGTGTGGGGGCACCAGCCCTACTGGTACATCTGTTTATCAGTAGCGTGGGGTAAAACACGCACTACTGCTAAAAATTAGTTGTAGCGCCCTAGCAGTAGTGCAGGAACCTGCGCTATTGGTAGTCCAAAAACCAACACTACTACTAGGGTTTTTCATAGTAGTGTAGCTTACTTTATACATATTTGCATATGTATGTAGGGATACTATTAACATTTTAGGGACCGGCTAAGGGTCACCTAAATTTCGGTCAGTCGATTTCTGTCATGTGGTGTTGGTATGACCATTCGTGCATGTGCGTGTGAGTACCAACACATAACGCGCTCCACCCGGCATTGTGCACTACGCTAACCGGAAGGACGAGCACGCATGCATGCATGCATGCAAGGTTGCAGGGAACGGCTCGCTGCTTCACGCTCAGTGGAAGCGAGCCAGCATGCCGCCATGCATGTAGAGACACAAACAATACAATCTAGCTAGGGGCTTCCAAGTAAAAAAAAAAAGCTAGCCAGGGGCTATCATGTCACTACACATATCCCATGCATTTGTGTAGTTAAAGAGAAATGCAAATATATGAAGAAAATGAAAATGAAAAATAAATAAATAAATAATGGAAAAATTTGCACACATTTTACGTAGAAATTGTTTTTTTATAATATGCAAGAATAAACCTATAGTAGTAAAATTTTCATAAAAAGGAAATTTCCTAAGAAAGAATGAATTAATCAAGCAAAAAACTTATGAAAGAATGAGTTAGTGGTTTTGGTATTACCCATTGAGAAGAAAGAAAATAAAAAATAAAATCAAAACAATGATATTTTCTAAGGAAGAATAAATTAGTGACATTGGTGTTACCCTTTAGTAAGAAATAAAATGAACTAAAAACTCAAAAAAAGGAAAGAAATTGCACACAATTTACACAAAAATTGCACTTTTAAAATATATGCAAGAATAAGCAAATAATAGCGATGCTTTCAAAAAAATCCTAAAAAGGGATGAGTTAGTGGCGTTGGTATTGCCCGTAAAGAGGAAAGAAAAATATAATGATAACTAAAACAAAATTAAAATAATGAAGTTTTATGTGAAACAATGAATTAGTGGCAATGGTATTACACTTTGGAAGAAAGAAAAGAAAACTTGCACACAATTGCACTAAAATTGCACTTTTCTATATTATGCAAAATATACTAATATAATAGTACAATTCTTTCATACATTTTATAGTATTTGTACGCATATATTTTACATTCATCCAGCATCCAAAAAGACCTACACACAAAAATCCAACTAAGAAAAAGAAAAAAAACTAACAAGCAAAAACAAATAAGAACAGAAAAAACAAAGGGAGAGAGGCCTAGGGCGCACATGTAAACTTGCGCATGACTTTGCACCGAAATTGCACTTAATAGTAATATGCAAAAATAATCATATAATCATGAAATTTTGGCATATATTATATAATATTTGTTTATATATAATTACACTCAGCCAAAAACCGACAAAGAACAAAAAAATGAATAAAGGATAGAAAAAGGGTAAAATAAAAATGCATAGAAATAGAAAACAAAAATAAATAAATAAACACCAACAAAAGAAAGAATAAATTTTCTAAGGAAGAATAAATTAGTTGCATTGGTATTACAAATTAAGAACAAAGAAAAGGGGAAAAAGAATCTAGAATACACATTGTGAAAATTTGCACGAAATATACATAAAAGTTGCCATTTTAAAAAAATATGTAAGAATAAGCATATAAAAGGGGAAATTTTGCAAAAAGCAAATGAATGGTGGAATTTGTATTAACATTAATTAGAATCAAAATGAAGTAAACATTAAAACAATATCAAAACAGTGATTTTTCCTGAAAAAGAATGAACTATTTGCGTTGGTATTTCTTTTAAGAGGAGAGATTTGAAAGAAAGCTTACACACAACTTTGCACCGAGATTGCACTTTATCATAAAAATAATCATATAATCATGAAATTTTAACATATATTATATAGTATTTATATGAATATAATTACACTCAGCCAAAAACCCACAAAAACAAAAAAAAACCAATAAAGAAAAGAAAAAACAAAAAGGAAAAAATGCAACCCGGAAGAGCTAAAAAGAGCCCAAGAAGCAATTCGACTGACCCAAAATAGGGGTCAATCGATTCCACACAATCCAACTCACCACCAAAATTACACTAGAAAAAAAAACAACACACATCTCAAAGCAAAATCAAATGGTCACAAAATCGACTGGCCCAAAGTGAAAATTTCAGCTGACTGGCGTGTCATGCCCAATATGCGATACTATCCTAAAGAGACATGAAGGTCCCACCAAGGATAGAACCGCATATTGATATGCTTTTGCAAGGTGGATATCATTACATCAACATTACATAATAGATGGGGATACATACAAAAAGCATACAATGCCACACGAAAACAACATCATCTTACATAAGAGCACCATCCGACTACGGATGAAACACAAATAGAAACTCAAACGACATCCACCCTGCTAGCCCAGGCTGCCGACCTGGAACCTATCCCCTGATTGAAGAAGAAGCAGAAGAAGAACTCCAAAACAAGTAACATCGCTCTCGCGTCATGATCATCGCAATAACCTGTACCTGCAACTATCGTTGTAGTAATCTGTGAGCCACGAGGACTCAGCAATCCCATTACCATGGGTATCAAGACTAGCAAAGCTTAATGGGTAAGGAAGGGGTAAAGTGGTGAGGTTGCAACAGCGGCTAAGCAAGTATGGTGGCTAACATACGCAAATAAGAGCGAGAAGAGAAGCAATGGAACGGTCGTGAAGCTAGCAAT
This sequence comes from Aegilops speltoides, assembly GCA_021437245.1. Lineage (NCBI taxonomy): Eukaryota > Viridiplantae > Streptophyta > Magnoliopsida > Poales > Poaceae > Aegilops > Aegilops speltoides. The sequence continues at coordinate 506,245,293 of CM038142.1, forward strand.
GATCAAGAGGTGTTCCTGAACTCCTACTTACGTTAAACATAACCCAAAGACCGTGTTCACTTCCCGGACTCCGCCGAGAAGAGACCATCACGGCTACACACGTGGTTGATGCGTTTTAATTCGGATCTGGTGTCAAGTTATCTACAACCGGACATTAACAAATTCCCATCTGCCACATAACCGCGGGCACGGCTCTCGAAAGTTTATACCCTGCAGGGGTGTCCCAACTTAGCCCATCACAAGCTCTCACGGTCAACGAAGGATATTCCTTCTCCTAGGAAGACCCGATCAGTCTCGGAATCCCGGTTTACAAGACATTTCGACAATGGTAAAACAAGACCAGCAAAGCCGCCCGATGTGCCGACAAATCCCGATAGGAGCTGCACATATCTCGTTCTCAGGGCACACCGGATGAGCAAGACGTCGGGTTGGCATAGACCCTGGTTGCCCAGGGGGCACCGGACACCGCTCGGTTTGGACCAGCACTCGGAGAAGAACTGGCCCGGGGGGGGGGGGGGTAAATAAAGATGACCCTCGGGCTCCGGAAACCCAAGGGAAGAAGGGCTAGGTGAGGCAAATGGTAAAACAAAGGTTGGGCCTTGCTGGAGGAGTTTTATTCAAAGCGAACTGTCAAGGGGGTCCCATAAATCACCCAACCGCGTAAGGAATGCAAAATCCGGGAAAATAACACCGGTATGACGGAAACTAGGGCGGCAAGAGTGAAACAAAACACCAGGCATAAGGCCGAGTCTTCCACCCTTTACCAAGTATATAGATGCATTAATTAAATAAGAGATATTGTGATATCCCAACATAATCATGTCCACCATGGAGCAATCTTCAACTTCACCTGCAACTAACAACACTATAAGAGGGGCGAGCAACGCGGTAACATATAGCCAAACGACGGTTTTCTAGGATGGTGTCAAAGGTTAGATGTTCATGGCAATTTGGGGAGGCTTGAAGAACACGTGATAGGAAGCGCAGCATAGCGATAGAATGAAGCAACTAGCATAGCAATGATAGTAATGAGATCCAAGGTAACGGTCATCTTGCCTGAAATCCCGCACGGAAGAAGAACGAGTCCATGAAGAAGAAGAACGGATGAAGCCGAACCAAGCGTAGACGAACGAATCCTCACGAACGCAAGGAAACGGGAACTATCGAGAAGAAGCACACAACATAGTAAACACACCACACATGAACAAGGCATGATGCTCAACCAAGTATGATGCATGACAAAGCTAGATGAGGTTACTCATGGCAAGAGATGATGCAAACAAGAACAACACATCAAGGCAAGTTTAAACGAGGCCGAAAACAACATATAACAATTCCGGTAAGTCCTCATATGCAAATTTAGAAATTGGTCCAGAACTGAATAAACCTTATGTTCAAGTTGTTAAACAACAAGTTAAGATGCACCAAGATGATCTACACGAGATTCTAGTCAAGTTACATATAAAGTTCATTTAATTCGGAGCTACGGCCTAGAAGATATGAGCAAAACAAGTAAAACATGACATTGATGCAAAATGCATACAAACATCAAGCAAACACCTCAAAACAAGGATGCAACATGATAAGATGAAACTACATGCAATTCTAAGCAAGTTTCATATAGAGCACACTCAAAACAGAGCAACGGTTCAACACATACACTCTATACAAGTTTAAAGGACAAGCTGTCCAAAACAGCAACTAGGCATCTAGCAAGTATCAAAATAATATGCTACAGCACCTCAACATAAGAACAAAAGGCATGGGCATGAAGTACAGGTAAAGCATGACAAAACATGAACACTGAGCTATCTCCAGAAAACACAATAACATGCTCAAAAGGACATGACAAGATTGCAAATAATAATAGTTTCAGACTTAGCAGAAATAGCATCAGATTGCAATGTTTAGAGCTATCAAACAACATGTTACAGGAAGCTATAATGGCAAACAAAGGCATGGCATGCTAGTACTAAAGACAAAGAACAAAACTCCCTTACTGAACTAATTCTAAAGATCAACAGAAAAGATGGTATCATCCATGCGAACATGGCAAATGATATGGCAGATTCATACATGGCAGGAACAACAATAAATAGGCATGGTTGTGAGCTTGAATCACTCTCCACAGAGCAATACATGGCATGACAAGGTGACCAACAGTAAGAATACATGTTTATGAAGCTAAGCATGACAAGATCAAGTCCAAAGGGTGCATGGATCACTAGCAAAGCTCATGGCAAAACTGAACTTAATGTTAACAGGCTGATAGCAACATTATTTAGCAACTTGAGAGCAAGATATGAACAATCTACAGCAAGCTACAAATGCAACCAGGGGCATGAATGGATAGAGCATGACATGTATAACAAAACATCATTAGTGAACATCTCCATATTATGCATAGAATGACTTGTAGCAGCAGGTTTACATAGCATCATGGTATAGCAGATTCAGCCTAGCAAAACAGCAACAGCAAGTACCCAACTTAACAAGCTTGATGCACTCCCTACAAGACTCACAAAATACATGGATTGCACCTCTGTAAAGATGACATGATTTAGTTCAAAACACATGTAGAGCTCATGCTCATAGGATGCACACACAAAATGCAACGAAAAAGACAAAACACCAAGTTATAACAGTTTCAGCACATTAACATCATATAGCACTCTTGCAACGATGATTAGGGCATCAAGATGGACTCAGACAAGCATGGAACAATGGAATGAAATGTAGAGCATCTCTCAATGAACATTTCAATATATTACACGCACAAAACGGAGCAGCACATATGAAGTTATAGCATGGCAAACCGTGCATCAGAAAGTTAGAAAACAGGGACTTAGTGGAAATATACCCTCGCGAAAAGTCAACCCGGGACGGAGGCGTGCGGGACGAGGGGATCCGGGCGCAACGGGGAGGCGTTTGGTTGGAGGTACCGGTGGATCTCGTCCCACCTGGACGGATCTGACCGGAGGAGAGCTCCGGCGAGCTCTCCGGCGAGGGCACGGTCGACGAGGGGGCGGCGGGGCCAGAGCGGAGGGAGGCGCTGGGCGGTGGGGACGACAGCGCAGACGGCGCAGAGGCGCCGCGCCGGAGCGGGGCTCGGGTCGCCGGCGAAGGCGAGCGGGCGCGGATCCGTTCGACGTGGCGGCGGCTCGGGATGTCGCGGCGGCGGCGCGACGGCGGCGGCGACGGGCGGCGTGGCGGCGCGCGGCGGGCGGTGAGGGGCGGTGGCGACGGCACCGGCAGCGGGTCTGGCGGAGGCGGGTCCGCGAGGTAGGCGGCGGGAGGCGCCGGCGGGGACACGCCGGCGAGGCGGCGGGCGGCGCTCTCCGGCAGAGGCGCGGGCGAGCGGGCGCAGGATTGGCACTACTAGGGAAAAGCCTATACACATAATCTTATCGCCAGCGCTTCAAAATAACTCGCTGCTGCTAACTAGCAAGAGCGCGCATGCATTTAAACTTCGCCGCTGAAACAAATATAGCTGTAGCGCGCCCTCTCGAAGACGCGTTGCTGCTATAATTCCCACGAGGCCGCCATGAGGCTAGTTATAGCAGCAACGCGTTATAGCGACGCTGCCATCGCTATGTAGCATAGTAGCAGCGCATTTCTCAGATAAGCGCTACTGCTAAGTTTCCTACAAAAATTTAGTCCCACCTCGCTCCGTGAAGAGAGTTTCTCTATTCCGATCCACTCACACAGCCACTCAATCCTCTCCGTCTGCGCAAGACCGTCCACCCGTCGCCCCTCCTCCGTCTCATGCATGCCACACCTCCTCCTCCTTGCTGGACTCGGTGCCGGCCTCCTCCTCCGTCCTCCTCTCCACTCGCCGCTGGCCGGCCCCTCCTCGCTCCGCCTTCCTCCTCCGTCCTCCTCAACTGGCCGCACTGCCCGCCCCACCTCGCCTCCGCCTTCCTCCTCCATCCTCCTCAACTGGCCGCCAGCCGCCCTCCTCGCCCGCCTTCCTCCTCCATCCTACTCTCTTCTCCTCCTCGAGTCGCCTCCTTCTCCCTCCTGCTCATATGCAACATTTTGATTGAGTTGATATAATTTAGTTGATTTAGTAGGCTAGTTGATTTAGTTGACTTAGAACATTTTGATTTCGTTGATTTAGTAGGCTAATTCATTTAGTTGATTTAGTTGACTTAGAACATTTTGATTTAGTTGATTTAGTAGGCTAGTTCATTTAGTTGATTTAGTTGATTTAGTAGGCTAGTTGATTTAGTTGATTTAGAACATTTTGATTTAGTTGATTTAGTAGGCTAGTTCATATGCAACATTTTGATTTAGTTGATATGATTTAGTTGATTTAGTAGGCTAGTTGATTTAGTTCACTTAGAACATTTTGATTTAGTTGATCGTTAATCCTTTGCTCATATTGCTTTAGGAAAAATGGCGCCACCACCACCACCACTATATCGACTGTGCAAGTCAAGATGCACCAGCAGCCTTGCAACTGGCAAGCTGTTCGGCATCTACTTCCTGCCGAGTTTTCGTCATGCGGCGGTAAGAAATTAGATGAAATGTAATAACTATTTTATTTTTAGTGTTGGCATTACTGCATTGTGTCAATTTGCTTATTTTACACAGATCGTCCCATACAATGTGAGGTTGAAATTCAACAAGTCGACGGAGACACTTGTGACATTTGAGGCTCTGGGGCGTACACTATGGAGGTCGAGAAAGGACGCAATATGTCACAGATTGGAGGAGATGGATGGGCCCGTTTTGTCGCTCAGCATGCGCCTTCTTCGGTGCTGAGTTAATCAGCTTCTCCTTCCGAGCAGAAAGACCCAAGCTAGCTGTCATTTATCTCAACCTGGTGGAAGATGATGAAGATGATGAAGATAATGAGGACCCACTCGATGAAGATGATGAGAACCCACTTCATGAAGCCATCGTAGCTCAAAGAACAAGGTTGAGTGAGGAGGAGGTGTCCAGCCTGTGGGACATAATTCCGCCACGTGCTGACTTTGTCGGGGTGCCATTCGTGACCCGCTTGACAAATACCATGGTTGATCGACATGATATGATATGTTATACTTACAAATGCAAATTAACCGATGAATTACTTAGTGTACAGTCCAATGATATGGTATGTTGTGTGGAATCTAGTCGATGATATGTTTTAGTGTAGAGTTCGATCACATGCTTATTAGTGTAGAATCTAAGGAAACTATTAATAGTGTAGATAATCCATATGTACTTATTTGCGAGGCTATTTATTAATTGATATGTTTTTCTTATTCAGAAATTGGCAAAGAGCATATCTGTGAGTTATGGTATCGAGCCCGATGAAGAAGGCTCACCGGACTACACCTTATCGCAAGGGGCTCCGTCACAACTCAGACTTACAGCGTGGACACGGACGGTCGCACACACACTTAAACTCGATTGGGTGGAAGAAATTCCTCGATGGCAAGAATCTTCGTGTTGGACAGGCCATCCTAATTACTATCAGAACACCAATCGCCTGTGCTTGAGGATGATGATTGTCTTCGATATCATCTAGAACTACATATGTGTGTGTGTGGCTATATCATCTAGAACTCCATATGTGTGTGTGGCTATATCATCTAGAACTACATATGATGATCGTCGTCGATATCATCTAGAACTACATATGATGATGGCCGTTGATATGACCTTGTACTGCTTGAGGATGCATGTTGACTATGCATGAAATAGTTATCTAGTACTCCCTTCGTTCCAAATTACTCATCGTGGTTTGAACTAAAACCACGACGAGTAATTTGGAACGAAAAGTACTACCTAGTAATGGTTTATGAATTTGATATCTACTAGCGCACTCCTAGTATCTAGTATCCGAAGGGGAAACCGAAAGGAAAGGGGTAATGGGAAAATGATGAAAGATATAGCGATGGCGAGGATGGCGAAATCGCTACAGCTAGTTAATAGTAGCTGTTCCTAAAAAGCGCTGCGATATCGCCAACAATAGTAGCGCTGGTTAGGACCGCTACTACTATGAGTTAGTCAGAGCGCCTTATTAGTAGCGCCACCACCACCGCTGCTTCTAGCCTCAAAACCAGCGCTACTACTAGGGTTTTCCCTAGTAATCTTGAGCCCTGGCCCCCGGATGGGCTCATGGGTCACGCGGCAGCAGGAGGCGGCGAACGCCATGTGGCAGGTTGCGGTTGGACGGGGGGAGCGGGCGGGCGTGTCGGCCGTCGCGACGCTGCGTCCGGCAAGTGGAGGGAAATTTTAGGGTTTGGACCCGGGATTTGGACGGGGAGGATCTATTATAGATTCTGGGAGCTAGAAGAGTCCAAATGAGGTGCGGTTTTCGCCCACACGATCGTGATCAAACAACCGAGAGCATGGAGGGGGTTAGGATGGGTTTCGGGCCACTTAGGAGGGGTGTTGGGCTGCAACACACACGAGGCCTTTACGGTTCCCCAGTTAACTGTTGGAGCATCAAACAGTCTCCAAATGGCACGAAACTTGACAGGCGGTCTACCGGTGCTATACCAAGGCCGCTTGGCAAACCTCGGGCCATTCTGAGAAAGTTTAACACCCGCTCACAACAGGAGACAAAAGGGGAACGCCGGAGGACATAGGAGTGTCGGATTGCAAAACGGACAATGGGGAAAATGCTCGGATGCATGAGAAGAACATGTATGAACAATGAGATGCACATGATGACATGGCAAAATGCAACACGCAAGCAAATGACATGGAAATGACGGCGAATAACTAGAAGACACCTAGCGCATCAAATCCGGGGCGTTACATGGCGTATAGCTAAAACGCCCCAACTTTGGCTACAGAAGGTTTGGGAATTGCTCGGCTCATTGTATCTCATTACATGCGTGGTATATATACACGTACAACTCAACTAATCTCTACATCTAATCACGATTTGATTCTCTGACAACACACACAAACACAAACAACCCCACTCATCCTTCGAATCTCGCCATCGGTAGCCCTTTCGTCATGATGCCAGCAAACTGTCCTGATCTAGGCATATGAATGACTTGGAACTTTTCAAAACAGATTTTTTTTTCTCGCACAAAATGAATCTGTAACTCGATGTGCTTGTTATGTCGATGATGAATGGGATTGACGGAGAGGTAGATGGCTGATAATTGTCACAGAAGATATAGGTCGCATTGTCGATGGAGCAATCGAGTTCGCCAAGTAATTGCTAGAGCCAGCAACATCCAGCCACCGTGTTTGCTACAATGGTACTTTGCTTCCACGCTCGAGCATGACACGATAGGTTCTTGTTTAGACGACTAGGAGATGAGACTTGTTCCAAGGTAGACGCAATAGTCAGAGGTGGAGCGGCGGGTGTCAGGACATGCCGCCCAATCGAAGTCAGAGTACGCAACAATGTTGAAATATGAGGATCCGCGAAGAACCATCCATGCAGAGAAGTGCCACGGATGTAGCGGAAAGAGACATTTGATTAGGGTGAGTTCATGTCCTTTGGGCATGCATATGCAAGCAAATCTGGCCAACCGTGTAGGTGATGTCTGGGCACGTTAAGGTGAGGTACTGGAGTGCTCCAATGGTGCTGCCAAAAAATGTGGTCTGCGGTACCATAGAAAAAGACAAGCCAAATCATCATCTTCTTCAACCTATGGACAATAGTCTCCACAAAAAACCCTCATTTCTAGATGTGGCATGTTTACGTGGGTTGGAAAATGGATTTTAATCTAGACAGGCAGGTTGTCTGTTCCCTTCCTCATAAGTGATGGTTTGGTCGACTGTGATTTGGGTTGCATTTAACTTCATATACAAATAGGAAGTGATTCATTAGCAAGTGTCACCACGTTGGGAAAGCATACATAAATGACAAACAAAACCAAAAACGTGAAATCGCACAGAAACACGTAAGCAATGAAACCTCACCGTGGGGAACAGATGGACAAATAGCTCCTCATCCATCAAAGAAGAAGCCTTGATGCCCAAAACAAACACCCCGTGCTAGCCCCACGCTACGAAACCTGATAACCACCCAAAGCCAAAATATAGGTGCCCTGTAACGACAAGAAGAAGCCCGGAAGACCTGAAAGAACGAATGAAAAGAGAGCACGCATTTAGACAAGAAAAGAGGCCAAAGAGAGGAAAGAAGAAGAACATCGGCTAGCGGGAAGGAAGAAGGCCATACCGGAAAACAAACAAAGCAGGAAGACTCAATCGGATAGCAAAGATGAGCTCAAAGAGCACCTCCAGCGAACCATACCGGAAAAAAAAATCATTTTTCTTTAAGGGGTGCTCTTTGAGTTCAAAGAGCACCTCCAGCGAACCAAAGCGAGGAACGGATGAAAAGAGAGCACACATTCTGACGTTGGATTTTTAGACATGACAAATCAAATGTTTTAACCAATGCCCTAAAATATGTTATTTGCCGGTTATTCGGGTCTTTTCTTTACACGCGACACGGTGGCTTTGTAGTTTACGTGAACCATTGCATATTCCGCATATGGCTGTTTTAAGTTTTAACGGGATCTGTCAAACAAAGTGAGACCACCTCTATTTTCAACTCTGTATCGCATGACAAAACATTAGCTATATGGCGTGGGTCCGTCCCGTAGGGTGACGGTTGGAGTCCTGGTCCGGCGATTGCGGAGGCGATTGCGCTAGGGTTCACCGCGCCGCCGGAGTCTCTCACCCTCGTTGGCCGTTCTCAGATCTTGGGGCCAGCCCTGGTTGCACTCCCAGATCCGCAGCGTCTGTCCACGGGTACACGACCGCAAGCGCACCATAAACCCTAGGGTGAGGCCTGGGGAGGGAGGGGAGGAAGATGGAAGATGTGGCAGGGATGATGAAGGGGTTGAAGCTGTCGGAGGAGGAGAAGAAGGGGGTCAGGATTAGGATCACAGCGAAGGAGAAGGGGAAGTTTGTGGAGGCGAAGGCGGTGGGGAAGGTCATGTCGGAGAAACCTGCACACCCAGATGCAATTGCCTATCCTCGGTAAGGTGTGGTGCCCCATTAAAGGGATAGATTGCAAGGAAGCGGGCGACAACAAGTTTGTCTTCACGCTTCTTGAGTCTGGAAAGAGGAAGGCGTTGGAGAGCGGCCCGTGGATGTTTGATAAGGAGCTTGTGGTTGTGGAGGACTTTGATCCGAGCAAGAGGATGGAGGACTATGAGTTCAACAATATACCTGTATGGATTAGGGTGTTCAACCTCCCATTGGGCATGATGAATGTAGAGGCGGCAGAAGAGATTGGAAATCTGGTTGGGACATATGTGGAGGCGGATACGGGTGCAGATGGAACGGCAATAGGAAGGTTCTTGAGGGTTAAGATTAGGATGAGAATCGATAAGCCAATTATGAGGGGCTTTACTCTTGAGGAAGGAGGAGGGGAGGAGAATCAGCGGAAGAAGAACGGCAAGGAGGCGGGCAGGCTGGACGAGGAGGATGGGTGGTGCAGATTTGAGTATGAGTATCTCCCAGACTTTTGCTATACTTGTGGCTTGATCGGACATGGAGAGAAGGAATGCAATATCGTTCTGAAGAGAGGAGAAAGGCCGCAGTTTGGGAGGTGGCTGAAAGCAGAGATGGGAGGAAGGAGGGGCTCGAATGAGGAGGGGTCAGGAGGAGGAATAACAGGAGCTCAAGGGAAGGGCAGTGAGGGGCATGCCCGATCATTGGGGAGATCTGGAAGTGGTAGTGACAGCCTGTCGTGGCGCAAGGAGTCTGATCGGTCAGGCAATGAGCTAGCGGGAGGTTTAGAAAAAGGAGAAGAAGTAACAAGCCCATCAAAAACTACGATTGAACAGAAGAGACAGGGTACACCGAGGAATCTTCAATTAGCACCGACCGACAATCACAAAGGAGAGGGAGAAAGGGTAAAACTGTGGCTAATGCCTCGGAAGGGGCGGGTGGCCAGGCGTCCGAAACACTAACGATGGAAGTGGATGAGCATGCACTGAAAGGGGCTGAAGTGGCTAGTCGGGACAGTAAGAGTAATGGCAAAAATCAGAATGGGAAGAAATTCAGAAGGAAGGAGAGACCTAGGGGTGGGGAAAACAGTGATCATCAGCAAGCGGTGGAATTAGGGCACAAAAGGGGCCTTGAAGAGGCGGTGGAGGAGAAGGCAGGAAAGAGAGGGAAGGTAGATGAACAGGGAAGTGATGCAGTCGCAGCAAGTGTGGAGGAGGATGTGAACATAATCGTATCGGCCGGGCTGTCAGCGCAGCCCCGCCGGGAACAATGAAAATTATCAGTTGGAACTGCCGGGGGCTCGGGAATGGCCCGGCAGTTTGGAGTCTCCTCGAGTTGAGGAAGATGGAGGATCCCGACATTTTATTTCTTGCTGAAACGAGGTTGACAGAGAGGGAACTTGACAGTTTTCGGTGGTCACTGGGCCTTGCACACATGCTTGTGTGGGATCCAGAGGGGAGGAGTAGGGGAATTGCTATGTTTTGGAAAAGAGGGGTGGATATTTCGCTGAGATCATATGGGCGCCGGCATGTGGATGTAGATGTGGCGGGAGAAGGAGGAGGTGTGTGGAGACTGACCGGAGTGTATGGGGAGTCGGCAGCGGAGAGGAAGAAGGACACGTGGCGTACAATGCGGCTTCTAGGCCAACAACACCAAACCGGACGACCATGGCTATGTCTCGGGGACTTTAATGAAATCTTGGTCTGTGATGAAAAGGAGGGGGGCGTTGCACGATCGCAGGCATGCATGGATAGGTTCAGAGAAGCACTAGTTTCCTGTGACCTCTACGATGTTGGCTATGTGGGGGATAAGTTTACGTGGAGGAATCACAGCAAACAACTGCAGTCGTATATTTGCGAGAGGTTGGACCGTGCAGCAGCAAACACACAATGGTGTGAAGCTTTCCGGAGTTCTCTCAGAGTAAATGGAAACCAGCGTCCTCCGACCATCGCCCGACCATTGTGTCCACGGAAGGACACCGGAGTAGTGGAAGAAGAGGGGACCGAGGGTTCAGGTTTGAAGCCTGGTGGCTACAAGAGGCCGGCTGCAGCAAAGAAATCCAGGGAGCATGGGAGGAAGGATGGTTGAAGGGCGATAAAGGAGTGGCAGGGGTCATGGGCACGGTTGCGGGGCGAATGGTGAAATGGCAGAAGGAGGTGGTAGGTGAATTGGAGGGACGATTAAAGAAGGCAAGGGCGGATCTGGAGAGGTGTATGAGAGAACCTGTTTCTGAGCAGAAGGTTAGAGAGGAGGCTGAGCTGAGGTGCGTGGTTAGGGACTTGGAAGATAAGAGGAATACGAAAGTAAAGCAGCGTACCCATATCTCATGGTTGAAGGATGGCAACAGAAGCACCCGCTACTTCATGGCCTATGCCTCGGCGAGGAAGAAGGCGAATAGAGTGAAGGAGTTAGTGAAGGAGAATGGGGAAGTTGTGAAGGAAGGGGAAGATAACTAACTACGTGTGCTCATTTTTTCAGGACCTCTTTACTACACAGTTCTCGGGTGATCGCATGCAAGAACTCATCAGTCGAGTTCAGCCGCGCGTTAACAGCAACATGCAAGCTTCACTCGATGCAGAGTTCACCAGAGAGGAGGTGAAAGCTGCTCTTGATCATATCGGAGATCTGAAGGCCCCTGGACCGGACGGCATGCCGTCGGTGGTGTATAAAAAGCATTGGCATTTTATGGGCGATCGTATTGTGGATGAGGTACTGGCCGTCCTCAATGGTGGTGACATACCAGCCGGCTGGAATGACACCGTGGTGGTGCTTATTCCGAAGACCAAGAACCCTAGAAGGATAAAGGACCTGAGGCCGATCTCGCTGTGCAATGTACTCTACAAATTAGTGTCTAAGGTGATTGCCAACCGCCTAAAGCTCATCATGCCAGAAATAATATCGGAGAATCAGAGTGCTTTCGTCCCCGGCCGGCTGATAACCGACAATGTGCTCATTGCCTATGAAGTTTCCCATTTCTTGCTGAATAAGAAAAAGGGGAAGGAAACCTATGCAGCGGTTAAAGCGGACATGAGCAAGGCATATGATCGTGTCGAGTGGGCTTTTCTGCGCGAGATGCTTGTGAAGTTAGTTCAAGATACCGGTAGAACTGGTTATGAAGTGTGTCACAACCATGACGCTATCAGATAAAGGTGAATGCAGTACTTACTGAACAATTCAGCCCATCTCGAGGACTGCGACAGGGGGACCCGGTGTCGCCGTACCTTTTTGTTATTTGTGCAGAAGGTTTGTCAGCGCTGCTCCATGCCGCAGAGCAAGACAACAGGATCGATGGGGTGAAAGTCATCGCGCAGCCCTCCGGTCTCCCATCTGCTTTTGCGATGACTGACTCAAATCTATCAAATCGAACTTGGAGGAGGCTACGTGCTTACGAGAGGTGCTGGATATTTATGAGGAGTGTTCAGGTCAGTGCATCAACGTGGAGAAATCAGCGGTAATGTTCAGCCCCAATACCCCTGCGGCAGACCGAACTGTGGTTAAGAATGCTTTGAGGATTCAGACGGAGGATTGGAGCGAGAAATACTTGGGGCTTCCTGTGCATGTTGGTCGATCCAGGCGAAGAGCGTTCGCTTATGTTAAGGGAGCCATTGCAGGCAAGGTGTACGGGTGGAAGGAGAAGCTCATCGCCAAGACAGGGAAGGAGGCACTTGTTACGGCAGTTGCACAGGCCATTCCCACGTTTGCGATGTCCTGTTTTGACCTGACGAAAGGCTTCTGCCACGAGATTAGCTCCTTGATATGTAAGTATTGGTGGAGTCAACAAGATAAGGAGAACACGGTGCACTGGATTGCTTGGGACAAGCTGGTTCTACCAAAAGCGCAAGGAGGACTTGGGTTCAGGGACATGCATAGCTTCAACATGGCGATGTTGTCTCGACAAGCCTGGAGGCTTCTTCAGCAGCCAGACACTCTCTGCGGCCGCCTCTTGAAAGCTCGGTATTTCCCCAACACAAATGCTCTAGCTGCCGAACCGAAGGACGGCATCTCATATGCTTGGAGAAGCATGTTGCGAGGGCTTGATCTTGTCCGACAAGGATATATATGGCGCATAGGAGACGGTATGGATGTTAACATTTGGTCGGACCCATGGATTCCTCGACCCTGGTCCAGGACAGTCATCACACCGAGGGGAAACAACTTACTTGAGAAGGTTAGTGACCTAATCAGTCCCGTCACAGGCCAGTGGGACGTGCAGCTTGTACGGGATACGTTTTGGGCGGATGACGCTCGGCTTATACTCCAGATACCTTTGCGAGAGGGTGTGCAAGACTTCCTTGCCTGGCAATTTGATAGCAAAGGGGCTCACTCAGTTAAGAGTGCGTACAAACTGTATGAGGAGTTAAGAAGGCAGAAGAAGAATGAAGGGCAAGGAATGAGTAGCCACACTCCAGGGGATCTGAATTCTTACAAAGATGAATCGTGGAAGAGGATCTGGAAGCTTCCATGTCCAAGGAATGTGCAGATGTTCACGTGGAGAGTAAAACATGAATCTTTGGCACTCCTGACAAACATGCAGAAGCGGGGGCTGAAAGTTGAGAGCACGAGATGCTTCTTCTGTGGTCGGGCTGACGAAGATGGAGCTCATCTCTTCATAAAATGTAAGGCAGTCAAAGAGGGGTGGAGGGATCTTGCACTGGAAGGTGAAAGGATTCAGCTCGAACAAATTGCATCCGTGCATGCGATGATGGACTTTCTGTGGGGCCTGGAGGAGAAGAAACGCATGCACATCCTGACCTACTGGTGGCACTGGTGGAGCGTGCGTAACAAGCTAAGGAGAGGGGAATTAGCAGCGTCGGCAACAGATATTGCAAGGCGAACACGAAGTGCGGTTATGGAGTATTTGCAGGTTTATATCAAACCACCAAAGCAAGCCTGTTTGAATAAATGGGATGCACCAGCAGATGGGATGATCAAAATCAACATAGATGGATCTTTTGCTCCGGGAGAAGGACATGCAGGGTGGGGCATAGTGGCGAGAGACTCGGCAGGGGAGATTGTGGCTGCAAGAGCTGGAAGGCAAGATCACATACAGGATGCATTCGCGGTGGAGGTTACTGCACTGTCGAACGCCGTGGCCCTGGCTGCAGATTTGGGGTGCCTAAGAGTCCACTTCGAAACGGATTCCCAGCTCTTGGTGGAAGCTATGGACTTCAGGAGAGCAGACTCGTCAGCATATGCAGCTGTCATCGAAGATACCAAGTTTCAGTTAAAAATGTGGTTCTCGAAACATATGGTTTCTGCCTGCCGCCGTAGTGCCAATACCGTAGCGCATGAACTAGCCAATATTGGCCGTTTGTATCCAGTAGAACATGTCATGCACTGGGAGTCTGATGTACCAGCCCAAGTGGCTGCTTGTGTCTCGGGGGACATGCCTGAGCACCGTTAAGTAATAAAGCATTGCTTTGATCTAAAAAAAGTGAGACCACCTCTGGTCAAACCCTTGGATGGCAATGTGTATCAAAATCGTGAACGGCACTCCAAGTTACCCTAGAAACGATTTCTCATTTCCTTGATGCTTCCATTTGATAACGAGGGCCCAATTTTTTAGGACTTAATTTGCCGGCAACAAGAAAAGCTAAACTTTTACTGGGACTTTACAAATACTCCTCTACACGGTTCTCTTGTTAATTGCTCCAACTTGCGGTCTCTGTATTCGTCCCTCGTTTGTTATCACTCTCCTCCGGGCCGTAGTATTTTTGGTCGTCAGAGGATGCAGCTAGCCATGGCTGCCCAAGACGAGCAGCAGCCGCCGCTGCACATCCTCTTCTTCCCGTTCCTAGCCCCCGGCCACCTCATTCCAATAGCCGACATGGCCGCGCTCTTCGCCGCCCGTGGCGTCAGGTGCACCATCCTCACCACGCCCGTCAACGCAGCCATCATCCGCTCGGCCGTCGGCCGTGCCAATGACGCTTTCGCTGGCCCGGCCGTTGATATCTCCGTCGTGCCGTTTCCTGACGTCGGGCTCCCGCCGGGCGTCGAGAACGGCATGGCCCTTACATCCCAGGGCGACCGCGACAAGTTCGCTCAAGCGGTGCAGCTGCTCCGCGAGCCCTTCGAACACTTCTTGGCTCACAACCACCCCGATGCGGTCGTGACCGGCAGCTACTTCCACTGGTCCGTCGACGCTGCCGCGGAGCACGGTGTCCCACGCCTCACCTTCCTCGGTAGCAGCATGTTCGCGCGGTCCTGCAGCGAGAGCACGCTGCGCAACAACCCATTGGCGACTGCCCCCGACGATCCCGACGCACTCGTTTCCCTGCCGGGGCTGCCGCACCGTGTCGAGCTGAGGCGGAGCCAAATGATGGACCCCGTGAAGCAGGCGGACCACTGGGCATTCTTCCAGAGCGTGAACGCCGCGGACCAGAGGAGCTTCGGCGAGGTTTTTAATAGCTTCCATGAGCTGGAGCCGGACTACGTCGAGCACTACCACACGACCCTTGGCCGCCGCGCGTGGCTCGTCGGGCCGGTAGCACTCGCCGGCAAGGACATGGCTGGGAGAGGCACCGACGCGCTCTCGCCGGACTCGGACAACTGCCTTGGGTGGCTGAGCACCAAGCCCACCGGCTCGGTGGTGTACGTCTCCTTCGGCACGCTGATCAGGTTCTCGCCGGCGGAGCTGCACCAGCTCGCCCGCGGCCTCGAACTCTCAGGCATAAATTTCATGTGGGTGACCGGCGCCGCAGGCCGAAACCCTTCAGAGTGGATGCCTGAAGGCTTCGCCGAGCTGATGGCACGCGGCCACCGTGGGTTCATCATCCGAGGCTGGGCGCCACAGCTGCTCATCCTGAACCACCCTGCCGTTGGTGGGTTCGTGACGCACTGTGGCTGGAACTCGACACTTGAGGCCGTGAGCGCCGGTGTGCCGATGGTCACGTGGCCGCGGTATGCAGATCAGTTCAGCAACGAGAAGCTTATCGTGGAAGTGCTCAAGGTGGGCGTCAGCATCGGCGCCAAGGACTACGCATCGTCCGTGGAGACTCACGAGGTGATCGGCGGTGAAGTAATCGCTGAATCCATCGGAAGATTGATGAGCAACAACGAGGAGGGCAGCGCCATAAGAAAGAAGGCCAAGGACCTCGGTGTGAAGGCAAGGACCGCGGTGGAGAATGGTGGGTCTTCGTACAATGATGTTGGTCAGTTGATGGACGAGTTGACGGCCCGCCGGAGTTCAATGAAGGTTGGAGAAATGTAAAAAAATAAACTTGGGTTGGCATATCTAACGAACATTCGCCACAAGCGATGGCATTTGTGAACGTTCCATCTGGCAGCTTTAGTGTATTTGAAGAACCTGGGTGGCCTTTTCTTTAATTTCCAGTGTAGAAAAGTTATCGAAACTACACCCTAGGATCAAGATCGTGTGGCAGTTAGGGCGTTCGCTGACAGTTTTTCCCTAGCGAATGTTCGCTAGTTACTATTTCCAAAAGATTTTACTAGTCCCTTTGATATGGCGAGCACTAGGCGCCGGTCGACCAACCAAAATTTCGGCCAGACGTCGTGCCGCCGTGCGATTGGAGGCCCCCGCATCATTGGATCTCCCCTCCTCCTTCCTCCTCTCACAGCTCACCCAACACCCAACCCCCCCCACCCCTCCATGCATCTCGCACATGACGCCATCTGCTGCTAGCCTTGCGGGCTCCTGCGCGCTTGTTGCCGCAGTCGTCGGATGGCCTTGCAGCTCGCCGTGGTCCACCTCTAGTTGCAACGGAACAAGATGGGGTTCCAGCAGTGCTACGAGCCGCCGTCATATCGCGTTGTGCGCCCATCGTAGCACCCCCATGCGTGACAAAAAGTAGCTCCTATCATTGCCGCTCGCCATTGTCAGCTCACCGTTCTCTCCTTGAAGCTTTTTCAGAAGTGGGTTGAAGCTTTCTTTTTGTCCATAGCTTTTCTCTGATTTCCGTTGCCGGTCATCGCGAACAAGAATGGTGGTTACAAATTATGTCACCGTAGTAGCAAAAAATGACTGTGGTTGCAAAAGAAAATGTGGACGCCGTCGTCGCATGTCCAACATCAGCATGAAAGATGTAGCAAATGTACGTTGACGAGGGTAGTAGCAACAATTTACTACAGCTGCAGCAAAAACCGTCTTGTCGTAGAATCAACGCAGCTAGCTCGCGCGCTAGAGATTGCGGCTCGCTTTTCTGCAGGTTGTAGCAAATCGCAATGATGGTTGTAGAAGTTTCACGGGTATATGGAGAGGAGAGGGAGGGTCAACCTGGAGGACATCCTCATAGCAGCACCTAGGGGAGGTTGTAGCAAATTGCAATGATGGTTGTAGCAGTTTTGGAGAGGGAGGGCCAAGCTGGAGAACGCCCCTCATAGCAGCACATGGGGTAGGCATGGAGTTGTGCTCTCGATGGGGAAGAAAAGAAGGAAGAACGAGTGAGGACAGAGCTGCATAACAAAGATAAGAAAAAAATTCGCTTCATCTAGCCTCTGACTTTTGATTCTGTTTTGCAATAAATAATTCATCTAGCCTCTGGTTAGATGTGTTTTTGTGTTTTAATTAGTGTTTGTGCTAAGTAAGACCTTTGAGATGGCTTACGGTGATAGTTGTTTTGATCTTGCTGAAAAACAGAAACTTTTGCGCCCATGAAAATAACTTTCATTTTTTACATAAGCGTTCTTTTGATCTGATTCTTTTTGCAAAAGATTGGTACACAAATTGCTCAGGTTTTCCTAATTTTTCAGAATTTTTGGAGTTGCAGAAGTATTCGAAGTTTTCAGATTTCTACAGACTGTTTTGTTTTTGACAGATTCCGTTTTCTATGTGTTGTTTGCTTATTTTGATAAATCTATGGGTAGTATCGGGGGGGGGGGGGTATGAACCATGGAGAAGTTGAAATAAGTAGATATTACACCAATATAAATAAGGAATGAGTTCACAACAATACCAAAAGTGGTGATTTATTTTCTTATACTAATGGATCTCATAAAATTTTCTGTTGAGTTTTGTGTTGTGAAGTTTTCAAGTTTTGGGTAAGGATTTGATGGACAAAGGAATAAGGAATGGCAAGAGCCTAATCTTGGGGATTCCCAAGTCACCCAAAGGTAATATTCAAGGACAATCAAGAGCCTAAGCTTAGGGATGCCCTGGAACGCATCCCCTCTTTCGTCTTTGTCTATCGGTAAATTTACTTGAGGCTATATTTTTATTCACCACCTGATATGTGTTTTGCTTGGAGCGTCTTGTATGATATGAGTCTTTACCTTTTAGTTTGCCATAATCATTCTTGCTGTACACACCTTTTGAGAGGGACACTCATGAATCGTGATTTATTAAAATACTCTATGTGCTTCACTTATATCTTTTGAGCTAGGCAATTTTGCTCTAGTGCTTCACTTAAATCTTTTTAGAGCACGGCAGTGGCTTTATTTTATAGAAATTGTTGAACGCTCATGCTTCACTTATATTATTTTAAGAGTTTCTCTAAACAGTGTGGTAACTTGCTTTGGTTGTAAATTTAGTCCTAATATGATAGGCATCCAAGAGAGGTATAATAAAAACTTTCATATAAAGTGCATTGAATTGAGATATGAGGATGGTGATATTAGAGTCATGCTAGTGGAGTTATTGTGTATTGTGTAAATACTTGTGTTGAGGTTTGTGATTCCCATAGCATGCACGTATGGTGAACCGTTATGTAACGAAGTTGGAACATGATTTATTTATTGATTACCTTCCTTATGAGTGGCGGTCGGGGACGAGCGATGGTCTTTTCCTACCAATCTATCCCCCTAGGGTCATGCGCGTAGTACTTTGTTTCGATAGCTAATATATTTTTGCAATAAGTTTGTGAGTTCTTGAAGGAAAAATGCCCTAGAGGCAATAAAGTTATTATTTATTTCCTTATTTCATGATAAATGTTTATTATTCATGCTAGAATTGTATCAACCGAAAACTTAGTGCATGTGTGCATACATAGACAAAACATATAGTCCCTAGTATGCCTCTACTTGACTAGCTCGTTAATCAAAGATGGTTATGTTTCCTAACCATAGACATGTATTGTCATTTGATAAACGGGATCACATCATTAGGAGAATGATGTGATGGACATGACCCATCCGTTATCTTAAGAATTATGATCGTGTCAGTTTCATTGCTACTGCTTGCTTCATGACTTATACAAGTTCCTCGGACTATGAGATTATGCAACTCCCGAATACTGGAGGAGCACTTTGTATGCTACCAAACGTCACAACGTAAATGGGTGATTATAAAGGTGCTCTACAGGTGTCTCCGAAGGTGTTTGTTGGGTTGGCATAGATCGAGATTAGGATTTGTCACTCCATGTTTCGGAGAGGTATCTTTGGGCCCTCACGGTAATACTCATCACTATAAGCCTTGCAAGCATTGTGACTAATGAGTTAGTTGCGAGATGAAGTATTACGGAATAAGTAAAGAGACTTGCCGGTAACGAGACTGAACTAGGTATTGAGATACCAACGATTGAATCTCGGGCAAGTAACATACCGATGACAAAGGGAACAACGTATGTTGTTATGCGGTTTGATCGATAAAGATCTTCGTAGAATATGTAGGAACCAATATAAGCATCCAGGTTCAGCTATTAGTTATTGACCAGAGACGTGTATCGTTCATGTCTACATAGTTCTCGAACTCGTAGGGCCCGCATGCTTAACCTTCGATGATGATTGGTAATATGAGTTTATGTGATATGATGTATCGAATATTGTTCGGAGTCCCGGATATGATCACGGACATGACGAGGAGTCTCGAAATGGTCGAGACATAAAGATTAATATATTAGATGACTATATTCAGACACCGGAAGTGTTCCGGATATGTTTCGGATAAAACCGGAGTACCGGGGGTTACCGGAACCCCCCTGGAAGCTTTTGGGCCTCATGGGCCTTAGTGGAGAAGAGAGAGGGCGGCCAGGAGGTGGCATGCCCCCCCTTGCCCTAGTCCGAATTGGACAAGGGGAGGGGGCGGCGCCCCCCTCTCCTTCCTTCTCTCCACCTACTCCTTCCCCCTTCTTGTTGGAATAGGAAAGGGGGGGCAACCTACTTGGAGTAGGATTGCCCCCCTTGGCGCGCCTCCTCCCCTGGACGGCCTCCTCCTCCCTCCCTCCTTTATATACGGGGGCAGGGGGGCACCCTAGAACACATAAGTTGATTGTTTAGCCGTGTGCGGTGCCCGCCTCCACAGATTTCCACCTCGGTCATATCGTCGTAGTGCTTAGGCAAAGCCCTGCGCCGGTAACTTCACCATCACCGTCACCATGCCGTTGTGCTTACGAAACTCTCCCTCGACCTCAGCTGGATCTAGAGTTCGTGGGACGTCACCGATCTGAACGTGTGCAGATCGCGGAGGTGCCATACCTTCGGTGCTAGGATCGGTCGGATCGTGAAGACGTACGACTACATCAACCGCGTTGTCATAACGCTTCCGCTTTCGGTCTACGAGGGTACATAGACAACACTCTCCCCTCTCGTTGCTATGCATCAGCTAGAGATAGATCTTGCATGATCGTATGAATTTTTTTAAATTATTGTGTTACCCAACAGTTCTTATGAGTAATGTTGAGTCCATGGATTATACACACTCTCACCCTTCCACCATTGCTAGCCTCTCTAGTACCGCACAACTTTCGCCGGTACCATACACCTACCGTATACCTTCCTCAAAACAGTCACCATACCTACCTATTATGTCATTTTCATAGACATTCCGAGATATATTGCCATGCAACTTTCCATCATTCCATTTATTATGACACACTTCATCATTGTCATATTGCTTTGCATGATCATGTGGTTGACATGGTATTTGTGGCAAAGCCACCGTTCATAATTTTCATACATGTCACTCTTGAGTCATTGCACATCCCGGTACACCGCTAGAGGCATTCATATAGAGTCATATTTTGTTCTAAGTATCGAGTTGTAATTCTTGAGTTGTAAGTAAACAAATGTGTGATGATTATCATTATTAGAACATTGTCCATGTGAGGAAATAAAAAAAGAGGTCAATGAAGCCTAAATTTAAAAAAAAAAGAGGTCAAAGAAGCCACTGAAAAAATGAGAGAAAAAGAGAGAAGAGGCAATGTTACTATCCTTTTTCCACACTTCTGCTTCAAAGTAGCACCATGATCTTCATGATAGAGAGTTTCCTATTTTGTCACTTTCATATACTAGTGGGAATTTTTCATTACAGAACTTGGCTTGTATATTCCAACGATGGGCTTCCTCAAATGCCCTAGGTCTTCATGAGCAAGCAAGTTGGATGCACACCCACTTAGTTTCTTTTTGAGCTTTCATAAACTTATAGCTCTAGTGCATCTGTTACATGGCAATCCCTACTCACTCACATTGATATCTATTGATGGGCATATCCATAGTCCGTTGATATGCCTAGTTGATGTGAGACTATCTCCTTCTTTTTTGTCTTCTCCACAACCACCATATTCTATTCCATATATAGTGCTATGTCCATGGCTCGCGCTCATGTATTGCGTGAAAGTCGAAAAGGTTTGAGAACATCAAAAGTATGAAACAATTGCTTGGCTTGTCATTGGGGTTGTGCATGATTTAAATATTTTGTGTGATGAGACAGAGCATAGCCAGACTATATGATTTTGTAGGGTTAACTTTCTTTGGCCATGTTATTTTGAGAAGACATGATTGCTTTATTAGTATGCTTGAAGTATTATCATTTTTATGTCAATATTAAACTTTTGTTCTGAATCTTATGGATGTGAACATTCATGCCACGATGAAGAAAATTACATGGATAAATATGTTAGGTAGCATTTGTTGGGGAACGTAGTAATTTCAAAAAAATTCTTACGCACACGCAAGATCATGGTGATGATATAGCAACGAGAGGGGATAGTGTTCGTCCACGTACCCTCGTAGACCGTAAGTGGAATCATTATGACAACGCGGTTGATGTAGTCGTACGTCTTCACGATCCGACCGATCCAAGCACCGAACGTACGGGGCCTCCGAGTTCAGCACACGTTCAGCTCGATGACGTCCCTCGAACTCCGATCCAGCCGAGTGTCGAGGGAGAGTTCCGTCAGCACGACGGCGTGGTGACGATCTTGATGTACTATCGACGCAGGGCTTCGCCTAAGCACCGCTACAATATTATCGAGGTGGAATATGGTGGAAGGGGGCACCGCACACGGCTAAGGAACGATCCGTAGATCAACTTGTGTGCCCATGGGGTGCCCCCTGCCCCCGTATATAAAGGAGTGGAGGAGGGGAGGGCCAGCCCTCTTCTATGGCGCGCCCTAGGGGAGTCCTACTCCCACCGGGAGTAGGATTCCCCCTTTCCTAGTCCAACTAGGAGTCCTTCCATGTATTAGGAGTAGGAGACAAGGAAGGGGAAGAGAGAAGGAAAGGAAGGAGGGGTGCAGCCCTCCCCTAGTCCATTCGGACTAGGCCATGGGGCGCGTGGCCTGCCCTAGGCAGCCCTCTCTCTTTCCGCAGGCCCAATAAGGCCCAATACTTCTCCCGGCGAATTCCGTAACTCTCCGACTCAAAAATACCGAATCACTCGAACCTTTCCGAACTCCGAATATAGTCGTCCAATATATCGATCTTTACATCTCGACCATTTCGAGACTCCTCGTCATGTCCCCGATCTCATCCGGACTCGAACTCCTTCGGTACATCAAAACTCATAAACTCATAATATAACCATCGCGAAACCTTAAGCGTGCGGACCCTACGGTTCGAGAACAATGTAGACATGACCGAGACACGTCTCGGTCAATAACCAATAGCGGACCTGGATGCCCATATTGGTTCCTACATATTCTACGAAGATCTTTATCGGTCGACCGCATAACAACATACGTTGTTCCTTTGTCATCGGTATGTTACTTGCCCGAGATTCGATCGCCGGTACCCAATACCTAGTTCAATCTCGCTACGCAAGTCTCTTTACTCGTTCCGTAATACATCATCTCGCAACTAACTCATTAGTTGCAATGCTTGCAAGGCTTAAGTGATGTGCATTACCGAGAGGGCCCAGAGATACCTCTCCGACATTCGGAGTGACAAATCCTAATCTCAAATACGCCAACTCAACAAGTACCTTTGGAGACACCTGAGAGCACCTTTATAATCACCCGCTTACGCTTGTGATGTTTGGTAGCACACAAAGTGTTCCTCCGTAAACGGAGTTGCATAATCTCATAGTCATAGGAACATGTATAAGTCATGAAGGAAGCAATAGCAACATACTAAACGATCGGGTGCTAAGCTAACGGAATGGGTCATGTCAATCAGATCATTCAACTAATGATGTGATCTCATTAATCAAATAACAACTCCTTGTTCATGGTTAGGAAACATAACCATCTTTGATTAACAAGCTAGTCAAGTAGAGGCATACTAGTGACACTCTGTTTGTCTATATATTCACACATGTATTATGTTTCCGGTTAATACAATTCTAGCATGAATAATAAACATTTATCATGATATAAGGAAATAAATAATAACTTTATTATTGCCTCTACGGCATATTTCCTTCAGCATTCCACATTAAAAATCTGTTTTTATCATTACCTACTTGAGGACGAGCACGAATTAAGCTTGGGGATGCTTGATACGTCTCCAACGTATCTATAATTTTTATTGTTCCATGCTATTATATTATCTGTTTTGGATGTTTTATATGCATTAATATGCTATTTTATATTATTTTTGGGACTAACCTATTAACCTAGAGCCTAGTGTTAGTTTCTGTTTTCCTTGTTTTTGAGCCTCGAAGAAAAGGAACACCAAACGGAGTCCAAACGGAATAAAACCTTCGCGATGATTTTTCTTGGACCAGAAGACACTTGTTGGACTTGGGCTCCAAGTTAGAAGACCTTGGAGTAGACGACAAGCCACAGGGGCGTGCCTCCCTGACTTGTGGCCTACTCCAACACCCCCTGACCTAATTCTTCATCCTATATATTCACAAATATTCCCAAACCACCAGAGGCATCCACGAAAATAATTTTCCACCACCGCAACCTTCTGTTCTCGTGAGATCCCATCTAGGGGCCTTTTCCAGCATCCTGCTAGAGGGGGAGTCGATCACGGAGGGCTTCTACGTCAACTCTATTGCCCTTCCGATGAAGCGTGAGTAGTTTACGACAGACCTACGGGTTCATAGCTAGTAGCTAGATGGCTTCTTCTCTCTCTTTGATTCTCAATACCATGTTCTCCTAGATATTCTTGGAGATCTATCTGATGTAATCTTCTTTTACGGTATGTTTATCTATGAATATTATTTGAATCTTCTCTGAGTTCTTATATGCACGATTTGATATCTTTGTAATTCTCTTTGAACTACCGGTTTAGTTTGGCCAACTAGATTGGTTTTTCTTGCAATGGGAGAAGTGCTTCGCTTTGGGATCAATCTTGCGGTGCCCTTACCCAGTGATAGTAGGGGCAGCAAGGCACGTATTGTATTGTTGCCATCGAGGATAAAAAGATGGGGTTTCCATCATATTGCTTGAGTTTATTCCTCCACATCATGTCATCTTACTTAAAGCGTTACTCTGTTCTTCATGAACTTAATACTCTAGATGCAGGCAGGAGTCGGTTGATGTGTGGAGTAAGAGTAGTAGATGCAGGCAGGAGTCGATCTACTTGACACAGATGTGATGCCTATATTTCACAATCATTGCCTTGGATATCATCAGCTCGACAGTAACTTATTCACCCATCATATTATTTGCCATCTTGAGAGAAGCCTCTAGTGAAACCTTAGGACCCGGGTCTATTTTCCATCATATTAGTTTTCGATCTACTATTTTGTTGGGGAACGCAGTAATTTCAAAAATTTCCTATGATCACGCAAGATCTATCTAGGTGATGCATAGCAACGAGAGGGGAGAGTGTGTCCACGTACCCTCGTAGACCGAAAGCGGAAGCGTTTAAATAACATGGTTTATGTAGTCAGAAGTCTTCGCGATCCAACCGATCAAGTAACGAACGCACATCACCTCCGCGATCTGCATACGTTCAGCTCTGTGATGTCCCTCGAACTCTAGATCCAGCTAAGGCTGAGGGAGAGTTCCGTCAGCACGACAGGTGGTGACGGTAATGATGAAGGTACCGGCGCAGGGCTTCGCCTAAGCACTACGACGATATGACTGAGGTGTAAAACTATGGAGGGGGGGCACCGCACACGGCTAAGAGATTGTCTGCTGTGTCTTTGGGGTGCCCTCCTGCCCCCGTATATAAAGGAGGGGAGGAGGAGGCCGGCCAACAAGGGGCGCGCCAAGGAGAGGGGAGTCCTACTACGACTCCAGTCCTAGTAGGATTCGGCCCCACCCTTTTTTCCTTCTACCGGAGGGGGAAAAGGGGAAGGAGATGGAGTAGGAGAAGGACAGGGGGTGGCGCCCCCTTCCTAAGTCCAATTCGGCCTCCTGCCCAAGGGGGAGCACACCAGCCCCTTGTGGGTGTTGGAGAACATAGTAATTTCAAAAAAATTCCTACGCACACGCAAGATCATGGTGATGCATAGCAACAAGAGGGGAGAGTGTAGTCCACGTACCCTCGTAGACCGAAAGCGGAAGCGTTAGCACAACGTGGTTGATGTAGTCGTACGTCTTCACGATCCGACCGATCATGTACCGAACGCACGGCACCTCCGAGTTCAGCACACGTACAGCTCGATGACGTCCCTCGAACTCCGATCCAGCCAAGCTTTGAGGGAGAGTTCCGTCAGCACGACGGCGTGGTGACGATGATGATGTCCTACCGACGCAGGGCTTCGCCTAAGCACCGCAACGATATTATCGAGGTGGATTATGGTGGATGGGGGCACCACACACGGCTAAGAGATCAATGATCAATTGTTGTGTCTAGAGGTGCCCCCTGCCCTCGTATATAAAGGACTAGGGGGAGGGGGCGGACGGCCAGGGGAGGGCGCGCCAGGGAGGAGTCCTACTCCCACCGGGAGTAGGACTCCCTCCTTTCCTTGTCCAAGTAGGAGAGGGGAAGGAAGGGGAGAGAGGAGGAAGGAAAAGGGGGGGGCCTGTCCTATTCGGACTAGAGGGGGAGGGGGCGCGCGGCCTGCCCTGGCCGCCCCTCCTCTCCTCCACTTTGGGCCCATGAGGCCCATTAACCCCCCTGGGGGTTCCGATAACCCCCCGGTACTCCGGTATATATTCGATAACCCCCGGAACCATTCCGGTGTCCGAATAAACATGATCTAATCATATTCATGCTCAACGCAAACACCAAATAATATTTATTTAGGTTCAACAACACTAATCCTGAAAGTATAGGGAGTGTATGATGATGATCATATCAATCTTGGAACCACTTCCAACACTCATCGCCACTTGATCCTCAACTAGTCTCCATTTATTTTGTCAACTCCTATTTCGAGTTACTAATCTTAGCAACTAAACAAGTATCAAATACCCAGGGGTTATAACAAGCACTAGTAAGGTACACATCAATAACATGTATATCAAATATACCTTTGTTCACTTTGCCATCCTTCTTATCCGCCAAAATATTCGGGGCAGCTCCACTTCCAGTGACCATTTCCTTTGCAACAGAAGCACTTAGTTTCAGGCTTAGGTCTAGCTTTGGGCTTCTTAACGGGAGTGACAACTTGCTTGCCATTCTTTTGAAGTTCCCTTTATTTTCCCTTTGCCCTTTTCTTGAAACTAGTGGTCTTGTTTAATCATCAACACTTGATGCTCTTTCTTGATTTCTACCTTCATCGATTTCAGCATCACGAAGAGCTCGGGAATCGTTTTCGTCATCCCTTGCACACTATAGTTCATCACGAAGTTCCAGTAACTTGGTGATGGTGACTAGAGAACTCTGTCAATCACTATCTTATCTGGAAGATTAACTCCTATTTGATTCAAGCAATTGTAGTACCCATACATTCTGAGCACATGCTCACTAGTTGAGCAATTCTCCTCCATCTTTTTGGCAAAGTACTTGTCAGAGGTCTCATACCTCTTGACACGGGCATGAATCTGAAATATCAATTTCAGTTCTTGGAACATCTCATATGCTCCCTGACGTTTCAAAAACATTTTTGAAGTCCCGGTTCTAAGCCGTAAAGCATGGTGCACTAAACTATCAAGTAGTCATCATATTGAGCTATCCAAACGTTTATAACGTCTGTATTTGCTCCTGCAATAGGTCTGTCACCTAGCCGTGCATCAAGGACATAATTCTTTTGTGCATCAATGAGGATACACCTTAGATCACGGACCCCAGTCCGCAACATTGCTACTATCATCTTTCAACTTAGTTTTCTCTAGTAACATATAAAAACATAGGGAAGCTATAACGCGAGCCATAGATCTACAACATAATTTGCAAAATACTATCAGGACTAAGTTCATGATAAATTAAAGTTCAATTAATCATATTACTTAAGAACTCCCACTTAGATAGACATCCCTCTAGTCATTTAAATGATCACATGATCCAAATCAACTAAACAATATCTGATCATCACGTGGAATGGAGTAGTTTTCAATGGTGAACATCACTATGTTGATCATATCTACTATATGATTCACGCTCGATCTTTTGCTCTTAGTGTTCCGAGGCCATATTTGCATATGCTAGGCTCGTCAAGTTTAACCCAAGTATTCTGCGTGTGCAAAACTGGCTTGCACCCGTTGTATATGAACGTAGAGCCTATCACACCCGATCGTCATGTGGTGTCTCAGCACGAAAAATTGTAGCAAAGGTGCATACTCAGGGAGAACACTTGTACCTTGAAATTTAGTAAGGGATCATCTTATAATGCTACCGCCGTACTAAGCAAAATAAGATTTATAAAGGATAAACATCACATGCAATCAAAATATGTGACATGATATGGCCATCATCATCTTGTGCTCATGATCTCCATCACCGAAGCATTGTCATGATCTCCATCATCACCGGCGTGACACCTTGATCTCCATCGTAGCATCATTGTCGTCTCGCCAACTATTGTTACTACGACTATCGCTACCGCTTAGTGATAAAGTAAAAGAATTACATGGAAATTGCATTGCATACAATAAAGCGACAACCATATGGCTCCTGCCAGTTGCTGATAACTTTGTTACAAAACATGATCATCTCATACAACAATTTATATCACATCATGCCTTGACCATATCACATCACAGCAAGCCCTGCAAAAACAAGTTAGACGTCCTCTACTTTGTTGTTGCAAGTTTTACGTGGCTGCTACGGGCTTCTAGCAAGAACCGTTCTTACCTACGCATCAAAACCACAACGATTTTTCGTCAAGTGTGTTGTTTCAACCTTCAACAAGGACCGGGCGTAGCCACACTCGATTCAACTAAAGTTGGAGAAACAGACAGTCACTAGCCACCTGTGTGTGAAGCACGTCGGTAGAACCAGTCTCGCGTAAGCGTACGCGTAATGTCGGTTTGAGCCGCTTCATCCGAAAATACCGCCGAATCAAAGTATGACATGCTGGTAAGCAGTATGACTATTATCGCCCACAAGTATTTGTTTTCTACTCGTGCATATAACATCTACACATAGACCTGGCTCGGATGCCACTGTTGGGGAACGCGGTAATTTCAAAAATTTCCTACGATCACGCAAGATCTATCTAGGTGATGCATAGCAACGTGAGGGGAGAGTGTGTCCACGTACCCTCATAGACCAAAACGGAAGCGTTTCAATAATGCGGTTGATGTAGTCGAACGTCTTCGCGATCCAACCGACCAAGTACCGAACGCATGGCACCTCCGCGATCTGCACACGTTCAGCTCGGTGATGTCCCTCGAACTCTAGATCCAGCTGAGGCCGAGGGAGAGTTCTGTCAGCACGACGGCATGGTGACGGTGATGATGAAGTTACCGGCGCAGGCCTTCGCCTAAGCACTACGACGATATGACCGAGGTGTAAAACTATGGAGGCGGGCGCCGCACACGGCTAAGAGATTGTCTGTTGTGTCTTTGGGGTGCCCCTGCCCCCGTATATAAAGGAGGGGAGGAGGAGGCCGGCCAACAAGGGGCGCGCCAGGGAGAGGGGAGTCCTACTAGGACTCCAGTCCTAGTAGGATTCGGCCCCACCCTTTTTTTCCTTCTCCCGGAGGGGGAAAAGGGGGTAGGAGAAGGAAAGGGGGGTGGCGCCCCCTTCCCAAGTCCAATTCAGCCTCCTGCCCAAGGGGGGGTGCACCAGCCCCTTGTGGGCTTGTGTGATTCCCTCTTATGGCCCATAAGGCCCATAACTTCTCCCGGGGGGTTCCGGTAACCTCCCGGTACGCCGGAAAAATGCCCGAACCATTAGGAACCATTCCGATGTCCAAATGCAACCTTCCAATATATGAATCTTTATGTCTCGACCATTTCGAGACTCCTCGTCACGTCCGTGATCTCATCCGGGACTCCGAACAAACTTCGGTCATCAAATCACATAACTCATAATACAAATCTTCATCGAACGTTAAGCTTGCAGACCCTACGGGTTCGAGAACTATGTAGACATGACCGAGACACATCTCCGGTCGATAACCAATAGCGGAACCTGGATGCTCATATTGGTTCCTACATATTCTACGAAGATCTTTATCGGTCAACCGCATAACAACATAGGTTGTTCCCTTTGTCATCGATATGTTACTTGCCCGAGATTCGATTGTCGGTATCTCAATACCTAGTTCAATCTCGTTACCGGCAAGTCTCTTTACTCATTCTGTAATACTTCATCCCGCAACTAACTCATTAGTCACAATGCTTGCATGGCTTATAGTGATGAGTATTACGATAGGTCCCAGAGATACCTCTCCGAAACACGGAGTGATAAATCCTAATCTCGATCTATGCCAAACCAGCAAACACCTTCGGAGACACCTGTAGAGCACCTTTATAATCACTCATTTACGTTGTGACGTTTGGTAGAACACAAGCTGTTTCTCTGGTATTCAGGAGTTGCATAATCTCATAGTTGAGGAACATGTATAAGTCATGAAGAGAGCAGTAGCAATGAAACTGTAACGATCATAATGCTAAGTTAACGAATGGGTCATGTCCATCACATCATTCTCCTAATGATGTGATCCCGTTCATCAAATGACAACACATGTCTATGGTTAGGAAACATAACCATCTTTGATTAACGAGCTAGTCAAGTAGAGGCATACTAGGGACTATATGTTTTGTCTATGTATTCACACATGTACTAAGTTTCCGGTTAATACAAATCTAGCATGAATAATAAACATTTATCATGAAATAAGGAAATAAATAATAACTTTATTATTGCCTCTAGGGCATATTTCCTTCATATTTTGCAATCTTTTACTTTCAGATCTATAAACCAAAAAACCCAAAAATATTTTATCTTTTGTTTATCTATCTCCATCGGATCTCACTTTTGCAAGTGACCGTGAAGGGATTGACAACCCTTTATCGCGTTGGATGCAAGTTGTTTGATTGTTTCTGCAGGTATTGGTGGCTTGTGCGTTGTCTCCTACTGGATTGATACCTTTGTTCTCTAACTAAGGGAAATACTTATCTCTACTTTGCCGCATCACCCTTTCCTCTTTAAGGGAAAAACCATCGCACGCTCAAGAAGTAGTAGCGAGCAATTTGCCAGTGACCAAGCGAGAGGCGAAGTGAGCCCTGCTTCGCCTTTTGTTGGGCCGGGCTACTACAATTCGCTTGGAGCGGTAGGAGAGGTAAGAGCATCTACAACAGGAGCCCTCAAATCCACCCCAAAACGGCCAGGCGGGCTATCCGGTAATTGTCGGGATGCAAAATTGCCACCCAACCAGCCCTCGCAAATCCGGCCCAAACGCGCGGACTGATTGGCACTCCCCATACCCGGCTCGTATTTGGGCCTGATATGGGGACCCACACGGACACACGTCCAAACACCATGGTCCAGTGAGTGTCGTCGCTTCGACGTGCCACCCGAGACTTTCAATCTGGCTATTTAAGTCGGATGACGTAACCCCAACCCTAGCCGGTCTCATTTCCATCCTCCACCCCCTTCGTCTTGCCACCGTCCAATTCGCTCGAGCTCACCGTCCGCTAATAGTCATGGCCCGACAGCGGATCACCAAGTACGCCATGCTTGCTCCAGAGCGGCGGTTCGAGCTCCTAAAGGAAATTTGGGCCAGGCGCGCCACTCGGATTGCAGTCGGCCTACCTCTGGACTCTCCAGGGGAGAAGGAGCATGAGCAAGCGTCAAACACGGACATGACGGGCGCGGAGCCAGGGGAGGAAGGTGAGGCTGATCTGGCTGCCAAATTCGGCATGGGCGATGCCCTCACGGAGTTTTTGAGATGGCCCAAGTGGAGGAGGCGATGGAGCAGCAGGTCATCCTCGACTCCATACGCTCAAAGGCAGAGGTGCAGGCCAACCATCGATTCCTCCATGAGGCGAAGGCGAAGCACGACGAAATCTTCACCGACATGGAGTCTGACGAGGAGCCGAAGTTGCGTGCGGCATCCAATGATCAAGAGGCCGGTCTATCAAGCATTGCCGACACGAAGGATGTCTACATCTCCGCCGACTGTTTAGGCTATAGCGATGTAGTAGTACGTTGCTTTTGAGTTGCATGCTATAGTATGGATTTGAATTATAGAATTTAAAGTATGCCATTGCACCAGACCGAAAATGATGGTTGATTGGGCCGCACCCGCAGACGTATGAGGGGTGAAATTTGTCATATGCGGCTGAAGATGCACTCATGTTATTCTTACGTTTTTTTGTCTAATTTTCTATAGGTAGATTTGCCGCCGGTTTTCAGTGGTTTTCCTCCAGTTTTTTTTCTTCTCCTTTTTTCCTTTCCTCTTTTTCGCCTCTTGAAAAGTTGCAAACATTTCTTAAATTCACGAACCCTTTTAATTAGTAGACATTTTTAAATTTTGAGAAGAGAAGGGAAGCTGTTTCCTGGCGTACACGAATTTACTCATCCGCTGTATACACATGCATTTTCTTCAGACAGTAAGAAGTAGCATGCGATTAATTTGGCACGAACCCACGGGAGGTATGCTAATCCAAGCAGACAAGCTTGCAGCGTCAGGACGACGCCGTCGCCGTTGTGTGGAAATGATCCATGGGCGGCTCGGACACCCGGAGGAGCTCCTCCAGGTACTCGACGCCGAGGTCCTCCAGCACCACCGCGCCGGTCGTCGCAGACCGCGCTGCCTCCTGCACGGCGGCAACCCGGCGCTGCTGCTTCACGGGCCTCTTGTTGGGCGACCGCCTGCGCGTGCGGTGGCGGCGCTTGAGCGCGAGCACGGGCGAGCCCACGACGGCGCCGAGCGCGAGCGCGCGGAGCGACTCACGGACGCGCTCGACGGGGAAGTTGAGCACGGCGGCGTCGCCGCGCGCGGAGAAGGCGGCCTGGTCGTAGGCCATGGCGGCCTCCTCGGGGCTGCCGAAGGTGCCGAGCCACACGCGGGCGCCGTTCCGCGTCGAGTCCCGGATCTCGGCCGCGTACTTGCCCCACGGGCGCGTGCGCACCCCGATGAAGTCCTTGGCAATGGGCATGACCGCGGGGGCATGGTGACCGCGGCGCTTCGGCGAGCTGCTGCCCGCTGGCACATGCGGTGCGCCAGGCCCCATGCCCGTCATGTCGGAGGAGGACGAGCTTGAAGAGAGAGAGGGGCCAGAGCAGGAGGCGTGATCCGTGGACTCCAAGAGGGTGCTGAGGAAGGTCATGTCGTGCATGTCGCTCGTGTCGAAGTCCGACGACGGTGCGGCGGCGGCGGCGTCCTCGCGGCGGTGGTGGTAGTAGGATCCGGGCGGGAAGGTGACGGTGAAATGCTGCTCCATGGGTTAACCGGCCGAGCCTGATCGACGGGGAGACAGAGCGGGGAGAAGCAGTGGTTGCTTCCTGCTTGGTTCGGGGTTTTGCGGGGCTTGGCAAGCAACAGGAAATGCGCGCTGTTTTTATACAGCTCTCCACTGCGTCACTTACTTAAACCTCCTGATTTGATCCGAGTAATTTAGAAGGGAACGGACTACGACGCATCCAGCCGGTGGAGAGAGCCTCGCCGCATTCGCGCTGACGTAGGGCGGCGGCATACGACGAAACACAAGGCATCGGCATCGCGCTTCTTCACACCCATTAACCACGCCCATGAAAATTGCCATTGTCACTACCAAAGTATTACAGTACATCCTTATCACCTTATGATCATATCAACACAAATAAATTCTCGGATTGCAAAGTAATGTTGTATGCATTGTAGAGGCAAAAAGATATCAAATCATTTATTTAAAAATAAAATACAATTAAAAGTGGTAATTTGAACAAGTATTTCATCCATAGTGTCGTAGGGCTAAACGGCCATTATCACCAATTGTTCCCCTACAATCTCCTCCCCTTTTTATCTCCTGCAACCCCATTTTCCTATCTATCGTTGTTCTCTTTTCCATCTTTGCCGCCTGCCGTGCTCCCGTTCCTCCAATCGATCGTCACTCTTTTCTCTTATGACGTTCTCGTCGTAACAGATGGAAAGCCATGCAACATACTTCTTGCACTATGCTTTCCTTTTGCTCTTAACCATCTGCGAGCCTTCCAGGTCTCTGAGCCGCTTTGTGTGTGGGTCAGGGGTGGGGGGGGGGGGGAGGGGGTTACTTTGTGAGTGGCTAGGCAAATGGTTTAGGCCTTAGTATCGTTTCACAGGATAGGGCCCAGGTATTTTGCTCACCCAGAAATATGGAAACAAATGCGTGTGTCAAATGACCATTACTGAGTTGAAATTTACATAGTAGTGTTTCGGAATGTATTCAATAGTTGCAGTGGCATTTCTTGTCAATGGTGTTTTCTACTTGCATTTTCCTAGCACACATAATTGAATAATCTCTTTGGATTATGGTTACATTTTAATACTATTTGTAAGCTTTTGAGTGGCATGCCTTCAAAAGCTTACACCTCACTTTGTACACACATATAACTTGTGTCATCGGGAACTGTTGTTGTGTAACTAGATGTTGCTCATGCCAATCTGTCATTAGGATTTTGCCACAACATAGTGTCGTGCTTCCTCCTCTTCGCCCCTATGCTTCTTCATCGGCCCCTTTCCCACACTTTTGTCATCTCTTTTCAATGCCTTCCTCCTTCCCTCGCATTTCCTTTCTTTCTCATTGCCAGCTTACCGATCCCTTTTCCTTACCATTGGACAACCTTCTCGCCCCTCAAATCCACCTCCATCAGTTCGCACTGTGTCTGCCATCGCTGCCTCTTTTGATGATGTCACGTAGGATGTTGATGCATTCGATCAATCTAACACTTAACTCTCGCGGGAGCTTAT
The DNA here is from genome assembly GCA_021437245.1 of Aegilops speltoides. NCBI lineage: Eukaryota > Viridiplantae > Streptophyta > Magnoliopsida > Poales > Poaceae > Aegilops > Aegilops speltoides. Next base: position 506,279,494 of record CM038142.1, read on the forward strand.
TACATGCCACACCATTGGCGCCTCGCCATCTCATTACCGCTGCAGGTGCCCCATGATCACATCACATGTTGCCATCGTCCTAATTATGCATGTTAGTATTCTCACCTTCTCCTCCCCAATCCTTCATCTTTCTTCATTTTTCTTTTCCCTCCCCTTTGTCCATTTTAGCTTCAGTATATTGTGCCAAACCACCGCGCTCTATGAGATCATGACCATCTATGTATCGGACATTCGTTGGCTGTACATTTTTCAGGTTCAAAATGGTTGTTTGACTTGTTGAATAGCCGTTGAGAGTACTTTGATGGCGGTGGTTATACTGGTATATAAGCCATTGAGACATGGATGGCGGTGGTCAAACTCGTAAGTTTGAACCTGTTGATTAGCCATAGCCCATAGAAACCCGGTATGAGGTTTGCAATCAGGGCTTGGTTGACCGAAGATTAGCCGGCCGAACGACCAGGAAGAGACCTCGCCATACCGTGAACGTCGAAAATCGTTAAACCTGGTTCAGGTCACAGGCTCTGCTAATAAGACCGGGCCGGTTACAACTTACAAGGCTTCTTACCATGCATGTTAATTCATCGCTGTTTAACCGGCTGTTGCTTTGTTGAGCTATTGTATCAACACTAGCTGCGTGCATTAGCAACTAATCCTGGAGTATAGCACTATCTAATATGCAAATGAACGCTAGAGGTAATATAAAGACAGGTCCTGACTCTTGACACCCGGCCGGGAGGTGGCACCGGACTTGTAATTTGAATATGTCCACCCAATAATGTATAGTACTCCCTCCGTTCTCAAATGTAAGTCTTTTTTTTTGCTTTATTTATAAAGCGGGGCGAAAACCTTTTTCAGTAATGTAAGTCTTTTTAGATATTCCAACAAGTAACTACATACGGAGCAAAATGAGTGAATTTACACCCTAAAATATGTCTACATACATCCGTATGTTGTAATCCATTTGAAATATATAAAAAGACTTACATTTAGGAACGGAGGGAGTAGATGAGCACATAAAGATACACCAGGAAGCATCAGGCAGCAGCTACGTGGGTTCGTTACGAGTTAAGTTTTGACCATATTTCGAGCGACCGATGGGAGCTCCGACTTTTCATCCAGCAGAAAAATTGACCGGTTAGCAAGAAAAACCACAAGAGGATCGTGCCCGATATAACCACTGTCTGTCTCATCAGTCTTATTCTTTTCTTTTCGTGAGATGGATCAGGATCCGGAGGGTGGTTATGCCGTTTGAGTTTCTTCTTCGCCGGGCTGACAATGCATATTCATCTGAGCTACCAAAAGACTGTCGTTTTCTATAGTTTCTCTCCTAGTATTATTAACAAAAAATTGGTCGTTATGCCAGTCGGGCAAAAGACAAAAGGAAGAGTGCGAGTATACGACAGCCAGAGGTTTTCCTGCCTCCTTCCTAGCGAGCTTATCAAGTGATCGTCACTTCCATTTCTTTTTATTGACACTCATCTCTTTGATTGGCTTGCCTTGTCTTTGCCTGTTAAAGTTGCGCAAATCCGAATCTAGTGCGCGCGATTGGTCGCATAATATATGCTCCATGAACTAGCAAGTACTGCTATCTCTGCTTTGATCCTTTCTTTTCAGCCAATCAGTGCTCATTTTTAATTCCAATCCCCTTCTTTTAGGGAACTTCTATAACTCTATTACATTGATCAATAATTTCAGGTACATGAGCAAAAACATTGGATGTAATCAAGACATTATAGATTTTTTTCCTCAACACTTTGGACAAGCTAGGAAGCATAAACTTTGACGAGAGGACTTGTTTAGATTATCATGACAAAAGCCTCTCCCGGGCTCTCCGAAGCTGGAACTGCAGGTAGGTAGCTGCTTCCTATTCCTTGTCCTGTGCAAATAAACAAATGCACCCAACTAAACAGCCGCTGCCAGGAAGATTAGCGCTCAGCCTACATGGACTACCTACTACTTAAACAACTAACGGTCCTCCGTATGATATTCATTTATGTTACTATCATCGTTGAGTGCTCGTAGTGTTGCGCTTGCACCTACATCACCATCCAAGAGTTGCGGCCGGATGGAAGGTTCGTGGCAGAGATGCTTCATGCAGTGTTATCAAGTGTAGACTTGTAGCCCTCCATTGAGAGACATAGAGTGCATATCAGGTGCTACCACACCATTAGGTGCTACTGTGATACGGACTTCTGGACCATTGGATCATGAATCTAATGGTCAACATTGGCAATGCGAGTTTTGCAGAACCCCCTAAACATTTCTGAAATGGCGCTTTGGTCCAGATCTGGTGATGATGTCCGTTGGATCAAAGATCTAGCGGCCCTGATGCCCCCTAATCACGGTAGCACCAGATATTTTTTTCCATACTACATACGACACTTAAGTCCTGCTAATTTTTTTTCGAGTGACCGGCATAATTTTTTTCAAGTGACTAGGGAATGTCGTGTATCACTTCGATCGCTTCAATTCCCTGATGAGCCAGCCCACGTTCCTACACTAGTGGGTGAAAGTGCGTTATATCGACTAGAGGGGGGTGAATAGGCGATTTTTATGAATTCTTCACTGAGGAATTTGCCGGTGAGAAAATTCCTTAACGAAGAACTACTTGCAGCAGAATAAGTACTCAGAAGTAAACATAAAAGAATACAAGCATGGTCATCATGATGAAATAAAGACTAGCACAGAGTACAGAAAGCGTAATCACTGGATAACACAAGATGAAGACAAACAGACTGAAGAAATTGAACTGAGGAATTTGAGAAAGTCTTCAGTCAAAGTCTTCAAGCACAGATATGAACAAACATTCAACACAGTAAAGAGGAAATGGAAGGGTTGAGGAGATAGAACCAGTTAGTTGGTGAAGAAAATGATTTGGTAAACCAGTTCCAACTGTTGTCTCAGTTGTACGTCTGGTTGGAGCGGCTGAGTATTTAAACTCGAGGACACGCAGTCCCGGACACCCAGTCGCTGAGCCGCAGCTCAGGACACCCAGTCCTCACCGTATTCTCCTTGAACTAAGGCCACGCAGACCTCGTCCAATCACTCGTGGTAAGTCTTCAGGTGACTTCCAAACCTTCACAGACTTGGTCACTCGGCGATCCACAATTCCTCTTGGATGCTCTAGACCTTGACGCCTAACCGTCTGGAAGAAGCACAGTCTTCAAAGGTAACAAGCATCGGATCCACGCAGGATCAATTTCTTCAGTGATGCTCAATCACTTTGGGTTTGTGGGGGTTTTGTTTTGGGATTTTCCTCACTTGATGATTTTCGCCAAAGTCCCTGAGGATGGGTTGCTCTCGGATGACAAGTGTCAAGTTCTCTCGAGCAGCCAACCAACTAGTGGTTGTAGGGGGGCTATTTATAGCCTAGGAGCAGCCCGACATGATAAGACATAAATGCCCTTCAATGATATGACCGTTAGGTGGATAAGATATTTTGGGACAGCCGCGCAAGAAGACAAAGAACGGTTGGAAATTTGACTCTCAAATTCCTCGGGGCTATCATGTTCCTCATCGTAGGCAATTCAGACCGGCGAATTCCTAACTCCTCGATCGAGCAAAGTCCTCGGTGATCGGAAGAACTGCGTCTCATCATCAAGAAATTGATGAACTGTTTGAGATTTCCAATGGCTTCACTCGAGGGATTGGTAGGTGTAGGATTTTGAGTTGAGCATCACATGGAAATTTTTCCTTAGTATTTCCTCGACCCCTTTAACAATGCGGTGTTTCCTATGACTCAAGAAAGAGAAAATGAAACTACGAAAACAAAAGTCTTCACGCTTCATGTTCCTCAAGTGAATACCAAGTCTTCAAGGTCACACCAATTTCTTCACTTTCAAAGTCTTGAAAAGTCTTCGAATATCAAAGTCTTCATCGAAGAACTTCATTTTTAGGGTCGACTTTCTCTGTAAATATCAAACTCCTCATAGACTTATAGACCTGTGTACACTCACAAACGCATCAGTCCCTTAACCTATAAGTCTTCAATACACCAAAATAACTAAGGGGCACTAGATGCACTTACAATCTCCCCCTTTTTGGTGATTGATGACAACATAGGTTAAGTTTTCAACGGGGATAAACATATGAAGTGTAAATACTGATATTGAGGAATTTGATTGCAAGATATAGAAGAACTCCCCCTGAAGATGTGCATAGTGAGGAATTTGCTTTTGAGGCAATGCACATTTGAAGAGTTGAATCATGGAGAACTCCCCCTATATCTTGTAATTCATACACACATTTGATATATAATATGAAGAATTTGAAATGCATGATGAAATATGATGCCTGATGAAATTCAGCATGCGTGCAATAATATTAACGAGGAATAAGCATGCAGAATAGCACACCAAAAGTGTCAGAGCACAGTGCATCAAAAGTATCAGAGCACCGTCCAGAAGTATCAGGGCACCATCGGGTTCAAGATTACAACTCGATCCAATAAAAGTTTCGGAAGAACGAGAGTTGTAACTTAAAAAAACGCCCTTAATATAGACCTGCTTGAAGACTAACTCAGATTTCTCCCCCTTTGTCATCAAATGACCAAAAGGATTGAAACTGAGGACTAACGCCCCTGAAGAATGTCAAGTCGATGGAGGAGCGCCAGTGTTGTCGGGGTTGTTTGTTGTAGCAGGGCCTGCCGCAGTGTCGTCCAAATCTTCATATTCGTCAGTGTCACACGATGAAGAATAAGAGCTGGCCACCAGATCAGGAACTTTGACCCTCTTGAATTTCTTCGGAGGAGGTGCAGACCAGTCAAACACTTCCTTGAGACCCATAGTCTTCAGTTCTTGAGCGCTATAGACATGAGTGAGGACAGCCCAGGTGCGGTTGAGGGTTTCATGAAGGTAGTAGTGGTTTTTCTTCACTGCATTGTGCGTTGAGGTCATGTTGTGAAGAAGTGCACCAAACTGATGCTTTACCCATTTGTGATTGCGATCAACCTTCTGATGAAGACTGAGGAGTAACTCACGGTCAGTCATCACCCTGGGTGCCGTGGCTTGAGGATCTTGCTTATCTGAGGTATTGGCGGCAGTGTCATGTGTGGCAGAATCGTCATTGGTAGAGTAAGATGTAGCCAGGCGAAATTGACCATCCAATGGACGAATGCCTTCATCGATCATAGCAGATGCCTTGCCTTTATCAACAGATGATGAAACTGGTCGCTTGAGGACTTCAATGGGAGGCAAGTAGCTACCATGGTTCAGAGTGTCAGCTTGTAATTCAGTGAAGATCTTGCCCTTATGAATCTCATAATCCAAGGCGCATAGGGCTTCAGCTCGAAAGGTGACATAGCAACATTTGCCAGAGTCCTCATGAAGAAATCATGGAAGTTGATGGGAACGCCATGAATAATGTTGAAAAGCATATTCTTCATGATGCCAATGACATCTTGATCATTTGAGTCGTGACCTTTGATAGGACTCATTGTCCTCTTCAGAATGCGGTAGACAGTCCGAGGCACATAAAGCAATTCCTTGACGAGGAATTTGGTTCGTGGGGCCTGCCCAGGCTTCAAAGGCTTCATGAGCACTTGCATATAATGATTTGTCAGTTCAGGGTCATTGTAGATGCAACGTGCACTATCATGGGGAGGATCAAGAGGAAGGACACGAAGCAATTCAGTTGCCGGTGCCTTGTAGTGAGTGTTTTCGGTCATCCAATCCAACACCCATGAATTGACATCTTCAGCGTCTCCAGTGATATGCAGTGTGGCATAGAACTGAAGAATGAGTTCTTCATTCCAATCGCAAATGTCAGTGCAGAAATTCAGTAATACCACATCGTGAATAACACTGAGGACTGGCTCGAAGCATGGCACAGATTCCATATCCACGTGAGGAATATGTTCATGATCGAAGATTTTGTCCTTGTCAAACAACACTGAGGAATAGAAGTTGGCTTGACTGGCAGTCCAGAAACGCCTTTTCCTTATGCGAGCAGAGTCATATGGGTTGTAGTCAGTGAAGAACACATGCTCGGAAAAGAAGTCTTCAGCCTTGAACTTCTGTTTGCTTGAGAACGGATTCTTCGGCTTCGGTAGAGGGGTGTTAGTGATTTGCAGTACCACCTCAGGAATTGCGAGCTCAGGTTCTTCAGGCTGAGGAATTTCTGGTTCCTCTTCTTGTGCAATCTGTGGATCAGCAACAGCAGGTTCTTCAGCACTAGTGGCTGGAATTTCTTCATGAACTGAGGAAGTAGGATGAGTTTCTTCAGAGCCCAGTTGAACTGTTGTTGCCGGGGACTGAGGAATCTGTTGGATAGGTGTGAACAGAGGAGTATTGGGATGCTGACTTTCCCAGAAGTCATCGTTCATCACAGGTGTGGTGCATTCGATATCCACATCTTCATCTTCAATTTCCTCAACACCAGCCTCTTCAGCTGTGAACTGAGGCATAGGTGAGGAATTGACTGTCATTGAAGGGATTGTATCCACTTCAATTTCTTCATCAAGCTGCTCGACGAAGCAGCGTTGAATGATTTTCTTCATCGATCCGCTTGGAATCTTGTAGTCTTCTCCAAAAGGAACAATTTCCTTTGATGACATGGAGAAAATCGGACGGCATCAATTGGATGTTCAAGTGAGCTGGTCATAGGCTTCATTTTCTTCGCAGTCAAGAATTTGACGCAGTGATGCCCTCCTTTTCTTCACGTAGCTCGCTCGCAGCCTTGGTCTTCTTCACTTCATAGGCGTAAGGAAGAATTGGAGTTGGTGTAGGCGCGGAGGAGCCGAGGAATCTGGTTGATTTTCTTGGCAATCGATGCAGTTGCCTGGTCTCTTCGATTTCTTGAGCGCACCACTAGTGGATGCGCCGGCAATTTCTTCGGTGGCTGGGATGGAGTCATCAGCCCTGAACTTACATTTTCTTCAAGAGCTGAAAGTCATCGATGGTCTTGGCATGTTCTTCAAAGAGTGAGCGAGTCTGCAGACTGAGGATTTTCTTGTTGCGATGGGGCTGCAACAGTTGTCATTTTCTTCGTCAGGTTGACGAATCTCACTTTGGCTCCTTGCCAATCAGCATAGTATGCATCGAAGTCTTTGTTGAGGGCTTGGATTTCAGACTGAGCCTTGAGAAGTTCCTCAGGTGTCATTCTGACAACATTTTTCTTCAGAAGCTTCTCCTTCCTGTATTGTGCCTTCTTGATTTCTCTGGCCTTTTCAAACTTCCATTTCTCTTGAGTGATGAAATGGGTCAGCATGACTTTGACCAGGAGTCAGTTGAAAATCAGGCATGGGGGTGTTTGGATCCTTGTGCCAGAGGTCAATGTAGTCGAGGATTTTCCTCGGATCCAAAAGCAGTGGCACCGATATGCCTTTGGCTCTAGCGGCCTTCACTGGTCTGTCTCTGATGATTTCTGCAAGTTCTTCATCAGAAGCTTCATCATCAGAGGGCACTTGGAATGCAACCTGTTTCTTCCTTGGACTTGGCCGAGGACCGCGTCCAGCTGTTGCTTTAATCTTCAACAGTGTGGGGCCTGATGAGGACATTGGTGCAGCTGAGGAACTTGCTGAGACACCAGAGGCAATCGAGAAACCTGTAGTCCTTTGACATGTAGCCAGATGCACAGGAGTTGAGGACTTTGGTGGAGCAGTAGCGGTCTGAGGAATTTGTCGTGAGGGCATAGCTGAGGAACTTGGCTGTGAGGGCGCTGTTGGTGAAGCACTTGGCTTGCGAGCAGGCTTCTTTGGCATTGATTTTCTCGGCTTGACCGAGGCCTCAGTAGCAGCAGCAGCAGCAGAATCCTCATTGAATTTCCTCACTGCCTCCTTGGCTTGTCTTGCCAATTTAGCTTGGCGCCTAGCCCATTCTTCAGGAAAGTCCTCACCACGCTTGATGCTGGTGGGATCAGCTACTTGGCCAGGTGCCAATGGAGCTCTTGGGCATGGAGGACTGAGAGCGAATTTCTTCATGTACTTTGGAGTTACATATCTGTACTCCCCCCATTCTCTTACCCATCTTCGTTCAATCCTCTAAATGTGCACCTTGCGCTGATTTTTGTTCTCTTTGCCAAATTTGGCTTCATCAGGTGTGCAATAATCCTTGTATATGTCATCAGGGATCTCGAAAGCAGTCATAACCTCAGGTTTCTTTCCTCCTTTCTGCGGTCTCTTTCCTTCAGCCATATTCTTCAGATGAGGAATTTGAACAATTGAACACTCTGAAGAGGTATGCAGTTTTTCTTCGAGGAACGCTGCAAATGAGTTAAGTTGATGAGAACCTAGTGATTCAAAGAATGGACATGAGTACCGTGAACAGAGTGTAGGTGCGAGGAATTTGGAGAGGTCATATGTTCTCGAAGGTTTTTCGAAAAGACAAATTTTGAGGAATTTGACCAGTTGAGCCTTGAGGAATTTCACTAAGTGTTCTTGTCTTAGGTTCCAGAGTTGTACAGATCGAAGATCCACACAATTGAGGAATCTTGAAGAAAATGAGTGCTTAGAGAAATGGATCAAGAGCATACAGTGTGTGAGGTGTTCATATGTGTGAAGATTTGAAGAATAAAACACCTTTGAAGATTTTCCGGAAAGCTTGAGAATCAAAGTGAGTAATAAAAGTAACTTTTAATTACCCGAACTAAAGAACACGACGAACTGAGATGAACAGAGGTGAAGTTCGTCAAGTTAGATCTCCCACGCCCTAACTTGGCAGAGGGAGACAGCTACGGCGGCGGCGGAGTGAAGATTTTCGCAACCGGCGCGAGTACGACGGCGACGAGGTCGAGGCAGCGAAGCTCTTCCTCGCCGGCGACGATGGAGTAGCAGCGGCGCTAGGGTTTGAGGAGCTCGAGCGAGAGAGAGCGCGGTCGAGCGGAGTAAATGAAGTGAGGAAGGGGAGAGGGGTATTTATAGCCACGGTGAAAAACTGTTCGCCCGAAGATTTTGGGACGAACATGCCCCTGCCCTTTCTCCTTCACGCGACATGTGTCACCCACGTACTGTGCAGATGTGATCGTGTAAGATCGTGGGTGAATATAATAATGTATCGTGGGACGCGGAACGGTTAGGCAAAACTGAAAATCTGGATAAGATTTGTTTTAAAGTTTCGTTCGCAATTTCTTCAGCTGACAAGGACACAGTGAAGACTTTGAACGAGTTTCAATTAGAACGGACATGAAGAATTTGTGAATAGATTAGGTTGAGTATAGCATAGAGGGGGAAGGGTCCGATCACATTCACTTAGCAGAAAAAGCAACTTGAAGAAATAGCCATAAGTGAATGCTGTAGAGGACATAAACTCATATATATACATAGACAATGAAGAAAAACGACGGAAACAGTGAAGATTTTGCAAGGTTGAAGAATTTGAAAAACTGAAGAATTTCAAAAATGAGGAAAAACTCAAATTGAAGATTTTCAACTTTTTGAGGTGGCGTGAACCACCGTATAAGAATGATGATTTCAGACACCGCGTACAATTGTCGTAGGGTTCTGAGAATCAAATTCTTCATTAATTTCTTCACACTTAGAGTGTTATTCTTCATTGATTGAAGAAAAACGTTTCTTCATGTGTTGCACATCTAAGTCATCAATTTTGCATAAGTGTTAGGATGTGTGTCCTTTTCAAAGAACATTCGAAGACTCTAAGATATTTAGCTCACACCGCAACTTGCTAAATCTCTTCTCATCCAAGGGCTTAGTGAAGATATCAGCTAGCTGTTCTTCAGCCTTCACGTGCTCGATGGAGATGTCGCCCTTCAACACATGATCACGAAGAAAATGATGACGAATCTGTATGTGCTTTGTCTTCGAGTGCTGAACTGGGTTGTGAGCAATCTTGATGGCACTCTCATTGTCGCAGAGGAGAGGCACATTCTTCACGTTGACGCCATAGTCCTTGAGGGTTTTCTTCATCCAAAGCAGTTGAGCACAGCAAGAGCCAGCAGCAATGTATTCAGCTTTAGCATGAGATGGTGATACGCAGCTTCTTTTTTCGAGGACCAACAGACCAAAGATCGTCCGAGGAAATGACAAGTGCCGATGTTGACTTGCGGTTCACACGATCACCAAAGATAGTCGAGTCGAGATATCCAATGAGATCAAAAGCAGGGCCCTTGGGGTACCATAATCCTAGTGTTGGTGTGTGAGCTAGATATCGAAGAATATGCTTCACAGCCTTATGGTGTGATTCCTTCGGTGCAGCTTGAAATCGGGCACACATGCAAACACTAAGCGTTATATCTGGCCTAGATGCACATAACTACAATAAAGAACCAATCATGGAGCGGTATACCTTATGATCGAAGTCAATACCATTTTCATCAGTGCATAGATGGCCATTTGTGGGCATAGGAGTTTTGACGCCTTTGCAATCTTGCATGCCGAATTTCCTTAGTACATCTTTGAGGTATTTCTCCTGGGATATGAATATGCCATTCGCTGCCGATTTAATTTGAAGACCTAAGAAGAATTTCAACTCTCCCATCATAGACATTTGATATTCTTCACTCATCATATAGGCAAATTCATCACTATAACGTTGGTCAGTACAGCCAAAGATAATATCATCAACATATATTTGGCATACAAACAGTTCACCATCATAAGATTTAGTAAAGAGAGTAGGCTCGAGTGAACCGGGTGTGAAGCCATTCTTCACGAAGAATTCCTTCAATGTATCATACCACGCCCGAGGGGCTTGCTTGAGGCCATATAGGGCCTTATTGAGTCTGAAGACTTTGTCAGGATTCTTTGGATCTTCAAAACCTGGGGGTTGAGCAACATATACTTCTTCCTCAAGCTTACCATTGAGGAATGCACTTTTCACATCCATTTGATATAAGATGATATCATGATGGTTAGCGTAAGCAAGTAATATGCGAATAGCCTCAAGTCTACCAACAGGTGCAAAAGTTTCATCGAAATCAATTCCTTCAACCTGTGTGTAGCCTTGAGCTACTAGTCGTGCCTTATTCCTCACCACGAGGCCATTTTCATCTTGCTTGTTGCGGTAGATCCACTTTGTGCCAATGATATTATGCTTGCGAGGATCAGGCGATTGACCAATTACGGACATTGTTAAGCTCGAATCGATGTAATTCTTCTTGCATAGCCCTGAATCCACTCCGCCTCGAAATGCTTCATCTACCTTAGTGGGCCTGTGATAGAGACAAAAGCATAGTGCCCACAAAAGTTAGATAAATGTGAAGCTTTTGAGTGTGTGAGAGGACCTGTGCGCTAATGTCATCGATGATCTTCTCCACTTGTACTTCTTTTGCAACGAGGATGAGCTGGTTGTCGCCGAGGAATTTGATCAAGATTTTCTTCACACCATTTTCCTCGGCATTTTCTTCAGTGCATCACTCGACGTTCTTCATGAATTGGAATGAATTCTTCAGCAGATTCTTCAAGAGGAATGACATCCTCGGTTGCCTTGAACTTGATAGAATCCTCGGTGCTGGTTCATCTAACACGTAGGTAGGTGCTCTCTTTGCGAGCCATTAGTTTCATCGAACCGCACATCTACAAGGTCAACAATCTTGTGAAGAACAAAGTTGAAGACTCAGAGGTGTGCGAGTCCTTTCCGTAACCAAGCATAAAACCTTCATGTGCTTTCGCAAATTTAGAGTTGTGGTGAGGATCTCTAATCCAACATTTAGCAATCAAGACTTTGAAATAACTCACATTGGGTTTCTTGTCGTTGAGGAGTTCATAGGCCGCCTTCTTGAAGAATTTGTGAAGATATACTCTGTTGATGATGTGGCACGCAGATCAATTGCATCAATCCAAAAACGCCGAGGTGTTTTGTATTCATCGAGCATAGTGCGAGCCATCTCAACAAGAGTTACGTTCTTGCGCTCCACGATGCCATTTTGCCGAGGAGTATAAGGAGCAGATAACTCATGAGTAATACCAAGTTCATCAAGATAGGCATCAAGACCGAATTCTTGAACTCGGTTCCATTGTCACTTCGATGTGCTTGATCTTCACACCAAAGTTGGTTGAAGCCCTCGAGGAAAATCGCTTGAAGACTTCCGCACTTCATGTTTGTAAGTAACAATGTGTACCCATGTATATCGAGAGTAATCATCAACAATGACAAAACCATATAGAGATGCATCATTAGTGACCGCTGAGTAATGATTAGGTCCAAGAGGTCCATGTGAAGCAATTGAATGGACGGGTAGTGGTCATGATAGTCTTCGCCGGATGCTTGGCCTTGGTCATTTTTTCAGCTTCACAGTTCGCATAAGTGATCCTTGAGGAATTTGACATTCTCAATGCCAATGACATGCTTCTTCTTTGCAAGCGTGTGCAAATTCCTCATGCTGCGTGACCAAGTCGTCGATGCCATAGCCAGCCTTCGAAGCTTTTGCAAGTAGACACACGGCTGGTTGTGGTCCTCAGAGAGAAATCAACAATATACAAATCTCCTCTCCTAAAGCCTTCAAGACTTTGGAATTGTCGACTTCCATAATCACAACACAGCGATACTTGCCAAAGACAACAACCATATCGAGATCACAAAGCATTGAGATCGACATGAGATTGTATCCTAAGGACTCAACAAGCATGACTTTGTCCATGTGTTTATCCTTAGAGATTGCAACCTTACCAAGACCCAATACCTGACTTTTGCCTTTGTCAGCAAAGATGATATGCTTCAGAGGTGACGGTGATAAGGGAGCATCCATCAATAGATTCTTGTCACCAGTCATGTGATTCGTACATCCACTATCGAGGACCCATTCAAGAGTTTTGGGTTGATCATCCTGCAGATGAATTAGTGTAGCTTACAATCTCATATGCTTCATCGGTGAAGAATATGATATCAAGTTCATCGATGAATTTCATCAAGCAATAAATGATATAGCAAGATGAGGACGTGTGAAATGAAAGTTCATTTCATCATGATTCGCTGCGTCCTTTCGAGCATTTTGTCGTCCCCAAAGAAATTCTTCAAACGTTAAAGCACGCCCGAGACCTGACCTGCAGAAGAGATTAGTTCTTTTCTTCACCACCCACATTTGGAGGGTGGCAAAGAATTCATCACTCTGCGAGCACCATATGAGAAAGGTGGCAAAGATGCCAAACCATTTCGTTTCACATAAGAGGGGTTAGGGTAAGCATATGAATAAGCAGAGTAATTCTTCGAGGACTTATGAACATAATTGTTTGAAGAATAATGCACATATTCATAGCCCTTAGCTCTACCCTGCGAGACAGAGTTGTTAGCACGATGATAATCATATGAGGACTTTGATCCTTTTGAGGAATTTGATCCATGTGAGGAATTTGGTCCGTATGAGGACTTGGATCCATATGAAGAGTTTGGTCCATATGAAGAATTTGATCTGGGGTTCTGTTCTTCACGCTGTGGTGTCATGAGGACATTCACCAAGACTTTCAACATAACTTTTGGGAACCCAGATTTTCTTCATAGGGGAACCGTTCTTGCGATTAGTGCCAACATATCTAGCAAATACTTCACCATTCGATTTTTGAACAATTTATAGTTGAGTCAAATGACTCATCGTAAGAATGAGGAGATTCACATGTAAAGCCGATAAGTTAGATGGATCAACTGGAGGTCCTTTGCAGAACCCATGAGGTTTTGGGGTACCGCTCATGCTTCCAATATGTTCCATCAAGATTGAGTTTCCTCTCAAAGGCAATACCCTCTTTCCTAGGGTTTCTGTTGAGGATCTGCTTTTTAAGCACATCACAAAGAGTCTGATGCCCTTTGAGGCTTTTGTACATGCCTGTCATGTACAATTCTTTCAGCCCTGCATTGTCAGTGATACTAGCAATGTCCTCAGATGAGGAATTAGTGATAGCAGAGGCAGATGAAGAATTTGTAATAGTTGAAGCATTTGAACATTCACGTGAAGAATTAGCAGATTCACGTTCAATGCACTTTAAGCATGGAGGAACAAATTCTTCTTGAGAAGCGCTGATTTGTTGAGCTAGTAATGAATCGCGCTCCTTCTAAAGATCTTCATAACACACTCTTAGCTTTTCAAGATCTTCTTTTCTTTGAAGAGATTCAGAGGAAAGCTTCTCGTGATCTTGCTTTTCTTGAAGAAATTCATAAGAAAGTTTTTCATGATCAGATAAGAGAGTGTTATGATGACTTTGAAGGTTATCAAACCTAGACTGAAGTCTCTGAAGATTTTCAGTCAGGGCTTTAGTGCGATCCATTTCTTCACCCAACATATCATCACTTTTGTCTAGCATGTTTTGAACCTTTTCAAAAGCCCGTTGTTGCTTTACAGCAATCTTAGCAAGTTTAGAGTAGCTGGGTTTGAGATCCTCATCAGATTCATTTTCACCGGATTCGAGGAGTTGTATTTGAGTACCTTTGCACCTTTCGCCATGAAGCAATAGGTGGGGCGTAGCCATCGTTATCTTCATCGCTTGTCGGTGGGGTCGGTTTCTTGATGTTGAAGATGGACTTGTCGACGAAAAGCGATGAGCGAAGGCCAGACTCGCCACACCAGATTCAGATTCTTCAGACGCCTCCTCTTCATCATTTTCCTCAGATTCAGCTTCAGAGTCCATCTCCTTGCCAATGAATGCCCGAGCCTTCTTGGAGCTGTTCTTCTTGTGAGATGAAGACTTCGAGGATTTTGATGACGAAGATTTTGACGATTTCTTCTTCTTGTTTGCATCATCAGAACTGTAATCATTGTATTTCTTCTTCTTCATTTCCTTTTCCCACTGAGGACAATCTTGGATATAGTGACCAGGTTTCTTGCATTTGTGGCACAACCTTGTCTTATAGTCACCGGATGAGGAATCACCGCTTCTTGAGGATTTTCCAAAGCGACCACGCCTTGAGAACTTCGAATTTCTTCACGAGCGATGCTAGCTCTGGCTCAATTCTTCAGATCACCAAGGCTACTACCGTAATCCTCACATTCGAGTCGACACAGCCTTGGCCTTCGTGGCACGTGGTTTGCCATAGCTTGAACCATAGAGATCTCTTTTTTAAGAAGTCGAACTCGTGAGTATTTAGCCTTTCGCGGATATCGGCAGGATCAAGAGACTTGTAGTCAAGACGTTCTTGTATCATCATCCCGGAGTATCAAATGAGGAATCAAGCGATCTCAACAGTTTCTTCACCACCTCATGATCAGTGATGTCAGTGGCACCGAGGGCTTGAAGCTCATTTGAGATGTCGATGAGGCAATCAAAGGTTTGTTGGACATTTTCATTGTCGAGTCTTTTGAAGCGGTTGAAGAGATTCCAAGAACATCAACTCGAGAGTCACGCTGAGTTGAGACTCCTTCATTCACTTTGGACAGCCTATCCCGTATAAGCTTAGCAGTCCAAAGCACTCACTCTTCCATACCGCCTTTGCTCGATGGCCACATATGATATTCTTCGCTTGAGAATCGAGTTGCTTGAATCTCTTCACATCGGTAGCGTTCAAAGGAGGGTGAGACGGAGGAACACCATTTTCCACAACATATCGTAGATCGTTATCAATTGCCTCAAGATGCATTCGCATCTTGTTCTTCCAAAGAGGGGTAGTCCGTCCCATCAAAGGTAGGACACCCAGCCGAGACCTTGATCATACCTGCGGTCGACATAACTAAAACTCCAAAGGTGGTTAAACTAAAATCACACGTAACAAGGAGTACCTTGCTCGATACCAATTGAAAGTGCGTTATATGGACTAGAGGGGGTGAATAGGCGATTTTATGAATTCTTCAATCGAGGAATTTGCGGTGAGGAAATTCCTTAGTGAAGAACTACTTGCAATGGAATAAGTACTCGAAGTAAACATAACAGAATACAAGCATGGTCATCATGATGAAATGAAGACTAGCACAGAGTATAGAAAGCGTAATCACGGGATAACACAAGATGAAGACAAACAGATCAAGAAATTGAACTGAGGAATTTGAGAAAGTCTTCACCAAAGTCTTCAAACACGATATGAACAAACATTCAACACAAGAATGAGGAAATGGAAGGGTTGAGGAGATAGAACCAGTTAGTTGGTGAAGACAATGATTTGGTAAACCAGTTCAATCTAACTGTCTCGGTTATACGTCTGTTGGAGCGGCCGAGTATTTAAACTCGAGGACACGCAGATCCGGACACCCGATCGGCCGAGCAGCAGCGGGACACCTAGTCCTCACCGTATTCTCCTTGAACTAAGGCCACGCAGACCTCGTCCAATCACTCGTGGTAAGTCTTCAGGTGACTTACAAACCTTCACAGACTTGGTCACTCGGCGATCCATAATTCCTCTTGGATACTCTAGACCTGATGCCTAACCGTCTGGAAGAAGCACAGTCTTCAAAGGTAACAAGCGCCGGATCCACGCAGATCAATTTCTTCATGATGCTCAATCACTTTGGGTTTGTGGGGTTTGGTTTTGGGATTTTCCTCACTTGATGATTTTCGCCAAAGTCCTCGGAGGATGGGTTGCTCTCGATGACAAGTGTCAAGTTCTTCAAGCAGCCAACCAACTAGTGGTTGTAGGGGCGGCTATTTATAGCCTAGGGAGCAGCCCGACATGATAAGACATAAATGCCCTTCAATGATATGACCGTTAGGTGGATAAGATATTTTGGGACAGCCGTGCAGAGCACAAGAACGGTCGGAAATTTGACTCTCAAATTCCTCGGGGCTATCATGTTCCTCATCGTGTAGGCAATTCGACCGGCGAATTCCTAACTCCTTAGTCGAGCAAAGTCCTCGATGATCAAAAGAATGCGTCTCACATCAAGAAATTGACGAATCTGTATGAGATTTCCAATGGCTTCACTTGAAGGGATTGGTAGGTGTAGGATTTTGAGTTGAGCATCACATGGAAATTTTTCCTTAGTATTTCCTCGACCCCTTTAACAATGACGGTGTTTCCTATGACTCAAGAAAGAGAAATGAAACTACGAAAACAAAAGTCTTCACGCTTCATGTTCCTCAAGTGAATACCAAGTCTTCAAGGTCACACCAATTTCTTCACTTTCAAAGTCTTCTAAAGTCTTGAGAATATCAAAGTCTTCATCGAAGAACTTCATTTTAGGGTCGACTTTCTCTGTAAATATCAAACTCCTCATAGACTTATAGACACATGTACACTCACAAACGCATCAGTCCCTTAACCTATAAGTCTTCAATACACCAAAATCACTAAGGGGCACTAGATGCACTTACAGTGGGCGATCGCAGCAAGTAAGCGATACGCGGCATTCCCTATTTGGCGCCCATTAATTTTTTTTTCACATATTAATGTGAGTGTTGCAAACCGGCGCACAACATCCTCCAGGCTTTGGGCCGGCCCATTTATTTTTCTTTCTTTCTTTGCTAAATGAGAGGAAAAAGTTGCGCGGCGACGAAATCGAACGTGGGACCTCAACTCTCATAGATCATGCACCGACCATTAGGACATCGCACCTCCTGTGACAACTAACTTCGTTTTTCTCCTTTTGTTATTTCTACAATACGCGAAGCCCCCGCTTTCAGAAAGCTTAGCAAACCAGTTTTTTTCCCTCTTTTTTTGAATGGTTTGTTCAGTTTTTTCTTTTCTTTTCTATTTCTTTTTGTTTTCTTTTCATCTTGCAAATGCTTGAAATTTTTTAGTTTTCACAATTTGGTTTTGAAAATCCAAAAACTGTCTTCTTATTCGTGAACTTTTCTAAAAACCAATGAACTTTTTTTTTGAATTCATGAACATTTTTCCAATATATATGAATATGTTTTCAAATTCGTGAACTTTTTTACAAACTAGCAATGTGCCCATGCGTAAAATAATAAATAGAAAAGAGTTCCAAAATGATACTTGTTAGTTTTTTCTTTTTTCCTAAACCCTAAACAACATATCCAAAGTAGAATAATACTTGTTCACAAACTTGAAAGAAAATACTCTAGTTTTGATATACATATATCATTAAAAATATATTATGTTTTACTAAAAACATATTCCTCAGACTGTTTTGATGAGGTGAAGGAGGGATGGTTGGTTTCGAGATACTAAGGTTTTTTTTTTTGCAAATTGGAGCAGAGAAGTGGGTTATTGTTGCAAGAAGGCCACAACTTACCTCACGGTCGTTAGATGCGATCTAATGGTCAGAAATGATGGATGGCAGACAAACCATCATCACCAATCAAGTCTTTTATAGGAGTAGAAAATCGATGAACTTGTTTTTTCAAAATCAGTGTTTTTTTAAATTTGATAAACTTTTTTTCCAAATTGATGATTTTTTTTCTAATTCAAGGATATTTTAGAAAAATTGCTGAACTTTTTCAAATTCGATGCAGTTCTCTTCAAATTGATAAAATTTTAAAAATTAATGAAACTTTTTTTAAACCCATGAACTTTTTCATATTTGATGCACTTTTTTTCTCACATGTAACCGAGTACATGTGCCGGCCCACTAAGGTCAGCGCATGGGCGCTAGGGAGCTTCCCTGGCGCCTGAAGCGCCAAATAGGAGCTCCCACAATACGCGTACCACACAAGCCTGGCCGAAAATTGCACTGATTGAAAAGTCAGCTAATTCACCCATGTTTCATCAGTGTTCGTGCCCTAAGAGCCATTAAGGATCGGAAAAGTCAAAAAGAAACTTTGAACTTGTAGACAGAAACTAAATTGAATCCTGAACTTGTAATCTCGGAAATCAGCACATCGAACTCTCTAATTCTGATCAATTTTGAACATTGAGGGCGTTCCCAAACAGGGATTGTCAATGTGCAGATCACATCTTGGATTATTGGCTGCGGAAGCGATTGGGCCGGCCCAGTAGGCACGTTGCGAGTTTTTTTTATTTTTCGTAAGGCATGAAAATAGCAACAAAAGAGGAACTCCGGGGTATCGAAATTGATACTTGGCGCTCCCGACCTCCACTTGCAATCCACCTAACTATATTGCTATTAGTGATATAAATACAAGCCCAACGTAGTTAACACAGACCGAAGCGTCAAAATTTGAAAATATTTTTAATAGCATACAAATCTTGGAGACATAATTTTTTTTGAAATACCTAAACACTTTTCGAAATTCTGAATACTTTCAAAAAATGAACATTTTTTAAAACACAAACAACTGTTAAAAAGAGAACACTTTTTGAAACATAATGTTTTTTAAAAAAAGGGTTATTTTTTAATCCTGAACAAAATTTGCACAAACTTTCAAAAAACGTTTTGTAATTTTTTTTCATAAATTCAAAGAAATTGGGAATTTATAAAAATGTCCGGGAATTTCATAAATTGTTCAGAAGTTTAAAAAATGTTCTTATTTTCTATTTTTGGTCACAAGTTGTAAAATGTTTTATGTTATTCGAAAAGTGTTTGGATTTTTTCAAGTTTTGTTTACATTTTTAAAATCAGTTCATGGTTTCAAAAATTGTTCACATTTGTCAGAAGATGTTCGGAATTCCAAAAGTTTTTCACATGTTCCAAAAACTATTTGGGTTTACAAAGTTTGTCTCACATTTTCCAAAAAAAATTGTAATTTCAAAAATTATTTTGTGTTAAAAAACGGCATTTCAAAATTGTTCACATTTTTTTTTCAAGAAAACTCGAATTTGGCAGAAAAATGTTTACACGAAAGAACACTCTTGTCTGTTCTTATTGATGTCGCGCCATATATAACCAAGAGCAGCCTTCATGGTGAGTGGCAAGCCGCGGGCCGGCGGCCGCTCTTGCTGCGAGATCCTAAGTTCGACTCCTGTCAAGAACTCTTGTTAGCGTAATTTTCTGTGCCCATTGGTTTTGTGTAGTTCAAAAAAATGTTTATTTTCATTGCAAAAATGTTTTAAAAATAGTTATCATTATGAAAATGAAAAATAAAGATACATAAAAGAAAAGGAAAACAAAAAAGGAAAATCAGAGCAGCGCAATCGACTTTGCTAATGGGCCGGCCCGATTCGTCCTAATGTCGAGCCAACCGGTCACCTGTTGTTGAATAGTTAGTTAGGAGGATTGTGATATGCTCAGTCCACCGATGTTCAAGTCCTAGACTTGACGTGGATGCTCTCATTGTTCCTGAATTTATTTGAGGCTTCCGTTTCTCAAAATACATAGCCCACCAGTGTTCAAGCGATTTTTAATTGTACTGTGTTAACAAAATGTCAAAAAAATGAGTCACGGACTGGACTGCGTACATAGCTCCGGACCTCTCTGGTTCCCCACGCATGCGCGTGTGCGGCCCCGGTTCGGCTCAGGGCACCGCGTCACATGGGGTAGTGGACTCACAGCCTCCCCGCACAAGCGACGCCGGGGTCACCACATCACATGGCTATCATTCGTTGCCGTTTGCGCCGTCGGCGTGGCGAATGGAGGGTGTGCACGCCGCCTGCGGCACGTCCCGCGGCAACGCAACACTTGATCGGTTCATCCCCTTGTAGAGCTAGAGAGGAACCGCCACCTGCCTGGGCAGGTGAATCAGCCTCGGTTCCTGCGCTTTTGCGTGTCAGGGCGTCGCGCCTAGCAGGAGTACGTACGTGCGTGGACACTGGCCCAGCAGCTCGTGTTGCTACGCTAGTCTATCGTGTCGTTTGCTCCGACGCCATGCAGCGTCTCGTCGGCTCTTGGACCGCGGCGTTGCACCTCTCGTGAGGTGGATGAACTGGACTCGGGTCGCCTCCCGGACCTCGGATTCGATCGTCAGGATAAGCCAGCCAGCTACGCGCCGTGGAATCATCAATCAGCTTGGTGTCAGTAAAGTAAATAGAAACACCAGCACCCATCTAGAAGCTCTTACGAAGCAATCTGACTTTCCGGTATGGTCGATCGAACGTCCAAGTTTCGGCACCCGTTGAGGCAGTTAATCTCTTGCCTGAATTTGGATCATCAGCCAGCACTTGGAGTTTCTTGCCTGGATTTGGACGCAGAGCCAGCTGCGCCCCTGCCATTTCTACGCACCACACACCACGAAGCACCTTTCCATGTGCTTTCTCCCGTACTCGTCCGTGCCGGGTGTCCTATCATGCATAAGCATGTCGCGCGCGAGGACGTGGCCCGTGGCCGTCGCAGAGCTATAGCCTATAGGAGAAGCGATCGAGGGGGAAAGGCCACGGATGGTGATGCACCGACCGATATGCGCCCACCACCTTCGTCGGCCGCGGGAGCGAAAAGACGGCCACTTGCCCACTTCCAGGTTACAACGAGCGTGGGACGGCCACCGGGCACCGCCACGCGGTCTGTCGTATCCGGTGTATCTCTCTGTAGCGCTTCCGTGCTTTTTGCCCAGGATGGTTTGCAGTTGGTGTTAGGATCACACTCGTGTAGCTCACGATCTGTTGCACTCACTCACGAATTCGTGTCTCAGGTAGCGATTACAAGCTTGGGTACAAGAATGGAAGGAAGGGGATCAGGGACTAGGGAGGAACAATGCCGCCGCCGTTCTGATCCACTAGATGCCCTGATCTTCGTGGGGGACGCCTTTAGTAGCCGGGTGGTCGGCTGGGCTCACCGAGTCCACTGTGACCAGGTGTTGGATGGGTTGGGCCGCCTGATCCTGGTGGGTCGAGAGGCAGCGAGTGAATCGCTGCCACCTGGGTCCTCCCTGTCGGCGACTGGTTCAGGGTTAGCAGCAGTAGGGGCGCTGACATCCCCTCCTCCTTGCGACGAGGCTTGCCCCCAAGCCTCTGTTGCTGGAAAACGGGCTTGCAGCGTCACTCGGTCCTCCCAGGTGTCTTCCAGGGCCGACGCATCAGACCAGCGAACACGAACCTGTTCGATTATGGCGCCATTTTTCTTGCGCCACCACTGTTGGAGGACTGCGACAGAAACCACAGGAGCATCAGTACGACGCGGGAGTTCAGCTTGGGACAGCGTACCCGGGCACAGGCAGTAGCGTAGCTGGGACACGTGGAAGACAGGGTGCACTTGAGCATGAGGCGGCAACTCCAATTTGTAGGCCGAGTCGTTGATCTTGGCAATGATTTGGTACGGTTGATTGGTACATGTGGGTTGCTAGTAGTGTTGATTACTCCTTGTAGTTGATGCTATTTGGTTTATTCGGTGGAAAATCATATGTTTAGATCCTTAATGATAATTAATACTCCTCTGATTATGAACATGAATATGCTTTGTGAGTAGTTACGTTTGTTTCTGAGGACATGGGAGAAGTCTTGTTATAAGTAATCATGTGAATTTGGTATTCGTTCGATATTTTGATGAGATGTATGTTGTCCCCCCTCTAGTGGTGTTATGTGAACGTCGACTACATGACACTTCACCATTGTTTGGGCCTAGGGGAAGGCATTGGGTAGTAATAAGTAGATGATGGGTTGGTAGAATGACAGAAACTTAAACCCTAGTTTATGCGTTGTTTCATAAGGGGCTGATTTGGATCCATATGTTTCAAGTTATGGTTAGGTTTACCTTAATTCTTCTTTCTGAAGGAAATATGCCCTAGAGGCAATAATAAAGTTATTATTTATTTCCTCATATCATGGTAAATGTTTATTATTCATGCTATAATTGTATTAACCAGAAACATGATACATGTGTGAATACATAGACAAACTTAATGTCACTAGTATGCCTCTACTTGACTAGCTCATTAATCAAAGATGGTTATGTTTCCTAACCATAGACATGTGTTGTCATTTGATTAACGGGATCACATCATTAGGAGAATGATGTGATTGACTTGACCCATTCCGTTAGCTTAGCACTTGATCGTTTAGTATATTGCTATTGCTTTCTTCATGACTTATACAAGTTCCTATAACTATGAGATTATGCAACTCCCGTTTGTCGGAGGAACACTTTGTGTGCTATCAAACGTCATAACGTAACTGAGTGATTATAAAGGAGCTCTATAGGTGACTCCAAAGGTACATGTTGAGTTGGCGTATTTCGAGATTAGGTTTTGTCACTCTGATCGTCGAAGAGGTATCTCTCGGCCCTCTCGGTAATGCACATCACTATAAGCCTTGCAAGCAATGTGACTAATGAATTAGTTGCGGGATGATGCATTACATAACGACTAAAGAGACTTGCCGGTAACGAGATTGAACTAGGTATTGGATACCGACGATCAAATCTCGGGCAAATAACATACCAATGACAAAGGGAACAACGTATGTTGTTATGCGGTTTGACCGATAAAGATCTTCGTAGAATATATAGGAGCCAATATGAGCATCCAGGTTCCGCTATTAGTTATTGACCGGAACAGTTCTAGGTCATGTCTACATAGTTCTCGAACCCGTAGGGTCCACACGCTTAAAGTTTCGATGACAGTTTTATTATGAGTTTACGAGTTTTGATGTACCGAAGGAGTTCGGAGTCCCGGATGAGATCGGGGACATGACGAGGAGTCTCAAAATGATCGAGACGTAAAGATCGATATATTGCACGACTATATTCGGACATCGGAAGGGGTCCAAGTGATTCGGGTATTTTCAAGGGTACCGGGGAGTTACGGGAATACGAGGAAGAAGCAATGGGCCTCATGGGCCAACTGGTGGAAGAGAGGAGGCAGGGCGCGCGGCCCCCCTAGCCCAAACCGAATTGGACTAGGCGGCCGGCCCCTCTTTCCTCCTTTTCCTCCCTCTCCTTCCTTCTCCTTCTCCTTACCTTCCTTCCCCTCTCCTACTTGGACTAGGAAAGAGGGGAGAATCCTACTTGGAGTAGGATTGCCCCCCTTAGGCGCGCCTCCTCCCCTTGGTTGGCCCTCTCCTCCTCCCCCCTTTATATACGGAGGAGGGGGGCACCCCATAGACACAACAATTGATCTCTTGATCTCTTAGCCGTGTGCGGTGCCCCCCTCCACCATAGTCCTCGATAATATTGTAGCGGTGCTTAGGCGAAGCCCTGCGACGGTAAAACATCAAGATCGTCACCACGCCGTCGTGCTGACGGAGCTCTTTCCCGACACCCTGCTGGATCGGAGTCCAGGGATCGTCATCGAGCTGAACGTGTGCTAGAACTCGGAGGTGCCGTAGTTTCGGTGCTTGATCGGTCGGGCCGTGAAGACGTACGACTACATCAACCGCGTTGTTCTAACGCTTCCGCTTTCGGTCTACGAGGGTACGTGGACAACACTCTCCCCTCTCGTTGCTATGCATCACCATGATCTTGCGTGTGCGTAGCAATTTTTTTGAAATTACTACGTTCCCCAACACTTTCGTAGTTGTGGATGCTTGCGAGAGGGGTTAATCATAAGTGGGAGGCTTGTCCAAGGAAAGACAACACCCAAGCACCGGTCCACCCACATATCAAATTATCAAAGTAACGAACGCGGATCATATGAGCATGAGGAAAACTAGCTTGACACTAATTCCCATGTGTCCTCGGAAGCGCTTTGCTTTATATAAGAGTTTGTCAAGACTTGTCCTTTGCTACAAAAAGGATTTGGCCACCTTGCTGCATCTTGTTTACTTTTGTTACTTGTTACCCATTACGAATTATCTTATCACACAACTATCTGTTACCGATAATTTCAGTGCTTGCAGAGAATACCTTGCTGAAAACCGCTTGTCATTTCCTTCTGCTCCTTGTTGGGTTTGACACTCTTACTTATCGAAAGGACTACGATAGATCCCCTATACTTATGGGTCATCAGCATACAAGACAAAGAGTCTTTATTCGTGGAGGACTCCTCTCCACCGATGTAGTCGATTAGGATTCCTGTTATCATAGGCCTCCGGTAACTTATATAAACCCAAACAAGGCTAGTCGATAGAATAAGATCAACACAACTTAGAGATGACGGACAAAACAATCTCGTGGTCGACTGATGTCTACTATGCAACCTTCTTCTTGTAGACGTTGTTAGGCCTCCAAGTGCAGAGGTTTGTAGGATAGTAGCAAATTTCGCTCAAGTGGATGATCTAAGGTTTATCAATCCGTAGGAGGCGTAGGATGAAGATGGTCTCCCTCAAGCAACCCTGCAACCAAATAACAAAGAGTCTCTTGTGTCCCCAACACACCCAATACAATGGTAAATTGTATAGGTGCACTAGTTCGGCGAAGAGATGGTGATACAAGTGCAATATGGATAGTAGATAAAGATTTTTGTAATCTGAAATTATAAAAATGGCAAGGTAACTAATGATAAAAGTGAGCGTAAACGGTATTGCAATGGTGGGAAACAAGGCATAGGGTTCATACTTTCACTAGTGCAAGTTCTCTCAACAATAATAACATAATTGGATCATATAACTATCCCTCAACATGCAACAAAGAGTCACTCTAAAGCCACTAATAGCGAAGAACAAACAAAGAGATTATGGTAGGGTACGAAACCACCTCAAAGTTATTCTTTCGGATCGATCTATTCAAGAGTTCGTACTAGAATAGCACCTTAAGACACAAATCAACCAAAACCCTAATGTCACCTAGATACTCCATTGTCACCTCAAGTATCTGTGGGCATGATTATACGATATGCATCACACAATCTCAGATTCATCTATTCAACCAACACAAAAGTACTTCAAAGAGTGCCCCAAAGTTTCTACCGGAGAGTCAAGACGAAAACGTGTGCCAACCCCTATGCATAGGTTCATGGGTAGAACCCGCAAGTTGGTCACCAAAACATGCATCAAGTGGCACGTGATATCCCATTGTCACCACAGATAAACACGACAAGACATACATCAAGTGTTCTCAAATCCTTAAAGACTCAATCCGATAAGATAACTTCAAGAGGAAAACTCAATTCATCACAAGAGAGTAGAGGGAGAGAAACATCATAAGATCCAACTATAATAGCAAAGCTCGTGATACATCAAGATCGTGCCACAGAGAGAACACGAGAGAGAGAGAGAGAGAGAGAGATCAAACACATAGCTACTAGTACATACCCTCAGCCCCGAGGCTGAACTACTCCCTCCTCGTCATGGATAGCGCCGGGATGATGAAGATGGCCACCGGTGATGGGTTCCCCCTCCGGTAGGGTGCCGGAACGGGCTCCTGACAGGTTTTTGGTGGCTACAGAGGCTTGCGGCGGCGGAACTCCCGATCTATCTTCGTCTTTGATGTTTTTCGGGTACGTGGACTTATATAGGCGAAAGAAGTTAGTCGGGGCAGCCTCGAGGGGGCCCAGGAGACAGGGGGCGCGCCCAGGGGGTGGGCGCGCCCTCCTATCTCCTGGCTTCCTCAAGCCTTCCCTGGCTTGAACTCTAAGTCTCTCGGATCATATCCTTTCCAAAAATCACGCTCCCGAAGGTTTCATTCCGTTTGGACTCCGTTTGATATTCCTTTTCTTCGAAATACTGAAATAGGCAATAAAACAACAATATGGGTTGGGCCTCCGGTTAGTAGGTTAGTCCCAAAAAATGTTATAAATGTGTAAAATAAAGCCCATAAACATCCAAAAGGGGTAATATAATAGCATGGAACAATCAAAAATTATAGATACATTGGAGACGTATCAAGCATCCCCAAGCTTAATTCCTGCTCGTCCTCGAGTAGGTAAATGATAAAAACTTTTGATGTGCTACCTAGCATAATTCTCAAAGTAATTTCCTTTATTGTGGCATGAATGCTCAGATCCAAATGATTCAAGATAAAAGCTTTATCAAACATAAAAAATAATAATGCTTCGAAGCATACTAACAAATAATCATGTCCTATCAAAATAGCACGGTGCTATGTCTTAAGCTTGCGTTGGTTTTCCTTGAAGAGGAAAGGGTGATGCAGCAATAGTAGCGTAAGTATTTCCCTCAGTTTTTGAGAACCAAGGTATCAATCCAGTAGGAGGCTCCTGAAAAGTCCCACTTACCTACACAAACAAACAAAGAACTCGCAACCAACGCAATAAAGGGGTTGTCAATCCCTTCACGACCACTTGCGAAAGTGAGATCTGATAGAGATAGTATGATAAGATAAATATATTTTTGGTACTTTATAATATAGATTCAAAAAGTAAAGATGCAAATAAAAGTAGATTGAAAGCTTATATGATAAAAGATAGACCCGGGGGCCATAGCTTTCACTGGTGGTTTCTCTCAAGATAGCATAAGTATTACGGTGGGTGAACAAATTACTGTCGAGCAATTGATAGAAAAGCGAATAATTATGAGATTATCTAGGCATGATAATGTATACAGGCATCACGTCCGTGACAAGTAGACCGACTCCTGCCTGCATCTACTACTATTACTCCACACATCGACTGACTCCTGCCTGCATCCAGAGTATTAAGTTTATAAAGAACAGAGTAACACATTAAGCAAGATGACATGATGTAGAGGGATAAACTCAAGCAATATGATATAAACCCCATCTTTTTATCCTCGATGGCAACAATGCAATACGTGCCTTGCTGCCCCTGTTGTCACTGAGAAAGGACGCCGCAAGATTGAACCCAAAGCTAAGCACTTCTCCCATGGCAAGAAAGATCAATCTAGTAGGCCAAACCAAACTGATAATTCGAAGAGACTTGCAAAGATAACTCGATCATACATAAAAAAATTCAGAGGAGATTCAAATATTTCTCATAGATAAACTTGATCATAAACCCACAATTCATCGGATCTCGACAAACACACCGCAAAAAGAGTTTCCATCGAATAGATCTCCACAAGAGAGGAGGAGAACATTGTATTGAGATCCAAAAAGAGAGAAAAAGCCATCTAGCTAATAACTATGGACCCAAAGGTCTGTGGTAAACTACTCACAACTC
Organism: Aegilops speltoides; assembly: GCA_021437245.1. Classification (NCBI taxonomy): domain Eukaryota; kingdom Viridiplantae; phylum Streptophyta; class Magnoliopsida; order Poales; family Poaceae; genus Aegilops; species Aegilops speltoides. Next base: position 506,307,038 of record CM038142.1, read on the forward strand.
GTCGGAGGGGCTATGGTGTTGATGTAGAAGCCCTCCATGGTCGATTCCCCCTCCGGTGGAGTGCCGACGAAGGCTCCAAGATGGGATCTCGCGGATACAGAAGGTTACGGCGGTGGAAATTGTGTTTCGTTGGCTCCTTGGATGTTTTCGGGGTACGTAGGCATATATAGGAGGAAGAAGTACGTCGGTGGCCGCCCGAGGGGCCCACGAGACAGGTGGGCACGCCCTGTAGGGGTGAGCGCGCCCTCCCCTCTCGTGTCCACCTCGGCTGCTTCTTGACTTGCACTCCAAGTCCTCTGGATCACGTTCGTTCCAAAAATCACGCTCCCGAAGGTTTCATTCCGTTTGGACTTTGTTTGAAATTCCTTTTCTTCGAAATACTGAAATAGGAAGACAGCAATACGGGCTGGGCCTTCGATTAGTAGGTTAGTCCCAAAAATGATATAAATGTGTAAAATAAATCCCATAAACATCCAAAAGGGGTAATATAATAGCATGGAACAATCAAAAAATTTTGATACGTTGGAGACGTATCAAGCATCCCCAAGCTTAATTCCTGCTCATCCTCGAGTAGGTAAATGATAAAAACAGAATTTTTGATGTAGAATGCTACCTAGCATAATTATCAATGTAATTTTCTTTATTGTGGCATGAATGTTCAGACCCATATGATTCAAAATAAAAGTTCATATTGATAAAAGAAATAGTAACACTTCAAGCATACTAATCAAAGTAAGCATGTCTTCTCAAAATAACATGGCAAAAGAAAGTTCATCCCTACAAAATCATTAGTTAGGATATGCTTCATTTTCGTCACACAAAGATGTTCCCAACTTCTATACCCCCGATGACAAGCCAAGCAATTGTTTCATACTTAAATAATCTCAAACTTTTTCAATTTTCACGCAATACATGAGCATGAGCCATGGATATAGCACTATGGGTGGAATAGAATATGATGATGGGGATTGTGTGGAGAAGACAAAAAGGGAGAAAGTCTCACATTGACGAGGATAATCAACGGGCTATGGAGATGCCCATCAAATGATGTCAACATGAGGAGTAGGGATTGCCATGCAACGGATGCACTAGAGCTATAAATGAATGCTCAACAAAAGAAAACTAATGGGTGTGCATCCAACTTGCTTGCTCACGAAGACCTTGGGCATTTGAGGAAGCCCATCGTAGGAATATACAAGCCAAGTTCTATAATGAAAAATTCCCACTAGTATGAAAAAGACAACTTATGAGACTCACTATATGAAAAACATGGTGCTACTTTGAAGCACAATATATGAGACTCACTACATGAAGAACAAGGTGCTACTTTGAAGCACAAGTGTGGAAAAAGAGATAGTAACATTGCCCCTTTTTTTATTTTTTTCCTTTTTATTTTTTTATTTTCTTTTTCTTTTTCTTTTTTTTCTTTTGGCCTTTCTTATTTTTTTTTCTTTTTTTCTTTGGGCAATGCTCTAATAATGATGATCATCTCACTTCTATTGATTACAACATATGAATTACAACTCGAAACTAGAACAAGATATGACTCTATATGAATACCTCCGGCGGTGTACCAGGATGATGCAATGAATCAAGAGTGACATGTATGAAAAATAATGCATGGTGGCTTTGCCACAAATACGATGTCAACTACATGATCATGCAATGGCAATATGACAAAAGTAAAGTATGTCATGATGATGATGAACGGAACGGTGAAAGTTGCATGGCAATATATCTCGGAATGGCTATGGAAATGCCATAATAGGTAGGTATGGTGGCTGTTTTGAGGAAGATATAAGGAGGTTTATGTGTGATAGAGCATATCGTATCACGGGGTTTGGATGCACCAGCGAAGTTTGCACAACTCTCAAGGTGAGAAAGGGCAATGCACGGTACCAAAGAGGCTAGCAATGGTGGAAAGATAAAAGTGCGTATAATCCATGGACTCAACATTAGTCAAAAGAACTCATATACTTATTGCAAAAATTTAGAAGTCATCAAAAATCAAGCACTACACGCATGCTCCTAGGGGGGTAGATTGGTAGGAAAAGACCATCGCTCATCCCCGACCGCCACTCATAAGGATGCACAAGCCAGGTACACTTCATGTTTCAAATTTGTTACACAACTTTAACCATACGTGCATGCTACGGGACTTGCTAACTTCAACACAAGAATTCTTTAAATTCATAATCACCCAACTAGCATGACTTTAATATCACTACCTCCATATCTCAAAACAACTATCAAGTATCAAATTGATCATAGCATCCAATTCACTTCCTATGATAGTTTTTATTATACCCAACTTGGATGCCTACCATTCTAGGACCAATTTTATAATCATATCAAATACCATGCTGTTCTAAAAGACTCTCAAAATAATACAAGTGAAGCATGAGAGACTAGCAATTTCTACAAAAATAAGCCACCGCCGTGCTCTAAAAGATATAAGTGAAGCACTAAAGCAAAAACTATCAAGCTCAAAAGATATAAGTGAAGCACATAGCATATTCTAATAAATTCAATCAAGTAGGCTTCTCCAAAAAGGTGTGTACTGCAAGGATGATTGTGGTAAACTAAAAATCAAAGACTAATATAATACACGACGCTCCAAGCAAAACACATATCATGTGGCGAATAAAAATATAGCTCCAAGTAAAGTTACCAAAGAACGAAGACAAAAGAGGGGATGCCTTCCCGGGGCATCCCCAAGCTTAGGCTTTTGGCTATTCTTGAATATTTTGGGGTGCCTTGGGCATCCCCAAGCTTAGGCTCTTGCCACTCCTTATTCCATAGTCGATTAAAGCTTTACCCAAAACTTGAAAACTTCACAACACAAAACTCAACAGGAAATCTTATAAGCTCCGTTAGTGAAAAAAACCAAAACCAGAAACCACCACATAAGGTACTATAATGAACTCATTCTTTATTTATTTTGGTGTTAAACCGACTGTATTCCAACTTCTCTATGGTTTATAAACTATTTTACTAGCCATAGATGCATCAAAATAAGCAAACAACACACGAAAAACAGAATCTGTCAAAAACAGAACAGTCTGTAGAAATCTGTAACTAACACAAACTTCTGGAACTTTAAAAATCCTACCAAAATAAGAAGTCCTGTAAAATTTGTCTATTGATCATAAGCAAAAAGAATCAACACAAAATCATGTTTATGTGATTTAACAAAACTAAATTCGTGCGCGAAAAGTTTCTGTTTTTCAGCAGAATCAAATCAACTATCATCATAGGTTATCCTATAGGTTCTACTTGGCACAAACACTAATTAAAAGATAAAAACACATCTAAACAGAAGGTAGATGCAAAATTTATTACTAAACAGGAACAAAAACAAAAAACATAAATAAAATTGGGTTGCCTCCCAACTAGCGCTATCGTTTAACGCCCCTAGCTAGGCATAAAAGCGAAGATAGATCTAAGTAGTGCCATCTTTGGCACTAAATTCATAAGTAGCCCGCATGATAGATTCATAAGGTAATTTGACTTTCTTTCTTATAAAGTGCTCCATGCCTTTCTTTAATGGAAATTGGAATCTAATATTCCCTTCCTTCATATCAATAATCGCACCAATTGTTCTAAGGAAAGGTCTACCAAGAATAATAGGGCAAGAAAGATTGCAATCAATATCAAGAACGATAAAATCTACGGGCACAAAATTTCTATTTGCAACAATGAGAACATCATTGATCCTTCTCATTGGATTTTTAATGGTGGAATCCGCAAGGTGCAAATTTAAAGAGCAATCATCAAGATCATGGAAACCTAGAATATCACATAAAGTTTTCGGAATCGTGGAAACACTAGCACCCAAATCACACAAAGCAAAACACTCATGATCTTTAATTCTAATCTTTATAGTAGGTTCCCACTCATCATTAAGTTTTCTAGGTATAGAAACTTCCAAATTAAGTTTTTCATCATAAGATTGCATCAAGGCATCAACAATATGTTTGGTAAAAGCTTTATTTTGACTATAAGCATGAGGAGAATTAACAATGGATTGCAACAAGGAAATACAACCTTCTAAAGAACAATTATCATAATCAAATTCCTTGAGATCCGAGATAGTGGGTTCAATACTATTTAAAGTCATGACCTCTCCAATCCCACTTTTACCAAATTTAGCATCAAGATCTAAAAACTCTGAATTCTTGGGACGTCTTCTAGGTAAAGTTGACTCATCTCCAATCCCATTATTATCAGGATTCATATTGCAAAACAAAGATCTAATAGCAGACACATCAATAACTTTGAGATCTTCATCATTATTTTCATTAAAACTAGAAGAACACGCCTTTATAAAGCAATCTTTCTTAGCACGCAATCTAGCGGTTCTTTCCTTGCACTCATCAATGGAAATTCTCATTGCTTTGAGAGACTCATTGATATCATGCTTAGGAGGAGAAGATCTAAGTTTAAAAGAATCAACATCAAGTGAAAGTCTATCAACGTTCCTAGCCAAATCATCAACTTTGAGCAAATTTTCTTCAAGCAAAGCATTAAAATTCTTTTGAGAAATCATAAATTCTTTCACACTATTCTCAAAATCAGAGGGCGTCTTATTAAAATTACCATAAGAATTATTGTAGGAATTTCCATAATTATTATAGGAATTACTAGGGAACGGTCTAGAATTAAAGTTTCCTCTATAAGCGTTGTTTCCGAAACTATTCCTACCAACAAAATTCACATCCATAGATTCATTATTATTCTCAATCAAATTAGACAAAGGCATATCATTGGGATCAAGAGGAGTATTTTTAGTAGCAAACAACTTCATAAGTTCATCCATCTTTCCACTCAAAACATTGATTTCTTCTATAGCATGCACTTTTTTACTAGAAGATCTTTCGGTGTGCCATTGAGAATAATTAGCCATAATATTACCAAGAAGTTTTGTAGCATCTCCTAACGTGATTTCCATAAACGTGCCTCCCGCGGCCGAACTAAGAGATTTCTAGAAGCAAAGTTCAAACCGGCATAAAATTTTTGTATGATCATCCATAAATTCAAACCATGAGTGGGGCAATTGCGAATCATCAATTTCATTCTTTCCCAAGATTGGGCAACATGCTCATGATCAAGTTGTCTAAAATTCATAATGTCGTTCCTAAGAGTGATAATCTTAGCGGGAGGAAAATACTTAGATAAAAGCATCTTTGCACTTGTTCCAAGAATCAATACTATTTTTAGGCAAAGACGAAAACCAAGCTTTAGCACGATCTCTAAGTGAAAACGGAAATAACTTCAACTTAACAATATTATTATCCGTATCTTTCTTCTTTTGCATATCACACAAATCAACAAAGTTGTTTAGATGAGTAGCAGCATCTTCACTAGGAAGGCCGGCGAATTGATCTTTCATTACAAGATTCAGCAAAGCAGTATTGATTTCACAAGACTCAACATCATTAAGAGGAGCAATCGGAGTACCAAGGAAATCATTATTATTGGTATTGGAGAAATCACACAATTTGGTATTATCTTGCGCCATGGCAACAAGTAATCCAACACACAAGCAAACAGAAAAAGGGCAAGCGAAAAAGAGAGGAGAACATTGGGAAAGAGAGGGTGAATAAAACGCAAGGGTGAAGTGGGGGAGAGGAAAACGAGAGGAAAATGGCAAATAATATAAATGTGAGGGAGATGAGTTTGTGATGGGTACTTGGTATGTATTGACTTGAGCAAAGACCTCCCTGGCAACGGCGCCAGAAATCCTTCTTGCTACGTCTTAAGCTTGTGTTGGTTTTCCTTGAAGAGGAAAGGGTGATGCAACAATAGTAGCGTAAGTATTTCCCTTTGTTTTTGAGAACCAAGGTATCAATCCAGTAGGAGGTTCCTCAAAAGTCCCACACACCTACACAAACAAACAAAGAACTCGCAACCAACACAATAAAGGGGTTGTCAATCCCTTCACGGCCACTTGCGAAAGTGAGATCTGATAGAGATAGTATGATAAGATAAATATATTTTTGGTATTTTATAATATAGATGCAAAAAGTAAAGATGCAAATAAAAGTAGATTGAAAGCTTATATGATAAAAGATAGACCCGGGGGCCATAGGTTTCACTAGTGGCTTCTCTCAAGATAGCATAAGTATTACGGTGGGTGAACAAATTATTGTCGAGCAATTGATAGAAAAGCGAATATTTATGAGATTATCTAGGCATGATCATGTACATAGGCATCACGTCCGTGAAAATTAGACCGACTCCTGCCTGCATCTACTACTATTACTCCACACATCGACCGACTCTTGCCTGCATCTAGAGTATTAAGTTCATAAAGAACAGAGTAACGCATTAAGCAAGATGACATGATGTAGAGGGATAAACTCAAGCAATATGATATAAACCCCATCTTTTTATCCTCGATGGCAACAATAAAATACGTGCCTTGCTGCCCCTGTTGTCACTCGGAAAGGACACCGCAAGATTGAACCCAAAGCTAAGCACTTCTTCGATGGCAAGAAAGATCAATCTAGTAGGCCAAACCAAACTGATAATTTGAAGAGACTTGCAAAGATAACTCAATCATACATAAAAGAATTCAGAGCAGATTGAAATATTTCTCATAGATAAACTTGATCATAAACCCACAATTCATCGGATCTCGACAAATACACCACAAAAAGAGTTTACATCGAATAGATCTCCACAAGAGAGGGGGAGAACATTGTATTGAGATCCAAAAAGAGAGAAGAAGCCATCTAGCTAATAACTATGGACCCGAAGGTCGGAGGGGCTATGGTGTTGATGTAGAAGCCCTCCGTGGTCGATTCCTCCTCCGGCGAAGCGTCGGCGAAGGTTCCAAGATGGGATCTCGCGGATACAGAAGGTTACGGCTGTGGAAATTGTGTTTCGCTGCCTCCTTGGATGTTTTCGGGGTACGTAGGCATATATAGGAGGAAGAAGTACGTCGGTGGCCGTATGAGGGACCCACGAGATAGGGGGCACGCCCTCCCCTCTCGTGGCCGCCTCGGCTGCTTCTTGACTTGCACTCCAAGACCTCTGGATCGCGTTTGTTCCAAAAATCACGCTCCTGAAGGTTTCATTCCGTTTGGACTCCGTTTGATATTCCTTTTCTTCGAAATACTGAAATAGGCAAAAAAACAGCAATACGGGCTGGGCCTCCGGTTAGTAGGTTAGTCCCAAAAATGATATAAATGTGTAAAATAAAGCCCATAAACATCCAAAAGGGGTAATATAATAGCATGGAACAATAAAAAAATTATAGATACGTTGGAGACGTATCACGCAGCCAAAGAAAGCTTATCCCTACAAAATCATATAGTTAGGCCATGCTTCATTTTCATTACACAAAATACTCCCATCATGCACAACCCCGGTTTCAGCCAAGCAATTGGTTCATACTTTTTAACGCGCTTCAGCTCTTTCAACTCTTACGCAATATATGAGCGCAAGCCATGGACATAGCACTATGGTGGTATATGGTGGTGGTTGTGAGGACAAAAGGGGAGAAGATAGTCTCACATCAACTAGGCGTATCAACGGGCTATGGAGATGCCCATCAATAGATATCAATGTGAGTGAGTAGGGATTGCCATGCAACGGATGCACTAGAGCTATAAATATATGAAAGCTCAACAAAAGAACTAAGTGGGTGTGCATCCAACTTGCTTGCTCACGAAGACCTAGGGCATTTTCAGGAAGCCCATAATTGGAATATACAAGCCAAGTTCTGTAATGAAAAATTCCCACTTAGTATATGAAAGTGACAACATAGGAGACTCTCTATCATGAAGATCATGGTGCTACTTTGAAGCACAAGTGTGGAAAAGAGATAGTAGCATTGTCCCTTCTCTCTTTTTCTCTCATTTTTTCTCTTTTTTTTCTTGTTTTTTCTTTTTCCTTTTTTTTCTTTGGCCTTTTTTTAAGTCCGAAGTCTCATCCCGACTTGTGGGGGAATCATAGTCTTCATCATCCTTTCCTCACTGAGACAATGCTCTAATAATGAAGATCATTACACTTTTATTGATTTACAACTCAAGAATTACAACTCAAAGCTAGAATAAGATATGACTCTAAATGAATGCCTCCGGTGGTGTACCGGGATATGCAATGAATCAAGAGCGACATGTATGAAAATTATGAAGGTGGCTTTGCCACAAATACGATGTCAACTACATGATCATGCAAAGAGCAATATGACAATGATGGAGCGTGTCATAATAAATGGAACGGTGGAAAGTTGCATGGCAATATATCTCGGAATGGCTATGGAAATGCCATAATAGGTAGGTATGGTGGCTGTTTTAAGGAAGGTAAATAATGGGTGCATGATACCGGCGAAAGTTGCGCGGTATAATAGAGGCTAGCAAAGTGGAAGGATGAGTGTGCGTATATCCATAGACTCACATTAGTCATAAGGAACTCATATACTTATTGCAAAATTCTACTTGCCCTTGAAGCAAAGTACTACTATGCATGCTCCTAGGGGAAGGGTTGGTAGGAGTTAACCATCGCGCGATCCCGACCTCCACTCATAAGGAAGACAATTAAAAGAGCACCTCATGCAACAAATTTGTCACACAAATTTTACCATACATGCATGCTACGAGACTTGCCAACTTCAACAAAAGTATTTCTCAATTTCATAAACACCCACTAGCATGACCCTAACATTACTACCTTTATATCTCAAAACAATTATCAAGCATCAAATTGATCATAGTATTTTATGCACTTTCTATGATAGTTTTTGTTATACCCAACTTGGATGCTCATCATTCTAGGACCAAATTTGTAACCATAGCAAATACCATGCCGTTCTAAAAGACTCTCAAAATAATATAAGTGAAGCATGAGATACTAGCAATTTCTTCAAAATTAAGCCGCCGCCGTGCTCTAAAAATATAAGTGAAGTACTAGAGCAAAAACTATCAAGCTTAAAAGATATAAGTGAAGCACATAGAGTATTCTAGCAAATTCTAATCAAGTGGGCTTCTCCCAAAAGGTGTGTACAGCAAGGATGATTGTGGTAAACTAAAAAGCAAAGACTAATATAATACACGACGCTCCAAGCAAAACACATATCATGTGGAGAATAAAAATATAGCTCCAAGTAAAGTTACCAATGAACGAAGACGAAAGATTTTGGCTATTCCCCAAGCTTAGGATTTTGGCTATTCTTGAATATCTTGGGGTGCCTTGGGCATCCCCAAGCTTAGGCTCTTGCCACTCCTTATTCCATAGTCCATCAAAGCTTTACCCAAAACTTGAAAACTTCACAACACAAAACTCAACAGGAAATCTTATAAGCTCCGTTAGTGAAAGAAAACAAAATCACCACATAAGGTACTGTAATGAACTCATTATTTATTTATTTTGGTGTTAAACCTGCTGTATTCCAACTTCTCTATGGTTTGTAAACTATTTTACTAGCCATAGATGCATCAAAATAAGCAAACAACACACGAAAAACAGAATCTGTCAAAAACAGAACAGTCTGTAGCAATCTGTATCAAACGTATACTTCTGGAACTCCAAAAATCCTACCAAATTAGGAAGTCCTAAACAATTTGTGTACCAATCAAGAGAAAAAATAATCTGATCATAAGCACGTTTCTGTGAATCAACAAAACTAATTTACTGGGTGCAAAAGTTTCTGATTTTCAGCAAGATCAACACAACTATCACCTTAAGCTATCCTAAAGGTCTTACTTGGCACTTTATTGAAACAAAAGCTATAAAACATGATTACTACAGTATCATAATCATGTGGACACACAAAAACAGTAAGGGTAAATATTGGCTTGTCTCCCAACAAGCGCTTTTCTTTAATGCCTTTCTAGATAGGCATGATGATGACAATGATGCTCACATAAAAGATAAGAATTGAAACATAACGGAAGCATCATGAAGCATATGACTAGCACATTTAAGTCTAACCCACTTCCTATGCATAGGGATTTTGTGAGCAAACAACTTATGGGAACAATAATCAACTAGCATAGGAAGGCAAAACAAGCATAACTTCAAGATTTTCAACACATAGAGAGGAAACTTGACATTATTGCAATTCCTACAAGCATATTGTCGGTGTAAAAACCGGCGGATCTCGGGGAGGGGGTCCCGATCTGTGCGTATAAGGCTAATGGTAACAGGAGGCAAGGGACACAATGTTTTACCCAGGTTCGGGCCCTCTCTATGGAGGTAAAACCCTACTTCCTGCTTGATTGATCTTGATGATATGAGTATTACAAGAGTTGATCTACCACGAGATCATAGAGGCTAAACCCTAGAAGCTAGCCTATGATGATTATGATTGTCCCTCTAAGGACTAAACCCTCCGGTTTATATAGACACCGGAGGGGGCTAGGGTTTACACATAGTCAGTTACAAAGAAGGAGATCTAACATCCGGATCGCCAAGCTTGTCTTCCACGCAAAGGAGAGTCCCATCAGGACACGGGACGAAGTCTTGAGTCATGTATCTTCACAGTCCAACAGTCCGGCCAAAGTATATAGTCCGGCTGTCCGGATACCCCCTAATCCAGGAGTCCCTCAATAGCCCCTGAACCAGGCTTCAATGACGATGAGTCCGGCGCGCAGTTTGTCTTCGGCATTGCAAGGCGGGTTCCATCTCCGAATACTCCAAAGTACCCATTGTAACAAACAGTGTCCGGCTTCCCATCAATGTTGTACTCCTCGGCTTCTGTGCTTCAATAATGGCCATCTCCACATGTCGAGCGAATACGAGGAGCCGGAGCATTTTTACATTTGCCACCCCGGCCCTGCAGACAAACCCTCTATTTGAAGAGATGGGGATCCTCAGACCCAAACCTCACCTTCTTCCCTTGAGCAAGCATCAACAGAGCGCATCCGGAAAAAATCATCCCAACATGGCTAGCCGCCGCGGCTCCTCTTCTCACTCCCTTAGCTCTAGGCCAGGTGATTGGGAAGAATGCTCTGTTCCCCATAGCCATTTAATAGAGTTGCAGACCCAAGGGTTTCTTCCACCGGCGTTCATGGTCCCCGTTCGAGCCGGACTAGCCACCTATAATGGCGGGGAGCAAGCGCCTAATCCATCTCAGGGGGAACGAATATGCCTCATCCCGTATCTGCTAAGAGGCGTCGGGTCTCCAATCCACCCATTCCTTCGCGGGCTCCTGGAGCTCTACGGCCTCCAGTTGTACAACTTCACCCCCACCTCCGTGCTGCATATCGCAGGATACGTTGCCCTTTGTGAATTATTCCTGGGCTGTGAGGCTCACTTAGGGTTATGGAAGAAGTTGTTCTGCCTCGTCCCTTGCAACCAGGGGGAATCCATATGTCAAGTTGGCGGAGCCGAAATATGGCGCGTCGCCGAGACTAGATACCTGTCTGGTACTCCCAAGAAGGCATCTAAAAACTGGCCCTCAGAGTGGTTTTATGTTGATGACGTTCCCCTTGCGGATCCAATCCGGACGGGCCTCCCTGAGTTCAATAATGCTCCGCCGAAGACACGCCGAAGTTGGCGCCCTCGGGGCCCCCAAGAGGAAGATACCAGAGAAGTCCACTTCCTGATGAGCAAGATAAAGACACTGGCCAAATCAGGGCTGACAATAGTCGAGGTTATAGCAATATGCATAATGCGGGGGGTGCAGCCACTTCAATATTGGGGGAAGCCCATGTGGCACTTCAACGGGGAAGATGATGCCACCCGCTATGGACGTAAAGGTCCGGACTGCGCCACTGCTCTGGCGAGAATACTGTCCGATTTGTATAAAGGAGATGAAGAAGAATTCCTTCGTATTAAGCCGCGGGATGAATTTTCCATGTACAACCCCCCAAGCTGGGTAAGTCGTCACTCTTTCCCCCACTCTATTCATTCTGGCGCCCTTCATCACAATCATTTACCTTGATATTTCTGAGCAGGAACTGAGGAGGGCTGTGGAAGGATTCAACAGCCCCTCCCCGTAGCCAGAGGACCCCGGAAGGTCCTTTGATCTAGGACTTGAAGAAGATCCGGATATATTTGTGGAGCTTGTCAACGGGGCATTTTATCAGGCCAGCTGCGATGGCACCTCAGTGGCTATTATCACCGACTATCCCGGACTGCTACCTGCGTCGTGTGTAAGCAAAGCCGAAACCTTATCCTCTGAAGAGGACTCCTTTCTTATACCATGCCTCATGCATAAAATATCGTATTTTTGTAGAGACGACCATCAGAAGGCGGCGCCGAGCACCTGGGGGCTCGTCGGCAGGGGGCGTCCAGGTCAGGTAGGCTTAAGAGAAAGGCGGCTTGGGCCGAAACCCCATTACAGAGGTATGGTAAAAACCTGCTCTATGATTATCGTGTTTGAAATGTAACAACGTCCTTCGTGTTCTGGCAGAAAAAGGAGTCGCCGGACTATATCCGGAGATCCTGCCGGTCACGCCTCTACCAGTCGGATTCCGAAACCGGCTTCGAGAGAGGAGGCCAATGCGGGGCCAATGCCAAAATGTCCTCCGATAGAGGATGCAGATATGCTCTCTGCCACAAATTCCAAAGTAGAAAGTGCCATGAATCACCGGCGCCGATGGGCCGTACTTCGCAATGGCATTTTTTCCGAGGAGGCATTCGATGCTTTCAATTCAGGAGACGCATACGTCCGAGCTGCTCAAGGCGGGCTTGCCCGAGCGATGGACCAGTATGTGAAGGATATACGGGTAAGAAAATTTGATAAGCATGTATAGCAGTAGCCCCTGAGACTTGAAATGGTTGGAACAGCCGATTTAAGGATCATTTTATGCACAGTTTCTTGTAGAGAAGAATACACATTTGTCTCAAGAGCTGGAGGAGTGCAAGACCAAGCTGAGGGCCGCGGTTGCCAAACTAGAGGAATCCCAGAAGGCCTCATCTGGTAACATTTGCCTCAATAGAGAAATTTTAAGGGAATATAGCAGTTAGTAATTGGCTTGCTTTATAAGTCTAACAGAAAAATTCTGCACACAATCCCGGGGAGAATCCGAAGATCGTAAGAGATAGCGAGTCACATCTCCAAAGATAGCTAAAAGCTGGCGAGCGTGTGCTTACGCAGGAGGAAAACAATCTCCAAGATGCCAACGTCCGGCTGGGCGTCGAATTAGCAGATGTTCGAGCTTAGCTGGCGGACTCCATGAAGGAGAACAGGAGGCTTTGTTGCGGCATTTATGGTAAGTGCCTAAATGAACTGCAGTACAGTTCGGCGAGGAAGTAGTTTAAAAGAGTTTATATCTGTAGGTATGCTGACGGGGCGTCCCGAAGAGGAGATGCCTGGGTCCACAGGCGATTTACTGCAAGATTTGTCACAGCTGCATGAACGAGTTCGACATGTGATGCAGGGTATTGCTCAGGCCTTGTGGCCATCCGCTTCCCTGCCAAGAGGCATGGGGGAGCTCGTGGATATGCTCCAAGGAGCACGGTGGCGCTTTCGGTTGTGGAAGGTATCAACCTGCCGACAAGGTGCAAGGGAAGCCTGGGCCATGGTGAAGACGCGCTACACCAAGCTTGACCCGAACCATATGGCCGAAGTCGGACCGGCGGGGCCAGATGGGCAAGAGATACCCGTGAGTCTGGTGTATAACCAGGTAGCGCTAGCCGCAAAATATTCCCAACAGGATTGCAAGCTAGATAGCATGTTGGATGGTATAGAGGAAGAATATAGCCAGTCCAAGTGACTATGTAATTCAATGGACATATGTAGTCCCTAGCCGGATTAAAGATCTTTTGTCATGGCGGACCGTTTCGCTTCAGCCCCCGGATCCGACAATCCGGGGTGTATCCGAATACCTGCTCAGTTATGCAAAACCGGGGTATGCGTGGAAACCAGGCATAGGGGTCATAAGTGCTTGAACAGACAAGTACCGAACTAGTTATGTTATATTACATGTGTAGTAAGAAACATCTTCCAGGGAGAATAGTTCCGTTAGGGGTTCCTTTCCCTAGGTACGCATGCATCGATGTACATGTCCAAACTGCGAACAAAAACGCAGGATACAAAACATCTGGGGATTCACGTTGTAATAAACGAAAGAAACATCTTTTGTTCACCGACCGAATATTCCCTTTAGAACGCTAGCTTTCGCCTTCACCCAGTCTGAGGTACACATCCGGCTGAACCGGCAGTAACAATCGCAGAGGTGCTCCCCTTATGCCCTAGCCGAATTAACGGGAATGTAGGGCATAAACACAAGAGCCAGGCAACCTAGCATGGCCACATCTTAAGTCATATCGATGCATATAATGGTGAAGAAAAGGCACATATGGAAAAAGAACGCATATGTGATAGGCAGGGAGCCATAAAAGTAATTATATTTAGCTTCCGTATAGGAAGCCCCGAGGTATGGTGAACACACATAGTGCGGCCGGAGTGATCCGAGCATCCGCACTGTATTGAATACCTTGTGTGAAGAAAGTAAAAAGGGCGAGAAAGGAAAAAGAGGGGGGGAACATAATTAAAAGAGCGGGGGTAAGGAGACAAACACTGAGTTCGGCACTAGGCGTAGAATCTCCGGAGTCTGGCCGCGTTCCATGGGTTTGGCTCGAGTCTGTTATCGGATGCATTGCGCAGGCGGTACGCTCCTCCGGTGAGAACTTTATCAATAATGAAGGGACCCTCCCACTTAGGTTTGAGCTTGTCCTTCTTCTTCTCCGGTAGGCGTAGAACGAGTTCGCCAACATTATAAGTTTTGGCCCGCACTTCTCTACTTTGATACCTTCGAGCCTGCTGCTTATAGAATGCGGAACGGGCTTTTGTGACATCGCGCTCCTCCTCTAGGGCATCTAAGTTGTCCTGCCGATCTAACTCGGCTTCCTTCTCTTCGTACATGTGCACGCAAGGTGAGTCGTGGATTATGTCGCAGGGTAGTACTGCTTCTGCGCCATACACCATAAAAAATGGTGTGTATCCGGTGGTGCGATTCGGCATGGTCCGCAGCCCCCAGAGTACGGAGTCGAGCTCCTCGACCTAGTGCGTGTCCGATTCTATCAAGGACTGCACTAGTCTAGGTTTGATGTCGCTCATGATGAGACCATTTGCACGTTCGACCTGGCCGTTTGTTTGGGGATGGTAGATGGAGGCGTAATCGAGCTTAATGCCCATGTTACCGCACCAAGTTTTCACTTCATCGGTCGTGAAGTTTGAGCCATTGTTAGTGATGATGCTGTGGGGGACGCCGTAATGGTGTACAACCCCTGATATGAAGTCCATCACTGGTCCGGATTCGACCGTTTTAACTGGTTTGGCTTCTATCCATTTGGTGAACTTGTCCACCATGACCAATAAGTATTTTTTCTTATGGCTTCCCCCTTTAAGAGGTCCGACCATATCCAGCCCCCGGGCCGCGAAGGGCCAAGTAATGGGGATTGTTTGGAGAGCGGTAGGGGGCATATGGCTCTGATTAGCAAAGAGCTGGCAACCGACGCAGTGTTGGACAAGGTCCTGCATCTGCTCGGGCTGTCGGCCAATAAAAACCTGTCAGAAGGCATTGCTGACAAGTGCTTGAGCCACAGCGTGGTGCCCGCCGAGTCCGGCATGGATTTCAGCCAAGAGCTGCCGCCCTTCCTCTTCAAAGATGCATCTTTGGAGCACTCCGGTTGCACTTTTCTTATAGAGTCTCCCTCATGAACTTTGTAGGCCTTGGAACGCCGCACAATACAATGTGCTTCATTTTGGTCCTCAGGGAGCTCCTGCCTATTTAGGTAGGCCAAGAAAGGCTCGGTCCATGAGGTGATTACAGCCATGATTTCGTGGGCCGAAGGTGTTATTTCGGTGGCAGAGCCCCCGATTACATCAGATGGTTCGGAATCTGGGGTTGTATTCGGATCCGGGCTAGTGTTGCCGGACTCCCCTTCCCATACCACGGATCGCTTGAACAGCCTTTCCAGGAATATGTTAGGTGGGACAGGGTCGCGTTTAGCGCCGATGCGGGCGAGGATATCCGCCGCTTGATTGTTTTCTTGAGCCACATGGTGGAATTTGAGCCCCTCGAACCGAGCTGACATTTTGAGGACGGTGTTGCGGTAGGCTGCCATTTTCGGATCCTTGGCATCGAAATCTCCGTTTATTTGTGATATTGCGAGGTTTGAGTCCCCGCGCACCTCCAGGCATTGAATGCCTATAGAGACTGCCATCCGAAGACCATGCAACAGAGCCTCGTATTCGGCTACGTTGTTGGAGTATGTGTATAATATTTGGAGTATGTATTGGACCGTGTCTCTGGTGGGGGAAGTCAGGACTACACCTGCTCCCAATCCGGCCAACATTTTAGAGCCGTCGAAGTGCATGATCCAATTAGAGTATGTGACGTACTCTTTAGGGAGTTCGGCTTCTGTCCATTTGGCGACAAAGTCAACCAATACTTGCGACTTAATGGCCCGCCGTGGTTTGTATGTTATGTCGAACGGAAGGAGCTCGATGGCCCATTTAGCAATCTGTCCCGTGGCGTCGCGGTTGTTTATTATGTCGTTGAGTGGTACTTTGGAGGCCACCGTAATCGAACACTCCTGGAAGTAGTGTTGTAGCTTCCGCGATGCCATGAAGACCACGTATGCTATCTTTTGATAGTGTGGGTATCGGGATTTGCATGGGGTGAGGATAGTGGACACGTAATATACCAGCTTTTGTAGCGGGAATTTGTATCTGTCTGCTTCTCGTTCGACGACGAGCACTGCGCTTACAACTTGATGTGTTGCAGCTATGTGCAGTAGCATAGGTTCGCCAATACTTGGCGCTGTCAGGACTGGATTACTGGCCAATAGGGTCTTTATTTCATCCAGTCCGGCCGCGGCTGCATCCGTCCACACAAAGTGTTCGGTGCATCGAAGAAGGCGGTAAAGAGGTAGTGCCTTTTCTCCTAATCGGGAGATAAAGCGGCTTAAGGCAGCCACGCATCCAGCTAGTTTCTGGATATGCTTGAGGTCTATTGGTTATAGCCAACTGCGACAGAGCTCGGATTTTTGCCGAATTTGCTTTGATTCCTCTATTGGAAATGATGAAGCCGAGCAACTTCCCGGAGGGTACGCCAAAAACGCATTTTTCCGGGTTGAGCTTAATGCCGTATGTTCAGAGGTTGTCGAACGTAAGTCTCAAGTCATCTATTAAGGTTTCGACGTGTCTTGTTTTCATGACTACGTCGTCCACATATGCCTCCACTATTTTGTCGATTTGCTTCTCCAGGCATGTTTGAATCATGCGTTGATAGGTTGCGCCGGCATTTTTAAGCCCGAAAGGCATAGTGTTGAAGCAGAAGGGGCCATATGGCGCTATGAAGGCCGCTATGCCTTGGTCGGACTCGCCATCTTTATTTGGTGGTATCCGGAGTATGCGCCGAGGAAACATAGTGAGTCGTGTCTGCGGTGGCGCCGATGATTTGGTCGATGCGAGGAAGGGGGAAGGGATCCTTGGGGCAAGCCTTGTTGAGGTCTTTGAAATCGACGCATAGGCACCAGGATTTGTCCTTCTTTGGTACCATTACCAGATTTGCCAGCCAATCTGGATGCTTGATATCTCTGATAAATCCGGCCTCAAGTAGCTTAGCTAGCTATTCTCCCATGGCTTGCCGTTTAGGCTCTGAGAAGCGCCTAAGAGTCTGTTTGACTGGCCTGTATCCTTTCAGTATATTGAGGCTGTGTTCGGCTTGCTTGCGTGGCATGCCCGACATGTCTGAAGGAAGCCAGGCGAAAATGTCCCAATTCTCGCGTAGGAAGTCTCGTAGTGCGGCGTCCATTGTGGGGCTCAACTGTGTCCCGATGGAAGTTGTCTTTGTGGGGTCCGTTGGATGGACCTGGAATTTGACTATCTCATCTATGGGCTTAAATGAGGTGGACTTGGGTCGTTTGTCGAGTATCACGTCGTCCCTGTCCATTGTGGCGCGCAGCGTTGTTAGTTCTTCGGCCGCTGGGGCTTCGGATAATGTTTCCAGGGATAGTGCTGTAGTTTTATTTTCGGCACGGAGTGCGACGTCTAGACCACTAGCTAGAGTGATGATTCCATTGGGTCCGGGCATTTTAAGCTTCATGTACCCGTAATGGGGTATAGCTTGAAAGCTCGTGAATGCGTCCCGCCCTAAAAGGGCGTGGTATCCGCTGCTGAAAGGAGCCACTTGAATGTGATTTCTTCGACCTGTAATTCTCGAGGTGCCAATACCACATCGAAGTTTGATTTTTCCCGCACACCGTGCCTACCGACTAGGGATGATTCCCCTGAAGGTCGTGCCGCTTTGCTCAATGCAGCTTTTATCAATTTCCCTCTTGTTGAGTGTTTCTTCATACATCAAGTTTAATCCACTTCCGCCATCCATGAGTACTTCAGTGAGCTGAAAGCCGTCCACGATTGGGCTAAGGACCAAAGCTGCTGGTGCCCGGACTGTCTGGAATTGACGTCACACCGGTAATCGAAAGTTATAGCGATGTCGCTCCACGATTTATTTTTGCCACGTGGCAGATTTCAGCGAAATTTCAATGAGCTCGCTTGCGCCTATTATTTGAGGCGAAAGTCTCGAAGACTGTCAGTACCGCATTGTTGTCTTCGACGGGGTGTTGCTATGGTTTATGGTTTACAAGAAGATCCTCGCCGCTTTTTGCTACCTGCCGAAGTATCCAACATGCTCTAAGGCTATGTGTTGGCGTAGTATCCGGCGTGGTATGAATTTTGCATGGCCCATTGAGCCATTCTTCCAATACGGCTCCACGCCCTGGAGTGGGCTTTGGTTTTTTGGGAATTGGATCGGGTAACTTACGAGAGTTTGCCCTTTTAGCTCGGATGAAGGGTTTAGTGAGAGCCGGATTATCCCAAAAGTATGTTTGGGTTTTCCAGGCACTTTCCATTGCACAGTACTTCTGTACTATGGATGCTAAGTCGGCAAAGTGTACTATGTCACGGTGACTTATAGCATTAAGGATCCCTTTGCTCGTGCAATTTTTGCAGAAAAGTGAGATTGCGTCTTCCTCGCGACAGTCCTTGACCTTGTTTATCACAAGGAGGAATCTGGCCCAGTAGTCTCTTGGGGCTCTTGTATGATATAGGAGAGATGGCGTAAGTCTGGGTGGGTGGGCGTAGTTAAATCTGGATTCAGATCCGATCTAATGCCCAGGGGCAGAGGAGCTTCCGGGCTTGGCAGCTCGGGCTCCGGGGCGTTGCCCAATTTTTTCGGCCCGTTGCCCGATTCTAAGTTCGGGGTCTGGGTCATGTCCTCCCGTGAACGGGTATCCGGCTCAGAGAGCTCGGTAATCCGGACATAGTTCGTCCTAAAAATAGAGGGATAATCCATGTGTGGCTCTTCCACTACCGCTATCTTGTGGGTGACCAGCGGGGATTTAATATCCCTTTGGTCGGGTTTGAGCCCAATTCGATCATAGTCTGTAGCGACTCCCAAAGCGGCGATGCGATCCAAGAGCTCATTAAGGGAGTAGATCTCCATTGGATCCATCTGTTCGACGAGTTCCGAGTTGACGTGGAGGCTGTTTTTGATGACCCGAGAGGTCATCGTTGGCGCGGAAGCCGATCGGGCGGCCATAACGAAGCCGCCTAGTCGGAGAGTCTGGCCTACCGCCAGTGCTCCCCCAGAGGTGATGTTGTCCTTGACAAATGAGACGGGGCATCGAGCCTTGCAGCGGCGACACAGAGGAACTCTCAATGAAAGAACCAATGTCGGTGTCAAAACCGGCGGATCTCGGGTAGGGGGTCCCGATCTGCGTGTCTAAGGCTAATGGTAACAGGAGGCAAGGGACACGATGTTTTACCCAGGTTCGGGCCCTCTCGATGGAGGTAAAACCCTACTTCCTGCTTGATTGATCTTGATTATATGAGTATTACAAGAGTTGATCTACCACGAGATCGTAGAGGCTAAACCCTAGAAGCTAGCCTATGATGATTATGATTGTCCCTCTAAGGACTAAAGCCTCCGGTTTATATAGACACCGGAGGGGGCTAGGGTTTACACATAGTCGGTTACAAAGAAGGAGATCTAACATCCGGATCGCCAAGCTTGTCTTCCATGCAAAGAAGAGTCCCATCCGGACACGGGACGAAGTCTTGAGTCTTGTATCTTCACGGTCCAATAGTCCGGCCAAAGTATATAGTCCGGCTGTCCGGATACCCCCTAATCCAGGACTCCCTCACATATGTTCCTCTCTCATAATAATTTTCAGTAGCATCATGAACAAATTCAACAATATAACCAGCACCTAAAGCATTCTTTTCATGATCTACTTGCATAGAAAATTTACTACTCTCCACATAAGCAAATTTATTCTCATCAATAGTAGTGGAAGTATCATAAAAGACTTCAACACTAAAAATTGTTTCCACACTAAAAGAGTAATGTTCAGAAAAAGGGTAATCATAATAATGACAAGTTTTATAAATATAATCATCACTAATTTTTATAGCATAAGTTTCATCACAATAATCATCATAAGTAGCAACTTTGTTCTCATCATAATCGATTGAAACCTCTTACAAGATAGTGGAATCATCACTAAATAAAGTTGACACTCTTCCAAATCCACTTTCATATTCATCAAAATAAGATTCAACATCCTCCAAAATAGTGATATAACTACTTCCTAAAGTTGACACTCTTCCAAACCCACTTTCATCAATATAATTATCATAGGTAAGAGGCATGCTATCATCATAACAACTTTGCATATCAAAACTTGGGATGCTAAAAATATCATCTTCATTAAACATAGCATCCCCAAGCTGGGGACAAACATTAATTTCAGCAAATATATTCTTGAATATGTTATCCTCATCAAACATAGCTGACGAAGTCATGTACCTAGGGTAGGGTCATGGACTTGTCCAAGGTACCCTCCCCAAGGACATCTTTATAGGAAGCTGCCTTCCAGTCGACCAAGAGGGGTTCCACTTGACGGACTCGAAGACACTCGACCATGAAGACTCACTCGACCACAAGGAGATCAAGAGCCACTCTGTATCCAAACGGTCTGTAATTAAGTAGTCTTTATGGCCATGATGACACTTTATGTAAGGCGTTACAGGTAACACCTGGCCTTAATGTACTTTAAACCCTCCGCTGCGTGGGCTGGCTGGGGTCCTGGCAGACACTATATAAGCCACCCCCCTCCACTGGTAGAAGGGTTCGCACCCGTGTAACTCATACACTTATAATCCAGTCGACCGCCTCCGGGCTCCGAGACGTAGGGCTGTTACTTCCTCCGAGAAGGGCCTGAACTCGTAAATCCCTTGCGTATACAACTACTCCATAGCTAGGATCTTGCCTCTCCATACCTACCCCCCATTCTGCTGTCAGTCTTAGTACCACGACAGTTGGCGCCCACCTTGGGGCAGGTGTCTTAGCGACTTATTGGAGAAGTTGCATTTGTTCCAATCGCCTTCATCATGGTTTCTGGCGGAGTTCTGGTCGAGGGCCGTGAGATCCGTCTCGGCGCGCTCACGTTCATCGCCGATGACTCCGCTTGGCTCCAAGAGGCTCCGCTCGACATCGACGCACTTCCGTCCATGGGCAATGCACTTTTAAATGCGTGTGTCCGCGGCGTCTGCCGCTGCGCAACCGTCGGCTCAGACGATCGACTCTGTGTTGTCCTCCTCCTGTCTCCGGCCAAAGGCAAGTGCTCGGTTGGTCGAGGCTCCAGCTGGGTGAGACATGCGGTGGCTCGCCAATCGCCACCACCCACGCCGCGCAATCGAGCCCGATTAATCTCTCTGGCTGCTCGATCGCCGACCGCTCCAGAGAGATCGCATCCGAAAAGCGACAGCGAAGTGATCCAGCAGCGGAGGTTCTGATGTCAATGGGACTCGTAGTCCTCCCGGCCTCCCCCGCACTTACGGGATGGATGGTGGAGGCGACCCCGCTCAGGTCCACGAGGAATATCAACCCAAGCCACTCAGTTCTCTGTAAAGGGAAGATCTTCGCCGCCGGAACATGGATGCTCTGCATACTCCCATCGCAGGAGAAACTCCCGAGGCTCGTGCCTTGGAGGAGGCGCGTTTGGCCAACTTGGCTGAACGCACTCGACTGGAAAACGTCTAGCGAGCACTCGACGAACGCGCGCAGCAACGAGTACCCGACTCCAGTCGACGTCAACTCTTTCCGCAACCAACTCAGGTATATTGAACCCCGATTCCAAATCTAGCAGCTGCAGCCCGTATAGAAGAGTCAATTCAGCCCTCTCAGTCGGAGGCTGGCAGAGGCTTGATGCAGATCCGAGATTTGCTCCGGGCAGCAGGAGATCAGAATTTAGCTGTGTCACAGTCATGCAATAGGATTCACAGTCGATCCGTCACTGCGAATACAGTCCAGTCGGCTCATAGCCCAAGATCGCCTCTGCGGCGTGAGGGACGTGGAGGTCGACGTGACCAGTATGATGACCGATTCGATCGTGATGATCGGTGTCGGGTGCCCACTCCTCCCCCAAGGGGTGGGTCTTACGCCCCTCGGCAGCAAGATGACAGGCGCCAACTCAGTGTTGGGCGGAGAGCTCCGGTCAACCCCAGATAGCCAGGCTTTGACGCGAGATCCATCATCGTGCAAGGTTTGGTCGACCGGAATAGGGCTCATCGAGAAGGCCACGACAGAGATGCGCCCACCAGCAGCCGAGTCCATGTCTCAGGTCCAGAATGTTTTAGCAGAGCCATCAGAGCCGCGGTGATTCCTCCCAACTTCAGGTTGGCGACTGGGGTAAGTAAGTTCACTGGTGAGTCCAAGACCGAAACCTGGCTCGAAGACTACCGAGTGGCTGTAAAGATTGGCGGTGGCAATGATGAGGTGGCCATGAAACAGCTACCACTCATGTTGGAGGGTTCAGCCAGGGCCTGGTTGAATCAGTTAGCTCCTAGTAGCATTTACACTTGGGAAGATCTTTCCCGAGTGTTCGTCAGGACATTTGAGGGAACTTGCAAGCGACCAACAGGACTGACAGAGCTGCAGGTCTACGTGCAAAAGTCGAATGAGACCCTGAGAGATTACATCCAGAGATGGATCACCTTGCATCATACCGTGGAGAATGTATCTGATCATCAAGCAGTCTGTGCCTTCAAGGATGGTGTTAAGAACAGAGAGTTAAGTTTGAAGTTTGGTCGGACCAGGGATATGATCCTGAGTCGAATGATGGAGATTGCCACCAAATACGCCAATGGTGAAGAACAGGATTGACTCCGGAGTGGCAAGTACAAGCCGAGTCATTCGGAAAAAGGAAACTCCAGTCGGAAGCAGAAGCGGAAAGCCGAGCCAGCTGCTCCTGGAGAGGCTCTGGCCGTGACTCAGGGCAAATTCAAAGGGAAGCCCAAAGGATCATGGAATCCCAAGAAAGTAAAGGATAAGGAAGGAAACGACATGATGGATCTGCCGTGTCACATCCACACGAAGAAAGACGAAGAGGGTAACTTCATCTACCCAAAACATACCACTCGCCAGTGCCGGCTCTTAATCTAGCGCCAAGGAAAACAGCCCAAGGACAAGGAAAAGGAGTCGGACAAGGCCGAGGACAAAGAGGACGAAGATGAAGGATACCTCATGTCAATTCCACCTCGATGATTTTTGCCGATGTGGAGAGCAAAATTCGATTGAAAGTTATTAACCGTGAGGTAAATATGGTCGCTCCAATGACACCGAGCTATCTCGAGATGGTCTCGGATCGCCATTACGCTCGACCATCCGATCATCCGACTCACATAGCCACCCCTGGGAGGCAAGCTTTGGTGGTCGACCCAGTCTTCGAAGGCACTCGACTGCTAAGGTGCTGATGGATGGTGGCAGTGGACTGAATATATTGTATGCGGAGACGCTAAAGGGAATGGGCATTCCGATGTCCAGACTCAGCTCCAGCAACATGAGTTTTCATGGAGTCATTCCTAGAAAGAAGGCTGAGTCACTCGGCCAAATAGCTCTAGATGTGGTGTTCGGCGACTCGAAGCATTTCCGCAAAGAGAAGCTGACATTTGAAGTTGTGGATTTCCAGAGCGCTTATCACGCTATTTTGGGGAGGCCAGCTTATGCACGGTTCATGGCTCGACCATGTTATGTGTACCTCAAACTGAAGATGCCTGGCCCCAAAGGTGTGATCACCATCACTGGCAATCGGAAAAAGGCAGAAGAGTGTTTTCAGAAAGGCTCAAAGATTGCCGATTCCCAGATAACAGTGGTAGAGCTGGAGGAATATAAGAAAATGTAGATCCGAAGTGATTTATTGCGGCCAAGAAGCCCGCCATAGAGTCGGCGCTCCATCGTGCCCGTGAGACGAAGCCTGCTCACATTCACCCGACCGACCCCAGCGGCTCCGACTCATATTTCCACAACACTCGACTCTAAATAGGAAGAAGCGCCATCCGGTTCCTCCGTGAGAATCGGGACATCTTTGCATGGAAGCCCTCTTGACATGCCGGGTGTTCCTGTGGGGCTGGTGAGCATCGCTCTGGTCGACCTAAAAGCAAAACCCGTCAAAGAACATCTTTGACGGTCCGCCGTCCAGAAGAGAAAGGCCATTGGCGAGGAGGTGGCTCGGCTCCTGGCAGCAGAGTTTATCCGAGAGATATACCACTCCGAGTGGCTCGCCAATGTGGTCATGGTCCCCAAGAAGGACAAGTCACTTCGCATGTGCATCGATTTCAAACATATCAATTGGGCCTGCCCGTAAGATAATTTTCCTCTCCCTTGCATCGACCAAATTGTCGACTCGACTGCGGGATGCGAGAGATTGTCTTTTTTAGACGCCTATTCCGTGTACCATCAGATCCATCTGTATGGACCCGACGAGATCAAAATAGCTTTCATCACTCCATTCGGGTGCTTCTGCTATGTCACCATGCCCTTCGGTATCAGGAATGCCGGAGCCACGTTCATGAGGATGATTCAAAAGTGTTTACTCACTCAAATCAGTCGGAATGTGGAAGCGTACATGGATGATATTGTGGTCAATTCACGAAAGGGTTCCAACACAGGATCGACCTAATCAAACATTTGCCAATCTCGGGAGGTATGATATCAAGCTTAATCCATCAAAGTGCACATTCGAGTTCCCGGAGGAAAGTTACTCGGTTTTCGCTTTGAACGAGGAATCGACGCTAACCCGAAAAAGTTGGCACCATACTCCAAATGAAA
The DNA here is from genome assembly GCA_021437245.1 of Aegilops speltoides. NCBI lineage: Eukaryota > Viridiplantae > Streptophyta > Magnoliopsida > Poales > Poaceae > Aegilops > Aegilops speltoides. Next base: position 506,332,117 of record CM038142.1, read on the forward strand.
CATACATGCATGTGCACGATGTCGAAGCTTCTTGGATACTTGGCCGCGTTAAGTCGATTCATCTCTCGCCTCGGTGAAAAGGCATTGCCTCTTTACCGATCGATGAAGAAGTCACACAAGTTCAAGTGGACTCTGGTCGATGCAGCGCTTTCTTGAGCTAAAAGCTATGCTCTCCACCCACCGGTGCTTGCTGCTCCAATCAGCAAAGAGCCTCTGTTGCTTTACATTGCAGCCACAGACAAGTCGTCGAGACAAGATTTACGGTCGAAGGGAAGAAGAAGGAAAGCCTTCAAAGTTCAGCGCCCGAGGTATTATCTTTCCAAGTTTTGACCCCATCGAAGCAAAGATACCCTCATTATCAGAAGCTTGTGTATGGGATCTACATGACCACGAAGAAGGTTGCTCATTATTTCTCTGATCATCCCATTACAGTCGTCAGCGATGCCCCACCGTCAGAGATTCTGCACAACAGAGATGCAACTGGTCGAGTGGCGAAATGGGCGATAGAACTCCTTCCCCTTGATATCAAGTTTGAGGCAAAGAAAGCCATTAAGTCCCAAGAAATAGCAGATTTCCTTGCCGAGTGGATTGAACAACAACAGCCGACTCAAGTTCACTCGGAACACTGGACCATGTTCTTTGACGGCTCTAAGATGTTAAATGGTTCTGGTGCTGGGGTAGTTTTGGTTTCCCCAGGAGGAGATAAGCTCAGATATGTGCTCCAGATTCACTTTGATTCCTCCAATAATGAAGCAGAATACGAGGCACTTTTATATGGGTTGCGCATGGCCATTTCACTCGGCGTCCGTCGCCTTATGGTTTATGGCGACTCAAATTTGGTGGTCAATCGTGATGAAGGAGGGGGCGTTAGAAGCCCAACCATGATTTGGATACTGCAATGCAAAGGAGAAAGCTTGAAAAGAAATTCGAAGGGTTAGAGCTCCATCATATACCCCGACTGAAGAACCAAGCGGCTGATGATTTGGCAAAGATAGGTTCCAAGAGAGAAGCCATTCCCGGTGATGTGTTCCTGGAGCATATCCATACCCCATCAGTTAAGGAAGATCCTTTTACCGAAGAAGCTCCGCAGCCTAAAAGTGTCACGGATCCGACTGTAGTTGAAGTTCCAGCAGTGGTCGACCTGATCATGGAAGTGTTGGTGATCACTCCCGATTGGACAGTGCCGTAAATCGCGTATATCTTAAGGAAAGAGCTCCCAGAGGATGAAGAAGAGGCTCGACAGATCGTCCGCTGATCTAAAGCCTTTACCGTGATAAGTGGATAGTTGTACAGAGAAACCGCGACTGGAGTTGGTCAGAAATGTATAACGCCAGAAGAAGGTCGAATAATCCTTGACGACATCCACTCGGGGACCTATGGCCATCATGCGTCCTCTCGAACCATTGTAGCCAAAGCATACCGAGCCGGATTTTACTGGCCAAGAGCGAATGAAATGGCAAAGGAGATAGTCGACAAGCGTGAAGGATGTCAATTTTACTCCAATATGTCACAAAGCCCGCCTCAGCCTTAAAGACCATACCACTCGTCTGGCCTTTCGCTGTATGGGGATTGGATATGGTTGGACCTCTGAGAACAGGCATAAGCGGTTTCACCCATGTGCTAGTAGCAGTCGACAAGTTCACCAAGTGGATTGAGGCTAAACCCATCAAGAACCTTGATGTCGGCACTGCTGTCAGCTTCATCAGAGAGTTGATATTCAGATATGGAGTCCCACACAACATCATCACTGACAATGGGTCAAACTTCGATTCCGAGGAATTCAGAGCGTTCTGCACATCTCAGGGCACACGAGTCGACTATGCTTCAGTCGCTCATCCTCAGTCGAATGGACAGGCAGAACGAGCAAATGGCTTGATTCTCAAAGGGTTGAAACCCCGATTGATGCGTGATCTCAAGCACGCAGCTGGTGCATGGGTCGACGAGCTTCCGTCAGTGCTTTGGGGATTAAGGACCACACCTAACCGGTCGACTGGGAGAACTCCGTTCTTCTTGGTCTCGGAGTGAAGCGGTCTTGCCGAGTGACCCGCTTCACAACGCTCCCGAGTCAAGCTCTACACAAGTCAAGCGAACAAGCCCGGCAGGGCCGCAATGACCTTCTAGAGGAAGAAAGGGAGATGGCCTTGATCCGATCGGCCATTTACCAGTAGGACTTGCGTCGCTTCCACGCCAAAAACATGAGGAGTCGAGCCTTCCAGGAAGGAGATTTGGTTCTCCGAGTGGATCAGCAGAAACCACACAAGCTCGCTCCTTCTTGGGAAGGCCCCTTCATCGTCACCAAGGTTTCCACAATGGAGCATACCGTCTTTACAATGTCGAGCACCAGATCGACGAGCCCCGAGCTTGGAACACGGAGCTGCTCCTCCCCTTTTATACTTAAGTATGCACTCGGAAATGTAATAAAAGTACTTCTGTAGTTCATTTTTCAAAGACAATAGTGTTATAATTTTCCCAGTGATTGTTGTTACTTTTGTTTGTTCAATAAAATCCCCCCCCCAGTGGGTGGCTTAGCTGCGAATCTGTTTCACCTAAGTTTGTAAAAATCCTACCGAGTGGTGAGCCAGCCTCTCACTCGGAGGCTTAGCTGCGAATCCGTTTCGCCTAAGTTCAATAAAATCCTACCAAGTGGCGAGCCAGCCTCCCACTTGGGGGCTTAGCTGCAGTCCAAGTACTCGCCTAAGTTTAAATAAAATCCTACCGAGTGGTGAGCCAGCCTCCCACTCGGAGGCTTAGCTGTAGTCCAAGTACTTGCCTAAGCTCAATAAAATCCTACCGAGTGGTGAGCCAGCCTCTCACTCGGAGGCTTAGCTGCGAATCTGTTTCGCCTAAGTTCAATAAAATCCTACCAAGTGGCGAGCCAGCCTCCCACTTGGGGGCTTAGCTGCAGTCCAAGTACTCGCCTAAGTTTAAATAAAATCCTACCGAGTGGTGAGCCAGCCTCCCACTCGGAGGCTTAGCTGCAGTCCAAGTACTCGCCTAAGATCAATAAAATCCTACCGGGTGATGAGCCAGTCTCCCACTCGGAGGCTTAGCTGCAGTCCAAGTACTCGCCTAAGTTTCAACGAAATCCTACCGAGTGGTGAGCCAGCCTCCCACTGGGGGCTTAGCTGCAGCATAGCGCCCTAAGTACAAGATAACGTGTGCTCAAGAAGGAAGACGAGGTGCAGGTCGATTGCTGCCCTCCTCTTCCGAGCTCGCCACAAGTATAATGTGCTCTCCATAAAGAGGACGAGGCATGTGTCGACTGCCACTTCTCCTTCTGAGCTACGTCACAAGTATAATGTGTGCTCCGCAAGGAAGACGAGGTGCAGGTCGATTGATGCCTTCTTCTTTAGAGGTACGCCGCAAATATCCTTCCGAGTGGAGAGCAGACCTCCCACTCGGAGGCTTAGCTGCAGCCCAGTGCTCGCCTAAGTTTTTGAAAATCCTACCGAGTGGAGAGCAGACCTCCCACTCGGGGGCTTAGCTGCAGCCCAGTGCTCGCCTAAGTTTTTGAAAATCCTACCGAGTGGAGAGCAGACCTCCCACTCGGGGGCTTAGCTGCAGCCCAGTGCTCGCCTAAGTTTTTGAAAATCCTACCGAGTGGAGAGCAGACCTCCCACTCGGGGCTTAGCTGCAGCCCAGTGCTCGCCTAAGTTTTTGAAAATCCTACCGAGTGGAGAGCAGACCTCCCACTCGGGGGCTTAGCTGTGGCCCGGTGCTCGCCTAAGTTTTTGAAAATCCTACCGAGTGGAGAGCAGACCTCCCACTCGGGGCTTAGCTGCAGCCCAGTGCTCGCCTAAGTTTTTGAAAATCCTACCGAGTGGAGAGCAGACCTCCCACTCAGGGGCTTAGCTGCAGCCCAGTGCTTGCCTAAGTTTTTCAAAATCCTACCAAGTGGAGAGCAGACCTCCCACTCGGGGGCTTAGCTGCAGCCCAGTGCTCGCCTAAGTTTTTGAAAATCCTACCGAGTGGAGAGCAGACCTCCCACTCGGGGGCTTAGCTGCAGCCCAGTGCTCACCTAAGGGTGTTGAGGAACAAGTTGATTGCAATAAGTGCTTCATCCTAGCCTGCAAAAGACACCTCAAACCAGATGCAAACATATTCAACATCGAATCCAAGTTCAGATAACGTCTTACGGAACCATAAGTGCTCAGGCGCTAAGCCCGTTAAAGTTTATCGGTTACAAAAACCACTCGGCATACCGAGGCAAATTTAAAGTATCAAGCATACAAGTTTTTTACCCCTCCTATGGAGGGCTGGAAGGCGCAACGAATTCGTCCAGGTCGATTCCATCTGCGATCCGAGTGGCAGCGACGATGAAGGTCTCCATGAAGGATCGAAAATCATGCTTCTTGGTATTGGCCACCTTGAGGGCTGCCAGCTTGTCCTCTCGCGCTTCCTTGTAGTGAACACGGGCCAGAGATAGAGCAACGTCCGCACCACACCTGGCAGAAGAATTCTTCCATTCTTGCACTCGACTTGGAACATCGTTCAGTCGAGTCATCAGAGACTCGAGGTCATTCTGAAGTGTTTCTCCTGGCTAGAGTGTTGTGTCGATGCGGGAAGTTGCGACCTTCAGCCTTGCGAGATAATCGACAACAGCAGCAACGCGAGACTCAAGTCGGAGCACATTCATGGTGGCTTCGTCCTTCATAGGAGAGTTGATGGGATCTAGGCTCGTCTCCAGTCGACCAGTCTCCTCTTCAAAATTCTGGCAGAACTCTGCAGACACAACCCCAAAGTTAAGACAGCAGTTTGATGGCAAGATCATAATAAAAAGGTCTGTCTAGTACAAAGGATTACCTTCGAGCATGAGGAATAGCTTCTTAGCGAGTCCTCCCAAATAAGCCTCCAGATCATTCTTCTTTCCCGCCAACTCATTGGCCTTGTCACTCAAAGCAATCTTGTCATTCTTCAGTCGACTAACCTCCTTGTTGGCCGCATCAAGAGCAGCTTTCAGATTGGTATTTTCCTCTTCAAGCTTGGTGATTGAAGCCAGCTTTTCTTCTGCGAGCTTGGTTTTCTTTGAAGCTGCTTCAAGGCTTGGCGAGGTCAAGATCCTTCTTCTTGAGAATCCTCTCATTTATCCGCAAAATCACAAAGTGAGATCGACTCAGAAAGAACAGAAACAAAGGCGATCGTCAAGGTTCTCACCAAACATACCTTTTGCCTCCTCCTTTGCTTTCGTGAAGTTCTCCCACACAAGTTTCAGATCAAGTTCGAGATGGATATGCTTGTTCTCCAACTCAAGATAACGAAATGTAAGCTCGCAAGATTCTCTAAGAACCCATCGACAGATGTCAAAGACAGTCACTTCCGGTGACTAAGGAAAAATCGTAGATTTCTAAGACTACACCGAATATAAACATTCAATCCGTAGTCTCGGGACTACACCGATGGGTGCACTCAGCGTGCCCCACTAGTTCTATCGCTTAGAGTCGATCACTGACCAAAAAAAAGCGAAAAGGCTAATCACCAGCAGAGATAGCCACACAAAAAGAGAGAGAGGTGTTCTTCAGATCAGTAGTCGATCGCCAAGATTGACCACGCCTCGGGATTACACCCGTGGGTGCACTCAGCGTGCCCCCACCGATGCTGTGATTCCATTCGACCCGATCGAGTAAAGAAAAGCATAAGACATAAAGACTATGGTCGATCGCCAAGAGCCCACCACAGCCTGGGACTACACCGGTGGGTGCACTCAACGGCCCCCACCGGTCTGTGATTCCATTCGACCTGATCAAGTAAAGAAAAAGCTTAAGACATAAAGACTATGGTCGACTGCCAGCAGTCCACCATAGCCTTGGGGACTACACCCAGTGGGTGCACTCAGCGTGCCCCCACAAATACAGAATTTCAATCGGCGCATCCAGTGGGTGTACGACAGACACTAAGATTTTCAGAAAGAAAGATTTTCAGGTATCATATCCTAACAGAACAGGCGGTGATCAACTAACCTGAACATTGCTCTGAAGAGCTGAACTGGCATCATAAGCCTGACTGGCGTCTCGGATCGCCTTCACTTGCTCCATCATGACCCCTGCCTGGCATATTGCTTCTTTAGCAGCGCTTGCTTGGTCTTCTGGGACGTGGTGGGTCGAGAAAAGTGAAGGCTGAGCAGCACTCGACGACGAAGGGCGAGCACTCGACAGCGGCACCGCAAAGGATATGGTAGGCCGAGTGACGCTGTCCCCCTCCACAACCAACGTCTCGGGTGCTGACACGTCCTGAGTTGCCTTGCCATCAGACGCTTTCCTATTCCTCCTCTGCCTTAGTGGTTCCTCGTCATCGTCGTCAGGAAGGTCAATAACGATGTTAGGTGGAGCTGCAGAAAAGAGTCAAAGTTAAAGACAAAGATCCAACCGACTGAAGACGGAACTACAAAGGTCGTACCAGGTTTTGAAGTGACAGCATCTTCCATTTCATGGTCTTCAGGTCTGGTCGAGGTATCAGAAGTAGCAGCACTACGCTTTGAAATTCACCAATCAGCTAACGAATCGACCAAGAGTAAATCCATGAGAAACAAAGAGACGCAAGTTATGTCATTACCCAGAAATAGTGGGAATCACCATCTTCATCTTCGACAAGGCCTTCGTCGGCTTTGACGGCGCCACTTGAGATTGCTTCGGCGCTTTTTCAGTCGGCACCGGAGAGGTCGTCCGAGGACGCTTGGTCGACTGAACAACAGGCGCGACTCCTTTGCCACACTCGACTGCAGGATCATGGACAAGTTTGGATCTCCTCTCGGAATGAGGAGGCGCGACTTCCTCCTCCTCTTCCTCGTCGGAGCCAGCGTCTTCATCACCCTCATCGCCATCCGATTCCCACTCTTCTTGACTTTCACCTCCACTTCCTTCCTCCTCCTCAGTCGGTGCCTGCGCCCCGTTGGGCATCGAATACAACTCAGTGGTAGCTTGGAAGACAACAAAGCAAGACAAGAGTCAATCGACCGATTTGCAGTGAAATAGAATGAATGAAACAGGATCACAACCGAGGATAGGTGGTCATACCGTGTCTGGATCTTAAGACTGGTCGAGCGGTGGGATCCTCCTAGCCCCACGAGGGTTGTCCTTGTTTCCCGTGATGGCAGTCATCCACCTCTCCAGTGTGGCGTCATCGACCTCCTCTGGGTGGACCCGAGTGGTGTCCTCGGTACCAGAGTACAGCCACATCGGGTGACCTTGGTACTGGAGTGACTAAATGCGCCTTCGAAGAAAAACCTCCAAAAGATCCATGCTAGTGACCCCGTCGCGGATGAGTTGAACAACACGCTCCATCAACATTTTAACCTGAGCTTTTTCCTCCGGAAGTACCTTCAGGGAAGATGGCTTGTTCACTCGGTCCATGGAGAATGGAGGGAGACCAGTCGACTGCCCCGGCGTCGACTCGTCTTGGTAGTAGAACCAGGTCGACTGCCACCCTCTAACCGACTCGGGACGGGTCATGGCTGGAAAAGCACTCTTACTCCTCATTTGGACCCCAAGCCCCCCACACATCTAGATTACCTTGGTCCTCTCGTCATTCGGACTCGCCTTTTTCACTGTCTGAGAGCGACAAGTGAATATGTGCTTAAAGAGACCCCAGTGCGGCCGACAACCCAGGAAGTTTTCGCACAGAGACACGAAAGCGGCAAGATAGGCAATGGAATTGGGAGTGAAGTGGTGGAGTTGTGCCCCAAAGAAGTTCAGAAACCCTCGGAAGAAAAGATTCGGCGGCAAAGAGAATCCGCGATCTACGTGAGTGGCTAAGAGGACACACTCACCCTCTTGTGGCTGCGGTTGCCACTCCGTCCCCGGAAGTCTTGCTGACCCATGGGAGATCAGTCCCTCATTGGCCAGATCGTCAAGATCCCTCTGGGAGATGGTCGAGCGGATCCAGTCTCCTTGGACCCAGCCTTACGGCAGGCGGGACCGCGACGAAGATCCGCCCCGACTGGTCGCTCTCCCCTTCGCTTTCACCGTCGCCGTCGCCTTCTTTGCCCGCTCCAAGGCCGCCGTCTTCTCCTTCACCATCGTCGTCGGCGAGGCACGCGAGGAACAGTTGGGCGGAGATAAAAGCGGGCGCAGCGGGCGAGGTTGAGCAAGGGGGAGAGGAGAATGGAGATGCACTGTTCAAAAACCCCCGTCTGGCGCTTTATATAAGGTCACTTCCGAGTGACTGACCGGTAGGCCCAGACGATCCTGTCAAATTCCGAAACAGTCGCGTGCGTGATACGTGGCGAAAAAGGTGGCGCGGAAATCGAGGCATCTCTGCCTTATCCCATCCGAGTACCGCGGTCTTCTCCGCTTCGCGCGCTTCCCAAAATTCGAATCCCGCTAAATCCGTCAACAGCAGAGCAACTTGTCAAACGGTAGATTTCCTACGATCCGTCGCTCGGAAATCCATCAAGTTCAAAAGTTCACTCGACAGAGGAAAAGAATGGATCAAGGCGACTGAAAGAAAAGTTGATGCCATCGCTAAAAAAAGTCATTGATCCAGAATGTGACATACTCAGAACACGGAAAACAGGTCGGAAAAATTATCAACTCCTTCCTCACTCAAACCTCGATCCATTCGGGGGCTAATGACGAAGTCATGTACCTAGGGTAGGGTCATGGACCTGTCCAAGGTACCCTCCCCAAGGACATCTTTATAGGAAGCTGCCTTCCAGTCGACCAAGAGGGGTTCCACTCAACGGACTCGAAGACACTCGACCATGAAGACTCACTCGACCACTAGGAGATCAAGAGCCACTCTGTATCCAAACGGTCTGTAATTAAGTAGTCTTTATGGCCATGATGACACTTTATGTAAGGCATTACAGGTAACGCCTGGCCTTAATGTACTTTAAACCCTCCGCAAGCGTGGGCTGGCTGGGGTCCCGCGAGACACTATATAAGCCACCCTCCATTTGCGTAAAGGTTCGCACCCACAGAACTCATACACTTATAATCCAATCGACCGCCTCCGGCTCCAGGGCGTGGGGCTGTTACTTCCTTCGAGAAGGGCTGAACTCGTAAATCCCTTGCGTATACAACTACTCCATAGCTAGGATCTTGCCTCTCCATACCTACCCCCATTCTATTGTCAGTCTTAGTACCACGACAATAGCTTCCCCAAGCTTGGGCCTTTTCATATCATAAGCATAATCACTCTCATCATTAATTGTATGAATATCACCAATAGTATAGCAATTATCATCATCACAATGAGTAGTAGGAGCAACATCATTTGGGAGGGATACCTTTTTACCTTTGTTGCTCCTTCTTTTCTTTTTCTTCTTCACATTATGTGTAGGTTCAACCTTCTTCTTTGAGCTCCTTATTGACGAGATTGGTTGAATAGAAAGCTCCTCCTCGTTACCTGATTCATCATAAAAAATAATAGGAGGAGATTGGGAAGTCTCTTCCCTTTCATTAGTATTCTCTTCATCTTCTATTTGCTTTCTTTTCTTTAGGTAATTGGCAATATAAGGATTTTCAATGCAATTCACCGCACAATACAAATAAATCTTCTCTAGATCGAAATCAAGAAATCTATCAAGATTAAATTTTGGAATACCCTCAGTTATACGTTTCATTTCTTCATACCCCAAAAGAAGACTAAGCTCTTTATGATGCCCAAGGGTAATCAAGCTATCACAATTTTTGGACACAACTCGATCATGAAACAGTTTGCATTGGAGATATAAATGACCACGTTCATTGCAAAGTTCACAAGGAGCACAGAAAATATTGAATTTTTCAGCACAATCATCAAGACTTTCTTGCAAACCTTTAGTTTCTAAATACTTATGCCTCTTGCAATATCTATTTTCCCTATTTGGTGTGTCCATGCAAACCCAATCTACTCCACAAAAATCGACATGCTTATAAGAGATATTTTCATCATAACTAGTGCAATCATCATTAGTACTATGTATATTCAAAGAGTTCATACTAACAACATTGGAATCATGCTCATCATTCAAAGATTTAGTATCAAACATTCTATAGATTTCTTCTTCTAGCACTTGAGCACAATTTTCCTTTTCATCAAACTCACGAAAGATATTAAAAAGATGAAGCGTATGAGACAAACTCAATTCCATTTTTTGGTAGTTTTCTTTTATAACTAAACTAGTGATAAAACAAGAAACAAAAAGATCCGATTGCAAGATCTAAAGATATACCTTCAGGCACTCACCTCCCCGGCAACGACGCCAGAAAAGAGCTTGATGTCTACTACGCAACCTTCTTCTTGTAGACGTTGTTGGGCCTCCAAGTGCGGAGGTTTGTAGGACAGTAGCAAATTTCCCTCAAGTGGATGACCTAAGGTTTATCAATCCGTGGGAGGCGTAGGATGAAGATGGTCTCCCTCAAGCAACCCTGCAACCAAATAACAAAGAGTCTCTTGTGTCCCCAACACACCCAATACAATGGTAAATTGTATAGGTGCACTAGTTCAGCGAAGAGATGATGATACAAGTGCAATATGGATAGTAGATAAAGGTTTTTGTAATATGAAATTATAAAAACAGCAAGGTAACTAATGATAAAAGTGAGCGTAAACGGTATTGCAATGGTAGGAAACAAGGCATAGGGTTCATACTTTCACTAGTGCAAGTTCTCTCAACAATAATAACATAATTGGATTATATAACTATCCCTCAACATGCAACAAAGAGTCACTCCAAAGCCACTAATAGCGGAGAACAAACAAAAAGATTATGGTAGGGTACAAAACCACCTCAAAGTTATTCTTTCGGATCGATCTATTCAAGAGTTTGTACTAGAATAACACCTTAAGACACAAATCAACGAAAACCCTAATGTCACCTAGATACTCCATTGTCACCTCAAGTATCCGTGGGCATGATTATACGATATGCACCACACAATCTCAGATTCATCTATTCAACTAACACAAAAGTACTTCAAAGAGTGCCCCAAAGTTTCTACCGGAGAGTCAAGACGGAAACGTGTGCCAACCCCTATGCATAGGTTCATGGGTGGAACCCGCAAGTTGGTCACCAAAACATACATCAAGTGGCACGTGATATCCCATTGTCACCACAGATAAACACGGCAAGACATACATCAAGTGTTCTCAAATCCTTAAAGACTCAATCCGATAAGATAACTTCAAGAGGAAAACTCAATTCATCACAAGAGAGTGGAGGGGGAGAAACATCATAAGATCCAACTATAATAGCAAAGCTTGTGATACATCAAGATCATGTCATAGAGAGAACACGAGACAGAGAGATAGAGAGAGATCAAACACATAGCTACTGGTACATACCCTCGGCCCCGAGGGTGAACTACTCCTTCCTCGTCATGGATAGCTCCGGGATGATGAAGATGGCCGCCGGTGATGGGTTCCCCCTCAGTGAGTGCCTAACAGGCTCCCGAGAGGTTTTTGGTGGCTACAGAGGCTTGCGGCGGCGGAACTCCCGATCTATCTTCATCTTTGATGTTTTTCGGGTACGTGGACTTATATAGGCGAAAGCAGTCGGTCGGGGGAGCCTCAAGGGGTCCAGGAGACAGGGGGCGCACCCAGGTGGTGGGCGCGCCCTTCTATCTCCTGGCTTCCTCGAGCCTTCCCTGGCTTGAACTCCAAGTCTCCCGAATCATATCCTTTCCAAAAATCACGCTCCCGAAGGTTTCATTCCGTTTGGACTCCGTTTGATATTCCTTTTCTTCAAAATACTGAAAGAGGCAATAAAACAGCAATATGGGCTGGTCCTCCGGTTAGTAGGTTAGTCCCAAAAAATGATATAAATGTGTAAAATAAAGCCCATAAACATCCAAACGGGTAATATAATAGCATGGAACAATCAAAAATTATAGATACGTTGGAGACGTATAATCGATCAATGAAATACATTGTCGACCTATGCCAATCGACCCAATGTTTGGTTGAACTGGTCATGAACATGCCAAAGCTAGCTAAGTGAAGCTCGGTTTGAAAGAGATTGGATAACTAGTTTATTTAGTAATGCCAACATTGTTGGAAATATGCCCTAGAGGCAATAATAAAAGTATTGTTATATTTCAATGTTCATGATAATTGTCTTTTGTTCATGCTATAACTGTATTATCTGGAAATCGTAATACACGTGTGAACACTTAGACCACAATATGTCCCTAGTGAGCCTCTAGTTGACTAGCTCGTTGTGATCAATAGATGGTCATGGTTTCCTGACTATGGACATTAGATGTCGTTGATAACGGGGTCACATCATTGGGAGAATGATGTGATGGACAAGACCCAATCATAAGCATAGCATAAAAGATCGTATAGTTCGTTTGCTGGAAGCTTTGCCAATGTCAAGTATCTATTCCTTCGACCATGAGATCGTGTAACTCCCGGTTACCATAGGAGTGCCTTGGGTGTATCAAACGTCACATTGTAACTGGGTGACTATAAAGGTGCATTACAGGTATCTCCGAAAGTATCTGTTGGGTTGACACGGATCGAGACTGGGATTTGTCACTCCGTATGACGGAGAGGTATCTCTGGGCCCACTCGGTAATGCATCATCATAATGAGCTCAATGTGACCAAGGTGTTGGCCACGGATCATGCATTACTGATGCAGTAAAGTGACTTGCCGTGCGAGACCGAACAAGGTATTGGGATACCGACGATCGAGTCTCGGGCAAGTAACGCATCGATTGACAAAGGAATTGCATACGAGGTTTGATCAATCCTCGACATCGTGGTTCAACCGATGAAATCATCGAGGAGCATGTAGGAGCCAACATGGGTATCCAGATCCCGCTGTTGGTTATTGCCCGAGAGTCGTCTCGGTCATGTCTGCGTGTCTCCGAACCCGTAGGGTCTACACACTAAGGTTCGGTGGCGCTAGGGTTAGTAGGAAGACTAGTATGTGAATACCGAATGTTGTTCGAGTCCGGATGAGATCCCGGACGTCACGAGGAGTTCGGAAGGGTCCGGAGGTAAAGAATAATATATAGGAAGTGGTGTTTGACCATCGGAAAGTTTGGGGTTTCGGTGAAATCACGGACCACCGGAAGGGTCCCGAGGTCCACCGGTGGGGCCACCTATCCGGAGGGCCCCATGGGCTGAGAGGGAAGGAACCAGCCCACAAGGGGCTGGTGCGCCTCTAGGTCCACCCGCGCCTAGGGTTGAAACCCTAGGGGTGGGCGCCCACCGACTTGGGGGTACTCCACCCCTTGGCCGCCCCCCCGGAGATTGGATCTCGGGGCCGCCACTTCTGGGGCCTATATTAAGGGGGAGGGAGGGGGCTGCTGTACCAACTCCCAGGCGCAGCCCTCCCTCCCAACACATCTCCTCCTCCGTAAGAGCTCGTGAAGCCACAGCCGAGTCTCGCTTCTCCACCATCACCATGCCGTCGTCTTTGCCGGTGGAGCTGTCTTCCTCAACCTCTCCTTCCCCTTGCTGGATCAAGAAGGAGGAGACGCCGCTCGTCCCGTCGTGTGTTGAGCGCGGAGGTGCTGTCCGTTCAACACTTGGACATCGGTGATCTGAATCACGTTCGAGTACGACTCCATCATCACCTTGCAAGCTTCCGCACGCGATCTACAAGTGGTATGTAGATGCAAACTCTCTCGCGTTACTCGTTGCTTAGATGAACTCATAGATGGATCTTGGTGAAGCCGTGGGAAAAATTTTAATTTTCTGCAACGTTCCCCAACAAAGGTATCGAGCTAGGTCTATCGTAGTTCTCTAATGCACGAGTAGAACACAATTTGTTGTGGGCGTTGATCTTGTCATCTTACTTGCCTCTACTAGTCTTTTCTTGCTCAGCGGTATTGTGGGATGAAGCGGCCGGACCAACCTTACACGACGCTTCGTGAGACCGGTTCCACCGATGACATGCACTAGTTGCATAAGGTGGCTGGCGGGTGTCTGTCTCTCCACTTTAGTTGGAGCGGATTCGATGAACAAGGCCCTTATGAAGGGTAAATAGAAGTTGACAAAATCACGTTGTGGTGATTCGTAGGTAAGAAAACGTTCTTGCTAGAACCCAATCGCAGCCACGTAAAAGATGCAACAACAATTAGAGGACGTCTAACTTGTTTTTGCAGCGATTGATCATGTGATGTGATATGGCCAGAAGTTGTGATGAATGATGAATTGTGATGTATGAGATCATGTTCTTGTAATAGGATTCACGACTTGCATGTCGATGAGTATGACAACCGGCGGGAGCCATAGGAGTTGTCTTTATTTTTGTATGACCTGCGTGTCATTGAAGAACGCCATGTAAACTACTTTACTTCATTGCTAAACGCGTTAGTCATAGAAGTAGAAGTAGTCGTTAGCGTGACAACTTCATGAAGACACGATGATGGAGATCATGATGATGGAGATCATGGTGTCAAGCGGTGACAAGATGATCATGGAGCCCCAAGATGGAGATCAATGGAGCTTGATGATATTGGCCATATCATGTCACAACTATATAATTGCATGTGATGTTTATTATGCTTTTACATCTTGTTTACTTAGGACGACGGTAGTAAATAAGATGATCCTTACAAAATTTCAAGAAGTGTTCTCCCTAGCGTGCACCGTTGCTACGGTTAAATCGTTTCTAAGCACCACGTGATGATCGGGTGTGATGGATCCTTACGCTCACATACAACGGGTGTAAGACAGCTTTACACAAAAAAACACTTAGGGTTAACTTGACGAGCCTAGCATGTGCGGACATGGCCTCGGAACACGGAGACCGAAAGGTCGAACACGAGTCGTATGGAAGATACGATCAACATGAAGATGTTCACCGATGATGACTAGTCCGTCTCACGTGATGATCGGACACGGGCTAGTCGACTCGGATCGTAACACTTAGATGACTAGAGGATGTCTAATCTAAGTGGGAGTTCATAATTTTGATTAAGAACTTTATTATCATGAACTTAGTCTAAAACCTTTGCAAATATGTCTTGTAGATCAATGGCCAACGCTAATGTCAACATGAACTTCAACACGTTCCTAGAAAACCAAGCTGAAAGATGATGGCAAAGAACTATACTGATGGGTCCGGAACACGAGGATCATCCTCATAGCTGCCAAGAAACAAGATGTCCTAGAAGCACCGTTAGGTGACCCACCTGTTCTCCCAAAGATCAAGAAGACGATTTGAGCGTCTGGCGGACTCGTTCGATGATTACTCCCTCGTTCGGCGGCATGCTCTACAGCTTAGAACCGGGCTCCAAAAGCGTTTTGAGCATCACGGAGCATATGAGATGTTCAAGAGCTGAAACTAGTTTTCCAAGCTCATGCCCGGTCGAGAGATATGATGTCTCGACAAGTTCTACAGATTGTAAGATGGAGGAAAACAGTTACATCGGTGAGCACATCCTCAAGATGTCTCAGGTTGCACAACCGTATGACCGAGTGAACATAAACCTCCCAGATGAGGCGGTCATTGACAGAATCCTCCGATCGCTCCCACCAAGCTACAAGAGCTTTGTGATGAACTACAACATGCGGGGATGGTAAAGACCATTCTGAAGTGTTCTCGATCTTTGAAGTCACAGAGGCTGAAATCAAAAGGAACATCAAGTGTTGATGGTCAATAAGACCACTAAGTTCAAGAAGGGCAAGGGTAAGAAGAACTTCAAGAAGGGCGGCAAGGATGTTGCCGCGCCCGTAAGTCTGTTGTCGGAGGAAGTCAAAAGTGGACCCAAGCACGAGGAGTGCTTTTATTGCAAGGGAAGGGTCCTTTGAAGCGGAACTGCCCCAAATACTTAGCGGATAAGAAGGCCGCAACACCAAAGGTATATTTGATATACATGTAATTGATGTGTACCTTACCGATTACTCGTAGTAACTCCCGGGTATTTGATACCGTGCCGTTGCTCACATATGTAACTCACAATGCAGGAGCTGCGGAATAAACGGAGATGGCGAAGGACGAGGTGACGATCTTGCGTCGGGAATGGTTCCGAGGTCGATGTGATCGCCGTCGACACGCTGCCTCTACATTTACCTACGGGATTAGTTTTAAACCTCAATAATTGTTATTTAGTGCCAAGTTTGAGCATGAACATTGTATCTGGATCTCGCTTGATACGAGATGGCTACTCATTTAAGTCTGAGAATAATGGTTGTTCGATTTATATGAGAGATATGTTTTATGGTCATGCTCCGATGGTTAATGGTTTATTCTTGATGAATCTCGGCGTAATGTTACACATGTTCATAGTGTGGATGCCAAAAGATGTAAAGTTGATAATGATAGTCCCACATACTTGTGGCACTTGCCGCCTTGGTCACATTGGTGTCAAGCGCATGAAGAAGCTCCATCTTGATGGACTTTTAGAGTCTCTTGATTATGAATCGTTTGACACATGCGAACCTTGCCTCTTAGGCAAAATGACCAAGACTCCGTTCTCGGAACAATGGGCGAGCAACCAACTTGTTGGAAATCATACATACCGATGTATGCGGTCCAATGAGCGTTGAGGCTCATGGAGGATATCGTTATGTTCTCACTCTCACCGATGACTTGAGTAGATATGGGTATGTCTACTTAATGAAACACAAGTCTGAGACCTTTGAAAAGTTCAAGGAATTTCAGAGTGAGGTAGAGAATCAACGTGACCGTAAGATAAAGTTCCTCGATCGGATCGTGGGGAGAATACTTAAGTCACGAATTTGGTACACACTTAAGAAAATGTGGAATCGTTTCACAACTCACGCCGCTGAACACCTCGGTAAACGGTGTGTCCGAACGTCGTGTCGCACTCTATTGGATATGGTGCGGTCTATGATGTCTCTTACCGATTTACCGCTATCATTTTGGGGATACGCTCTAGAGACAGCTACATTCACTTTAAATAGGGCACCGCCTAAATCCGTTGAGACGACACCGTATGAATTATGGTTTGGGAAGAAACCTAAGTATCGTTTCTAAAAGTTTGGGGATGCGATGCTTATGTCAAGAAACTTCAACCTGAAAAGCTCGAACCCAAGTCGGAAAATGCGTATTCATAGGATACCCTAAGGAAACTGTCGGGTATACCTTCTACTTAAGATCCGAAGGCAAGATCTTTGTTGCCAAGAACGGATGCTTTCTGGAGAAAGAGTTTCTCTCGAAAGAAGTAAGTGGGAGGAAAGTAGAACTCGATGAAGTACTACCTCTCGAACGGGAAAGTGGTGCAGCGCAGGAAACCGTTCCTGTGATGCCCACTCCAACCGAAGAGGAAAACAATGATGATGATCAAGGTACTTCGGATCAAGTCACTACTGAACTTCGAAGGTCCACAAGGACACGCCCGCACTGAGTGGTACGGCAACCTGTCATGGAAATCATGTTGCTAGACAACAATGAACCTTCGAACTATGAAGAAGCAATGGCGGGCCCGGATTCCAACAAATGGCTTGAAGCCATGAAATCCGAGATAGAATCCATGTATGAAAACAAAGTATGGACTTTGACAGACTTGCCCGATGATCGGCGAGCGATAGAAAATAAATGGATTTTTAAGAAGAAGACGGACGGATGGAAATGTTACCATCTATAAAGCTCGACTTGTCGCTAAGGGTTATCGACAAGTTCAAGGGATTGACTACGACGAGACTTTCTCTCCGTGGCGAAGCTTAAGTCCGTCCGAATCATGTTAGCAATTGCCGCATACTATGATTATGAGATATGGCGATGGACGTCAAAACGGCATTCCTTAACGGACATCTTAAGGAAGAGCTGTATATGATGCAGCGGAAGGTTTTGTCGATCCTCGAACGCTAACAAAGTATGCAAGCTCCAATGATCCATTTATGGACTGGTGCAAGCATCTCGGAGTTGGAACATTCGCTTTGATGAGATGATCAAAGCGTTTGGGTTATGCGCACTTATGGAGAAGCTGCGTTTACAAGAAAGTGAGTGGGAGCTCAGAGCATTTCTCCTATTATATGTAGATGACATACTCTTGATGGGAAATGATACAAAACTTCGACAGCATTAAGGCCTACTTGAACAAGTGTTTTTCAATGAAGGACCTTGGAGAAGCTGCTTATATATTAGGCATCAAGATCTATAGGGATAGATCGAGACGCCTCATAGGTCTTTCACAAAGCACATACCTTGATAAGATTTTGAAGAGGTTCAAAATGGATCAGTCCAAGAAAGGGTTCTTGCCTATGTTACAAGGTGTGAAATTGAGCTCACTCGACCACCGACCACGGCAAAAGATAAAGAAGAGATGAGTGTCATCCCTATGCTTCACCATAGGATCTATTATGTATGCCATGTCTTGTGTACCGCACCGATGTAAATCTTGCCGTAAGTTTGGTTGCAAGATACCAAAGTAATCCCGGAAGGAGCACCGACAGCGGTCAAGAATATCTGAAGTACCGAAAAGGACAAAGGACATGTTTCGCTTATGGAGGAGACAAAGAGCTCGTCAGAAGGGTTACGTCGGCGCTTAGCTTCGACTCAGATCCGATGACTCTAAGTCACAAACCGGATACGTGTATATGTTGAATGGTGGAGCGATGGTAGTGCAATGCAAGCAGAGCGTCGTGGCGGGATCTACATGTGAAGCGGAGTACATGGCAGCCTCGGAGGCAAACACATGAAGCGATTTGGGTGAAGGAGTTCATCACCGACCTAGGAGTCATACCCAATGCGTCGGGTCGATCAAACTCTTCGTGACAACACTGGAGCTATTGCCCTTGCCAAGGAGCCCAGGTTTCACAAGAAGACCAGACACATCAAGCGTCGTTTCAACTCCATCCGTGAAAATGTTCAAGATGGAGACATAGAGATTTGCAAAGTGCACACGGATCTGAATGTCGCAGATCCGTTGACTAAACCTCTCTCGCGTGCAAAACATGATCAACACCAGAACTCTATGGGTGTTCGATTCATCACAATGTAACTAGATTAGTGACTCTAATGCAAGTGGGAGACTGTTGGAAATATGCCCTAGAGGCAATAATAAAAGTATTGTTATATTTCAATGTTCATGATAATTGTCTTTTGTTCATGCTATAACTGTATTATCCGGAAATCGTAATACACGTGTGAACACTTAGACCACAATATGTCCCTAGTGAGCCTCTAGTTGACTAGCTCGTTGTGATCAATAGATGGTCATGGTTTCGACTATGGACATTAGATGTCGTTGATAACGGATCACATCATTGGGAGAATGATGTGATGGACAAGACCCAATCATAAGCATAGCATAAAAGATCGTATAGTTCGTTTGTCGGAAGCTTTGCCAATGTCAAGTATCTATTCCTTCGACCATGAGATCGTGTAACTCCGGTTACCGTAGGAGTGCCTTGGGTGTATCAAACGTCACAACGTGGCGGGTGACTATAAAGGTGCATTACGGTATCTCCGAAAGTATCATTGGGTTGACACGGATCGAGATCGGATTTGTCACTCCGTATGACGGAGAGGTATCTCTGGGCCCACTCGGTAATGCATCATCATAATGAGCTCAATGTGACCAAGGTGTTGGCCACGGATCATGCATTACGATGCGAGTAAAGTGACTTGCCGTGCGAGACCGAACAAGGTATTGGGATACCGACGATCGAGTCTCGCAAGTGACGCATCGATTGACAAAGGGAATTGCATACGAGGTTTGATCGAATCCTCGACATCGTGGTTCAACCGATGAAATCATCGAGGAGCATGTGGGAGCCAACATGGGTATCCAGATCCCGCTGTTGGTTATTGCCCGAGTCGTCTCGGTCATGTCTGCGTGTCTCCCGAACCCGTAGGGTCTACACACTTAAAGTTCGGTGACGCTTAGGGTTAGTAGGAAGACTAGTATGTGAATACGAATGTTGTTCGAGTCCGGATGAGATCCCTGACGTCACGAGGAGTTCGGAAGGGTCCGGAGGTAAAGAATAATATATAGGAAGTGGTGTTTCGGCCATCGGGAAAGTTTCGGGGGTTTCCGGTAAAGTACCGGGACCACCGGAAGGGTCCCGGGGGTCCACCGGGTGGGGCCACCTATCCCAGAGGGCCCCATGGGCTGAGAGGGGAAGGGAACCAGCCCACAAGGGGCTGGTGCGCCCCCCTAGGGTCCACCCCCTGCGCCTAGGGTTGAAACCCTAGGGGTGGGGGGCGCCCCACCTGACTTGGGGGGTACTCCACCCCCTTGGCCGCCGCCCCCCTGGAGATTGGATCTCCAGGGCGCCACCCTGGGGGGCCTATATAAAGGGGAGGGAGGGCTGCTGTACCAACTCCCAAGGCGCAGCCCTCCCTCCCCAACACATCTCCTCCTCCGTAAGAGCTCGTGAAGCCTCCGCCGAGTCTTGCTTCTCCACCATCACCACGCCGTCGTCTTTGGGTGGAGCTGTCTTCCTCAACCTCTCCTCCCCTTGCTGGATCAAGAAGGAGGAGACGTCGCTCAATCCGCACGTGTGTTGAACGCGAGGTGCCGTCTGCTCAAAGACTTGGACATCGGTGATCTGAATCACGTTCGAGTACGACTCCATCATCACCTTGCAAGCTTCCGCACGCGATCTACAAGTGGTATGTAGATGCAAACTCTCTCTCGTTACTCGTTGCTTAGATGAACTCATAGATGGATCTTGGTGAAGCCGTAGGAAAAATTTTAATTTTCTGCAACGTTCCCCAACAAATATAACCAATGTTTTTGCGCAAATGGGTCTGTTCATACGCATCTTGCTTGATCAAACACTTCTGTTCTTGTGCTTAAGACTGTTTGAAGCCAAAAAATATCCAAAACAAATTTTATTTAGGCTTAGTCTCGCCTATCATACAATTAGGTGTAGTACTAATTAGCAATCCCATTTACCTATTTTGACATGACCATCTCTATACAATTAGTACCACATGACATATAACTACTCATTAGGGGTGCTCGGGTTGTACGAGCCTAACAACAACATTGTATAAGTTGGATGAGGGAACAGGGTACAATGATTCGCACAATCGATGAGGTAGTTGAATCAGACAACTATGGGGCGATCTTGAGGCCATATGATTGACAATGAATGTGTTGATATCTAGGAAGATGAACATAGGAAGGGATGGTGATAGTGTTGTGGGAGGTGGAGATAGAGACATTGTTAATGACAGATACAGTCAAAGATATAGGTCTCGTCATTTGCTGACGTTCGTGTGGCTGCAAGATCTATTTCATAGATGTACATTTCACGAAAAGAGTAGCGGGGGTATTATATAGGGAATGTAGCAGGGGGTATTATATAGGTAATCGTTGTGCTCAATGGTACCACAATGATGAGTAAGACATCCTGCAAATGCTCGGTCGATCAATCGAAGCGAGACTTTACCCGAACGTAAATGATGTCTCATGTTTACTTCATCGAATAAAATATATGTTGTGCTGCCTAAGAACAGAAGTATTTATTTGGCTTATCCAAAACAGAAACGGACAGGTACGCCACACAAATACTTACATGGGCACGGAAGGAAAAGGTACAACAAAGGCAACAAGGTTGGTATTAGCTAGCCTGCAAAATATTCAACCATCTCAACGGGGTGGCCATGACAAAACTGAAGGCTCTTTTTGCAGAAACCGACACACCGAATGTTCGGTGGAAGTTGTCGTGCATATATCATACCTATTGAAGTAAAACTCAGTTTCTAAAAGGCTGGAATATCTGATTTTATATAGCAGTGTAAATACAACCAAGGTCATGGTGCAAATGAACCTTATAG
Source organism: Aegilops speltoides (assembly GCA_021437245.1). Taxonomy (NCBI): domain Eukaryota; kingdom Viridiplantae; phylum Streptophyta; class Magnoliopsida; order Poales; family Poaceae; genus Aegilops; species Aegilops speltoides. The sequence goes on from CM038142.1 coordinate 506,353,747, forward strand.
CTGGGCAATATGGATCGCGTCATCAGCAAATCTCTCTGCAGCTGCAACATCTATGTGGTAGTGAAGACTTGGGGACTGACTATGTGCAAGTTACTCAAATTGGGAGTTTTTTTAGGGATACTCGAATTAGGAGTTGACTATGCCCATGCAGAAGAATGGGAGCACATTATAGATCGGCATATTGGGGAGAGAGTAGGAGGGTTTATATGGAAAATGCGATCACGGTTGGAGTGGAACCTTTAACATGATGATGAGGAAGGCATCTTACAATCGTGCGCTCGAACTATTGAACTGAAGAGTATACTAGAAGGTAATGAATGGCCTATGTTTTCCTATATGCAAATAACGTAAGCAACCTAAAAGCGGAAGTATTTATTCGTCTCATGCAAAACAGAAACAAACATGATCCACACACAAATACTTACCTGGCCATTAACAGATGGAAAGGCACAAGAAAGGCAACAAGGTTGTCAGCTAGCTAGCCTGCAAAGTGCAAATGTTCATGGGTAGCCATGACAAAACCCCAGGGCAGGGCGGCTTTATTTGCAGAAACCAGCTTGGCCGGCTTTGGGAGCACCACTCGCGGGGCCATGTTAATTGTGGAAAACCCGGGGTGGCTCCGTGCTTTTACGCGCACAAACAGCCGGCAAGCAAAAAGGAGAAGCGCGTCCGCCTCGTGCGTGCGTGCCCCCGTCCCCCCGCACTCCCTTCTCCCTCCCTCCCTCCCTCCCACGCGACGCGACCGCCCGGAACGGCACGGCGCCACACCGACCACTAGTTTCCACCCCTCCCCCTCCCCGTGGAAGCTTCTCTCCCCACTCCCCACCTCGCTGGCCTCTGCTTGAGTGCTCCGGGGAGGCCGGTCGATGGCGAGGGTGATGCACCGGTCGAGCTCGGACGGCGGGTCGAGCAGCGGGTGGTCGGAGGCGGCCGCGGCGGCGGCGGTGGGGGAGGAGGAGAGGGCCGGGTGGGAGGTCCGGCCGAGCGGGATGGTCGTGCAGGCCCGGGACAGGGGGGCCGACGGCGCCGCGGCGGGGGTGCCGCCCAGGCCGCCGCCGCCGGAGATCAGGGTGCGGGTCAAGTACGGCGCCGCCACCCACGAGGTCGCCGTCTCCTCCATTGCCACGTTCGGTCAGTATTTATCCCGTCGCCTTATTGAGATTCCCCCCTTCCGTTAATACTAATCTCCTTCCCTGTTAGCGAGTAAGTAATTAGTACCTTGCTTAACTGCGGCTTAACTTTCCTCTCATCGTCGCCGTCGTTTCTTCTGCGCGAGACACGAAACTGAAATTCGTGCTGCTAATTACTTTGAAATTACTTTTGGTTTGCGTTCAAACTGTTAATGATGTGAACGAAGTGGCAGAGATAGTAAAAAAAATTTGGCTATCGGTGCCAAAAAAGTTCAACTTAATCACGTCGCCAAGTGTATATTTTCCGCCAAGTTTTGACGTTGGGCGTACGGCATAAAAATGCGTGCTGGCCAATAGGGAGTTCGTGGCCGCGGATAAACTAAAAAATAAAGATAGTCCACCTATCGAATTTATCAGCTAAATCCGTCCTATAAAAAATGGCCATGACTCCCGGCCGTGCCGCGTGGAGGATTGAATGCCGCCGCGATGATAGTAGTACGGCCAGACACCCCCCCTTGCCACCATTTTTCTCCTCTTCTTCCGAGTATTTTATAAGGAAGGAGACGAAATCCAGGGAATAATCCGTGCAGAGCCCGTGATTTCTTGATCCGTGAGAAGAGCAGAATTTTTTTTCTTCAGAAATTCCATGTCCTGAATTTATTAGTAAATAAAATCTAAAAAAAGAGATTATGCTCTGCTAACGTAAGCTTCAGTTCCCGAAATCGTACGACCTGGATTCCTGCGTGCCGTGGGATCCCGGCGTCCATTGGCCGGGCTGCAGCCCCGACGCACTTTCAGATGCAACGTCGTGCAACGTGCAGGCCAAACTTTGGTTGGAGATTACGAGGCTTAATCGACCGACCAGATTTGCTGTTAAAACCAGTTCGTCGCTTTGCTTTTTCACCTTTGCCTGACGACAAGGGGTGACGGGCAGTGACAGCCAGCGGCGAGTGTCCAGATACGGGGCGATCCTGGCTGGCGCGGGACGGGTCCGCGTGTACGGCGGCCTCATCGGACGGCCAGCAGCGGCTGGGGCACTGCTCGCTTGTCCCGTTGCACCGACACCTTTCCGCCCCATGATGATACTACTACTGTTGGGAAAATAAATCGGAGGCGTCGCCCACCACGTTCCACTCCCATTCTTCGAGACCACGTGTACTTGTGTGTATTTTGAAGAAAAAATGAGGCACGGTAGAGAATGCCATGGTAAAAATAGTCCATACTTGAAAAAAAACCAAGCTGGGAATTTAGATATCTGCCGCACCACATTGACTGTCGCTGTATTTCGCGATCCACAATGGCATGGCAGGCCTGGTCACTGGGATTCCGAGAATCTGGTTCGCAGCTCTGAATCAAAATGTTGTTGGCCAGTGAAGTGAGTGGCACGACGATCCAGCAGTAATCAGCTGTGATGCACAGTAAATTTGCTAGTTTCGTACTGATTGGTTTGTTGGTGGCGGATGGCGGTGATCGCGCAGGTGAGCTGAAGAAGGCGCTGGCGCCGAGGACGGGGCTGCAGCCGTCGGAGCAGCTGCTGACGTACAAGGGCCGGGAGCGGAAGAACTCGGAGTTCTTGGACAGGTTCGGCGTCAAGAACAAGTCCAAGCTGGTGGTCTCCGAGGACCCGGCGAGCCTGGAGCGGCGCTACATCGAGCGGCAGAGGAACGCCAGGATCCAGAACGCCAACCGCGCCATCGGCGCCATCGCCCTCGAGGTCGACAAGCTCGCCGATCAGGTATGCACAACCACAAGCAGTTCACATACTACTCTATTTTCTTCCACCAGACCACCACCGACGATCGATCACTGACAAAACAAGCTCCTGACAGCCAGCAGTGACAGTTTACCTTATTTAGAGATGATCTAGTGGCGGGTAAAAATGGGATGCTTTGTCTTTTTAGGCGTGTAATTAGTTGCAGTCTCTGCATCCTACGTAGAAGAGAATTAGTTGCAGTTTCAGCGTGTGTGGCGTCAGGCACGCAGGCATGGGACGGAAGGGGAATGCTGCTGCCGCGTTCGCATTGAATCGCATGTCCAGGGGATTAGGTGAGCAAATTGACGCCGCGAGCTCGTCCAAAAAACAGAATTGATGCTTCGTGCGTGGCTGTCGATGGATCGATCGATGTGGTCATGTACTGATGTGGGCGCCGGTGAAATTTCCGTCGGCAGCAGCATGGTCCCGGAGTAGGGTTCATTCAGCGTAACCATCGGGATTCCGGCGTTACGACAGGAACCCGTCACTCCGTCACTGACTAGTGACGAGTAACAAGAATGCTCTCCTCACTTTCATCATTGCTGCCCGAAGCGGCCGGTGCCTGCCTGCGTCTGACGACGCTGCCTCTGATGTTGCGATTCTGAAGCTGATCGGATATTAAAAAAAGTTCTCTTTTCTTGTGGCACCAGGTGACGAGCATCGAGAAGTCGGTGTCCGGCGGGAGCAAGGTGGCGGAGGTGCAGATCACGACGCTGATCGAGCTGCTGATGCGGCACGCGGTGAAGCTGGAGAGCATACCTGCCGACGCCGACACCTCCTCGCAGAAGAACCTCCAGGTACCCCCACCACACACCCTACATTCACTGCACACAGATCAGGTTTAGTAGGGGCATCGTGCCATTGGTTCTGGTACAAGTCTCGCCTTCGATGAGGGCAGGGTGGGGCTGTCGGCGTCCGCGATCCGCATCATTGCGTCTGCATGTAACGCAAGCAGTGCCATGACCAGCGGTGCAATGCGAGTGTCGACGAGGAATGCAACGTGTGGGCGAGTGCCCTACATGCCCCCCGGGCCGGTCACAGGCTCATTGGCTCCTTTCTGGAGAGCACGTACGTGGTCCAGTAGGAGCACAGGAAAAAACTCCACCTCCACACCTTTCCCCTGTTGCGAATGTTAGGTAGATAGAGCCCTTGGATGCCAGCCTAGCCGATCCTGGAGTGTACCCTGAACGCGTCGCATGCAGCCTAGTGAGTAGCTTCCACTGATCCGTAAGCAGCACAAAATCTTAGTTAAAGGGGTGAATAATGTGCTCCCTGACTGTGCTGTAATTTACAAAGAGTAGATGACAAGAAAGGTAGATCGCCATGAAGTGGCGCAGGCTGTTGGCTAGGTCGCGAGCACAAGCAATGTGAGACTGAGACCAAAAGTCTGGGCCTCAAACTTTCATCATTTATCTGCGATGATACCTTCATGCCACCTCGAGATTAGAACGGAAAAGCTCCTTCACTTTCTGTTGCGACGATAATGACATGCGGATAAACAATTTGAGTGCAAGCTTTTATCCGTGTGGTGTTTGTTGGTGCAGCCATGAGTGTGGCGTAGCCCAGTGTCTTGGAGAAGAAAGCTGATTTGATTCTTGTGCTGGCAGGCGAAGCGGGTGCAGAAGTGCGTGGAGGCGCTCGACGTGCTCAAGGTGTCGAACGCGCGGCTGCAGACGGTGGTGGTGACCACCAAGTGGGAGACGTTCGACAGCAACCCCCCGGTCACCACCAAGTGGGAGATCTTCGACTGAATTAAGCAGCAGCAGCGGCAGAGATTTTTCTTTATACAGAAGAGTGTCTATTTTCGTGCCGTCAGTTTTGGTGTCTTGTTCCTTGCCCATTATTCGTTTTTGTAATCGCGGTGAGCTGGTTTAGGTTAGCAGGTCGCAGGAGGACCCCGGATCCCACCGTTGTTTCGTCTGTTTGTAATCATCGTTGTCGTCGTCGTCGTCTTCACACCCGCTCGATTGATGGATCTCACTCCAATAAACAGCAAAGCAGCACTGTTCTTTAGTGTGCTCTCCAAAGTGCATCTGTGTACTGATGGTTACTGATGGTGTTGAGATTTGTGCGGGAAGCAATGGTTGATGGGTTTCACTCACCGATAAGCTAGCAGAGGGGATTATGTTGGAGCACCTACAGCCACACGTAACAAATTTCAGCCCACAAATGTTCGCGCGGACGCATCCGGTCTTGTTCGCGGTCGGTGACTGGTCACCACCGTATTTCACACTTCCCAACTACTCCCTCCGTCCGGAAATACTTCTAGATACATCCCCTTTTATTCATTTCGATGACAAGTATTTTCGGACGGAGAGAGTACATTCTTCATTTCATTATTTTCATTTCCATACAAAGACATACAACAGGCACGCTACATAGAAACTACTATCTACAATACTCGTCCTCGTCATCCGTGTTGATGAAATTCGTGCCGGAGCCACCAGCCTTGTACGGCTGGGCAAAACGGTTGCGCCTCCTCGGGGGCCAAGGCCTCATCGATCTCTAAGGCCGACTTGCGGAGGAAGCGGCGGTTGGCCTCCACCTCTGCCTCCGAGATGATGGAGTTGAGGATGGTCTGCTGCTCCGTCGTCTTCTCCCCTTAGGCGAGTTCAAACTCCGTGATCATGTCCTTCATCCTGAATCCGGGATGGACAAGCGCCGGTGCATCATCCTCCTCGTCTGAAGGCGGCTCCAATTCCTCTTGCAACACCACCACCGTCTCCGCCCCAACCTCCTCTTGCTGCTCCCATGCCTCCACCCGTTGCTCCGGCGCCTTCTTCTCGGGACTATCCGAAGGCAGCCCGTCCACAATTAGTGCAGGCTGACGCACGACACAGGCCTCCTCCACTGCCCTCATCCCCGGCTGGATATCAGCACACCGATCCGGCATGAGCAGCTTGTAGTAGGTTATCTTCTGGCGGATCATGGCGGCGGCGGCGACAACAAACCTCCGAAGGGATGATGATAGTGAGAGGAAGGTGCAACGACAATGCAAACGGGAGGGATGAGAATAGGATGGGCTAGGGTTGCCTCGCCGTCTCGTTTAAGTAGTCAGACTATGTCCCTCGGGCTAGGATTTTCACACGGCGGCATGAATGCGTCCTCACCGCTCTCACCTAAATTGGAAGCAGGTGCCTATTGGACCGATGGTCATCTGCGTGTTTTTGCATCGGTCCCACCTATCCATTCTGTGTGGTGTGCACGTCCGGGAATCCCCATATCCGCCTCACATGTTTTTTTGAACACAGTGCAAATGAAAACGCTCATAGACTCACCCCTATGAATGCACACACGCACACCTTACTCTATAAGCACCTTCGAGAGACTAAGTCGACACATATCTTGAGATTGACGAAGTTGCCGCAGACGCCTTTCTAGTCCACGGGAATGTCTCTTCCCACTAGACACACATCGTCGGAAGGTCTGAAATAAATCCAGAAAAATTCTACCGCCGGTGTCAAGTCTAGTAATTAACTCTGGTCGGACAGGAATATGGAGATTCCAGTCAAGCCAGGCGTTTGGTTTGCCTTGTCTGATTGGGTCCCATTTTCCCTGTTGGCAGGCCACCCGAACATTTAGGATGGGTATGAAACTCCGGTTGTGACAAAATTTTGTGTTTTGACCCTTTTCTGAAAGTTAATCGAGATCTGGCCCCAGTTTGTAAATTTTTTTGGGATCTGACCCTTTCCTACCGCCAGAGTTCATGGCGGTAGGGAGTAACAGCCTACCGCCAAAGACCTTGGCGGTAGGAAACATCCCTACCGCCAAACAGGCTGGCGGTAGTCTGTACAACCCTACCGCCAAGGTACGCGGCGGTAGGTGCAAGCATGCACTGTGTTTCATACTTAGGAAAAATTTCCGGTAGGTTGTGCAACCCTACCGCCAGCGACCTTGGCGGTAGACTGTTGTACCCTATGGTCAAGGACCCTGGCGGTAAGAAAAGGGTCAGATTTTGAACATTTTGCAAGGCAAGGTCAAATCTCGATCAACTTTTGAAAAAGGGTCAAAAACACAAAATTTAGGGCGTGTTTGGTTGCAGTTTGCTACAGTAGCTGCATTGCATGTCCATCTCCAGGCAGCCTGGTTCTTCATATGCAGCCTCATATGCAGCAGATGCAACTTGTTTGGTTGCCTGCATCGCATGAAGGGGCACTTACCCCCCCCCCCCTGTTGTTTGGTTGCCGTTTTTGTGCTTAGGGTGTGAGCAGATGCAAACTTCAGCTGTTTGGTTGCAAACATCATTTGTGTTCTGCTCACCCCATTCAAATGTAGTGGCCTTACCACCACATAATCATCACAACAGCAAGCAGAAATGAGATCAAACAAATCAAGTAACCAAATGAGATCAAACAAAGCAAGCAACGGAAATAACAACAAACTACTTAGATTAAAATAACAACAAACTACTTAGATTAACAGCAGGGGCATCCTCCCTCCCTGCTCCACGTCAGGGTGCTGTGCCTGGCCAAAATATGAACAAGTTCACAGCACAAGTACCATAAGTTCTAGCGATAGACCATAACAAGTTCAACACTACCACCTTAGTTAACTACATTGCATGCTAACTACATCGCATGCTCAATGTCACCAACACAGCTGTGCCTGCTGCAATGAAACCTGCATGTGACCGAGGAGTCGTGGTTGTAGATTTGGACCTTTAGGCCAAGTCCTGCGAGGCGCACAACGACGAGGTTGCCGGGGACGATCTGGTGGCGGCGGCAGAAGTAGTTCCAGCCCCGGCCAAGCACCATGTGCCCCTCGAAGTTTTGGACCTGCACCCAGAACGCGCAACGCTTGTTCGCCGACAGCCTGGCCACGCGCGGGAGCCGCTTGATGACCAGCCACTCATCCATCACCTCCATGAACTTGAGAGGGACTACGAGAATGGCGAGGTCCTCATTGTTCCTGATCTGCTGGTAGAAGCGCAGCGGCTCCCGGTTCCCCTCCTCGCGGCCGGTCCTTGGAGATCGTCCCCTTGACGAGGCAGGATCATGATGGCGACCTTGCAAGGCATGTACACTCCCCTGAGCCACCTATTCGTGGGGATGAGATCCTCGACGCCCTCAGCTCCGGCCACCACCTGGGCTTCTCCACCCGCCACGTCCCAGTCACTTTTCAATATCTTGTAAGGTAAGATGATAAGTATTAGAGGTGCTTGCAAAATGAACAACCACTGATCAGTGGCATTAGCTCTTCTACAAATGCCACTTATCAGTTGCACTAGCACTACAGCAAATGGCACTGATCATAGACATTTTCCCAAGAGCAAATGCCATTGATAAGTACACAAACTCTTTGCTGCTCATGGGCAATCAGTGCCCATGAGCAAATGCCACTGATCAGTGGCATGGTCTTCTGCAACTGTCACTCATCGGTGCACTATCCTAAGCATGGAAACATCTAAAAATGGCACCCATGTGCACCCACATTTGACAGCATCCTAAAATGGTCCTACTACATGCACGTATAACAATCTAGAGTATGCAACACAAACCCTAGCCTGAACATGTATGTAGCAACATGAACAACAACATGAACATGATCCTAGCTTGAACATGAACATGCCATTTGCATGAACACAGATCCTAGCAAGAACCTAGCATGAACACAGATCCTAGCAAAGCACACTAGCATTGGGGATTCTAGCATTAACACACATCCTAGCATGAACACAAATAATATTGGGGATTCTAGCATGAACACACATTCTAGCAGAAGAACATTTTCCTAGAACACACACTGTAGCAAACAAGAACATATTCGATTGGGGTCGCATCGAATTGGATCTACTCGAATCTTATCTAATCCTATCGAATCCACTAAGTACTAGCACATGTCTAAGAAAGAAACCCCTAATCTACATCTACGAGCAAGCATTGGGGATTCTTTGACTCACCGGAACTTGCGCAGTTGCAACGAACCTTGGCCACGGTGAAAACCCGACGGGAAGGAGAGAGGTGGCGAAGCAGAGGAGGAACCGGCCCTAGCGAAGGCCGGCGGCATCGGCCTCATGCTCATGGCCACCCCGGAGGTCGAGGAGAACGGCGCCCCGACAGGAGAAAACCCTTGGATGGGGGTCAAGAAAACCCCCTGCCCAATGGGGTCCCAAGAAGCGGCGGCTCCGTGGACGGCGCCGGCGCCGAGCCCAGGAGCACGAGGTCCGGAATCGGTGGCGGAGCAGGAACGGCCGACACCGCATTGGCCGGCCCTCGTGGTGGCCGACAGCAGATGGGGCACGACGCCGCAGCCCTGACGCCAGGTCCCTGCCCGAGTTTTGGAGCCCGGCCAACCAACGCTCCTCGATACTGGCGATGCTCTGGTCGACGTGGGTCAGAGGACAACGCGGCGGTGGGCGAGGCAGAGCCATCGAAGGAGAGGAGAGGGAGGGCGGTGAGGTAGAGAGGAGCGGTGGGAACAGTGCGGACGGGGCGGTGACAAGAGAGTGGGGGGAGGAGGGTTATGAGACGCGTCCTCTGTCTCCCCGCTTCGCTTTCGGCGCAGCCTCGCGACGCTGGTTACGCTGCCAGGCAGCTCAGAAACCGCCGATTCGGCTAGCTTCATTGGCCAGCTCATGAAATCGCCGATTCGGCAGCTTCACGACCAAAGTTGAGGCATGTTTTAAGGTTCGTGCGAGCCACGAATCGCATGCAGCCCAGCCAACCAAACATGCCACGCACATACCGCGCGGGCTTGGTTGGGCTGCATGCGGGTAACCAAACACGCCCTTAGGCCTTGTACAATGGGTGGAGGCCTTGTACAATGGGAGGTGCTTAGAGAGATGCTTATAAAAATAAACCGGATTTTTCTGAAGCACCGGTGCCTATTCCTACAGGAGAGACGCTTAGTTAAGCGTCCATCCTTTACAAATAAGCACCGATATTTAATAAAAGCCTGGTTTATTTTTCTAAGCACCTCCCATTGTACAAAGCCTTAGGAGAGGTGCTTAGAGACGCTTAACTAATAGGCACCGGTGCTTCAGAAAAATTCGGTTTATTTTTTTAAGCATCCCTCTAAGCACCTTCCGTGATACAAGGCCAAAGCACCTTGGTACACGGCCTTAGCCTCCGGTTGTGGATAGTTGATACAGCTAGTGGCGCCTGCGCGCTACTCTGCGCCGCGCCGACGAGACCAGACGCGGCTTGGCGGGCAGCACGCTGGCCGGCCCACGCGATTGAGGTACGGGCACCGCGGGAGGGAAGGCACTGCCAGTGCCATGCTGCCGTGCCCGCCAGGCAATGGCACCCACGAGGCGAACGTCCCCGGAACGGGACCCACGAGGCGACCGGCCACGCGAAACAGCGCCGGGGATCCCATGTTCCACGCAGGCAAGGCAGGGGGACGTGCACATCCCCCATCTGCACAAGGAAATAAACTTGCAGAACAAAAGGCAAACGTGATCTTCTGCGTTAGTACGTATTAAACAGAAGGAAAAAAGAGTCAAGGTGATCGGCAGAATGAAAGAATCCACATACACTCGCTCGGGGGCACCATTATCAAAAATGTCAGATACGTACGCTGTTATCGAGCTTGTGCACAGCAAAATGTAACCCTGGCAGGACATCGGAACGACTAAAACAACTGTTTCAGAATCATCGAGTGCGGCTATTTGGCTTCCGAGTTCATCTATTCCCGTGGTGAACAGAAAATTCAAAAAAAAAACTAAATAAAAAAGTAACTTTTTTGCATGAAAAATGTTTCGGGGGCGTAGGTACGCTTCAAATTTCAGCTCATTTAGACATTTGAGTAGCTCTCAGCAAAATAGACAAATTTGACGTCTATGAAACACTTTACTGTTCTAACCTACTTTGTCTTTTTGTTGAGAACTACTCATATGTTCAAATGTGCTGAAATTGGAGGCGGGGCTCACGCACCAAAGCATCTTTCATGCAAAAAGTAATTGATTTTTTTAATTTGTTTAGTATTTTTCTTGAATGTACTATTCACCTGGTGCATGGATATTTGCAAAATCATCGTGTTATTCACCTCCACAGAGGCGTCAAGTCGACGACGGGTCTACCAGTTGATTTCGACCCGCACATCAGCGTCGACCCCTGTCCTGAAGATGGCTTCGTGGAAGACAATGACTGTGATTTTTGGAGTGTGCGCATGCGGTACACGCTAAAGGTCTGCGTCACCGGTGCTCTGGTTTTAAATGATGTGTGTAGGTCGTCTGCTTCATCGGTGTTCTAGTTTTAAATGATGTGCGTAGGTGTAAGGCAGGGCAAGCGGATCTACTCATGACCACTCCAACATCAAGCTTGTAGGTGTGGCGACAATCATCGCCTAGAAGGTGGCTTTTGGGTGGATCGATATTTTATCTTGTAAGGTTTTGTTGAATAATTTGATAAAAATGGCCGTGTCCATCTTTTGATGCACATGCCGGGGGATCAACCTTTAAAAAAAATCCTTACATACAGTGGTGCCATGATGTTCAGAATAGTAATCGCTCCATTTTTATTTACTCTGGATAATAGCTTCGACCTAAGGTAAATTTTATAAAATTTGCCAATTTCTTAAACAAATTTTAGCACGAGGTCAGATTACCGACATACAGAATCACCGAGGTCAGATTACCGGGTTTCCTCTTTTTTTCCCCTAGTTTTTATTTCTTTTTTTAATTTGGACCATTTTTTAAATTAGGGGAAACCATCATGAAGATTTCCTGAAATTCAGGAACGTTTTCTGAATTCATATTTGTTTCAAAATATAGTACAGTTTTCTAAATTTGTGAACTTTTATTTCATGAAAAAATAATTCACTAAAAAGTTTTATTAATGTTTTTTAAAACGACAGTTAGTTTCCCAATCAATCGTATCGGTCTTATCGAAGAATTGGAATAAAATGAGGACCAAGCGACCCCTGGCTCATTTGAAGCGAGGTTTAAGCTCCATAGGATCTCAAAGGTGATTTTTTGGGGGGAAGGACATCAAAGGTGCTATGTATCGCTTATAGCGATCACACCAATCATGATTCTCAGAACAAGTATTAAACGGGCCAGGCCTAGACCGAGCCTCCCGCGACCTGATACACTCGCTTCCTTTTCTCTTCCGAATGGAATGATGGAAGACTTTGTGGCTTGGAGATTTACAAAGAGCCATATCTTTTCGGTAAGATCAGCTTATTATGTTGAATGGGAACACCAATTTGCTCGCTAGTACGAAAGAACAGAGGGACAACCATCTCAACGACACCCGGTATGGGCAAATCTTTGGAGTTTCCAAGTTCCAACGAAGATCAAGATCCACGCATGGAAGGTTTTACACAGATTCATTCCTTGCTATGGGGTCCTGGTGAATTGGCACATTGGCACGACGGATAGTTGCCCTATGTGTGCTGGTGGATGTGAGGACATCATGCACTCACTTTTTACTTGCCCGAGGGCAGCTGAAATTTGGAGGTGTCTGAAGATGGATAAATTCATAGAAGAAGCTTGCTTGACTGATAGGGCGGGAGCGGCGGCATTGGACTATATTTTATGTGCTCCGTCACGAGAGAGTTCGATGTCACATGCTCCTGCCCAAGCTCTCATCCTTGTGGGAATTTGGTATATATGGTGGGAACGACGACGACATGTCCATGGCGAGGATGTGCCGACCCCGGCTCGGTTAACGCTGTTGATTGCGGCGCTAACTGCTAATTATTTGAAGGCCATGAGGAAAAGCGCCGAACCGAGGAGAGATGGTTGGAGAAAGCCGCTTAAAGGTTTCGTGAAGTTAAATGTAGACGCATCCTTCAGAGCACACTCCCTCCAGGGAGCTGTAGGTGATGTCCTACTTGATCACAAGGGTGGGTTCCTCGCGGCGTCGAATGAACAACTGGAGCATGTCGCAGATGCAGGGACGGCGGAAGCTTACGCACTACGACATGGCTTACTATCGGCGCAACAACTGGGGATAAGCAAGCTTGTGGTAGAGTCGGACTGCGTCGAGGTGATCAATACTATGAATAATGGAGGCTTCACGGCTTCAGGCGCAACGGCGATTTATTCGGATTGTTTGGTCCTGATTATAGGATACACTTCGGTCACTTTTGTCCATTGCCCTAGAGAGGCAAATTTTGTATCTCACAATTTAGCTAGGCTGGCGAGGCCGTCCCCTTCGCTGTGGGTCGAGGAACCGCCGGCTTTCATTGTAAAAGGTTTGGTGGACAACGTAACAGTTATATGATTCAATAAAGTGACCGAAGTTTTTTAAAAAAAAGCGCATGCTCCCATTTTTTTTCTCATTTGATTTTCTCATGTTGCTCCCTAATCTAAGAATTTTTATAAAAAATATTTCCAAATTGATAATAATGGTTTATAATTTGAAAAAATGTTTGTGAATTTAAAAACTATTCATGAATTCTAAAAGTATTTGTGAATGCTGAAAAATGTTTGTAAATTCACAAAAAATATAATTCAAAAATTATTCATGAGTTTTTATTTGGTTCCGTTTTTCTCAAAAATCTTGAATTTATAATTTTTTCACAAATTCAAAAATATTCATGATTTCGGAAGAATGATTTACAAGTTTTAAAATATACATGAATTCTAAAAAATAAAAAAGAAGAAAGAAAAATGAAATGAAATATGAATTGCAAAAGAAAACAAGAAAATGAAAAATTAGAGGAAAAAAAACAAGAAAGCAAGGAGGGCAAATGCATGTTAAAAATCCAGCCTGGAAGCTCCCTAAAATCGGGTGGGAAGCTCCGGGGAACATTCCAAAACAACTCACAAGTAACAAGATTCGAAACGTTAATGGGTCGTCCCATTTGGGGGCCGCTATTGGCAAGTAGTAACATACTCCTCACTATAGGCGATACATAGGAGTGGCGATTTTTTTGCGAGAAAACTTCCAATCTATTCATCTTCAATCATGTGTAACGCCCCGAGACCGACGCTCCAGAAGACTTCCAGCTATTCCGAGTTTTGTCGTGTGGTTTATTTTTTTGTTTGTTGCATTTCATCATGTCATCTCTTGCATTGCATCATGTCATCATGCCAGCATGTCATTTAATTTTTAAAACCTCAACTAAATAAATTGCATAGATCTTTTGATCTATTTAAATCGAGGGAATTCACTTGTGATTTCTCTTTATAACATATTAAAGCCTCTCAATATTATTAGGGAGCTATAATAAAATTATTCCATTTATTTGGAATTAACCATAACACACTTGCAAATTATCCAAATGCCTTTGTTATCCTAATTCTTGGTCTCCAACCTTGCCCATAATTTCTTTCATCATTTTCCGGAGCTCCATAAAAAAATCTCAACATTTTTGGCCTCTCCTAAACCTTGTCCTAGTTCAAACCATTTGAATTAAATTCAAATGGGTTTGAATTTAAATCTTGCTTTCGCGCCAACTTCTATTTTCTTAGATCAAGCTCATTTTTGTGAGTCTGGGAAAATAATCCCCATGTCCGACTTCTTTCCCTAACCCTCTCTTTCTTTTTCTTCTATTTGATTCTTTTCTGCTAAAGAATTAAGAGGGAGAAGAGAGTCCAGCGGCCCAGCCAACCCTCCAAGGCCCAGCCGACCACTTGAGCCCAGCACCCCTCCTAACCCTAGCTGCTCGATCCCCTCATCCCTCTCCCCTCGATCATTCTCTCCCCATCGTCCTCCTCCTGTGCCGCCACACGCAGAGAGGAGCAAAGGCCTCGCCCCGAGCTCCTACAACCCCATGGCGCCCATCCTCGGCCACCCCGTCGTGCCCCTTCCTCCTCTGCCTAGCCCCCAACGCCTGGAGGCCTCCTCCCGTGCCTCACCACCCCCTCGCGCCGGCCAGCGACTGCCGCTGCCTCCGCCGTCCTCCTGGCTAAGCCGCTGCCATATTCCGGCGCCGCCCTCCGCCTTCTCCTAGTGCGCCTCGCCGCGCCTCCTTCTGCTGTCGGCCATCCCCATGGCCTCGAGGAACCCCGAGCTCCACCTCTGCGGTGACTCCCTTGTCCCCGCCATCCTTCTCCTCCGTCGGGGCCTCTTCCTTCGAGCACACCGAGCCCTCCGTGCACCTCCTGCTCCCGTCGACCCTGCACCATGCCTCTGCCATCCATGAGATCGCCAAGACCAAGACCTCCTTGAACAAGAGCATTTCTTTTGGATCGCCAAGTACCGCACCGGGCGCCAAGTACCTCTACGGATGCACTGGACGTCTACGACAAGTGTACCTCTACATCCTGGAATCGCCAAGTATCGCCCCGAAACGCAAGTACAACAAGGAATCCTGAAGGACTTGGATCCGACAAGTTCCTCTCCAAACGTGTACAACTACCGTTGCCACGTGAACAACTACCGTCGCCACGTGAACAACTACTTCCCACGACGACCCATGAACGACTACTTCCTCTACATCGTACCGAGCTCGATCCATTTCGAAAATGCACGCTTTGAAGGTATAACCCCGAGATGCCACCCGTGAACGAATGCATGTTGTATGAGATGAACCGTATGTTTGCACCGTGCCCGTTTGCTTCGTGCATGTTGAAAGCACATTTGCTCCCTAGGTGGTTTTGGTAATTAATGACAACATACTTTGTGGTTGGACTAATGCTTTTAACAAGTATGTTTCAGAAAGTCAATCACTCGCATGGCAAAAGATCAAGAGGTGAACCCCTAGGATGCTAAGGAAAGGATTGGCAAGTGCTCAAGACTCTATTTTTGGTTTAGTGATCCAAGATCACATTGAGTCCATAGGAAAGCCAATACTATTAAAAGGGGATGAGGTTATGATGATGATCCGTTTGCTCAAAGTGCTTAGTGATTTATCTCTCAAACTATCGCAATCTTTCATTCCAACATAAACCCATAAGTAATCTCGGTCCCACCGATTCCATAAACTCACCACACCGAGATGAACCACCTCACCATATAGCCAAACCCTAAGAATTTCGGATTTTCCGATTCCAAACTCGGTCATACCGAAATTGGTGTTGCCAAGCTTCAGAACCTTCAGACTCAAATCGGTGTCACCGAGATGAGAAAGTCGGTCCCACCGAGATTGGCAAACCCTAGACTTTGGAAGAATCGGACTAACCGAGATTGTATTTTCGGTCCCACGAAAATCCCAACGCTCACAAGATTTGAACTTTCGGTCTCACCGAGTTGTCCACTTCGGTCCGACCGAGATTGGTCAAATGTGTGTAACGGTTGGATTTTGTGTGGAGGCTATAAATACCCTCCACCTCCTCTTCATTCGTGGAGAGAGCCATCGAAAGAACTACCACTCCTACCTTACATTTCGAGAAGAAAACTACCTACCCTTGTGTTGAGATCAAGTTGCTCCACTCCCACCATATGAAACTTGATTTCTAGCCTTCCCAAGTTGCTTTCCACTCAATCCCTTCCTCCACCACAGCCAAATCAGTGAGGAGAGTTGAGTGTTGGGGAGATTATCATTTGAAGCACAAGAGCAAGGAGTTCATCATCACCAACACCATCTATTACCTTTTGGAGGGTGGTGCCTCCTAGATTGGTTAGGTGTCGCTTGGGAGCCTCCGTCAAGATGTGGAGTTGAACCAAGAAGTTTGTGAGGGTAAGGAGATCGCCTACTTTGTGAAGATCTACCTCGAGTAAGGCTAGTCCTCCGTGGACGTAGGCCATGATGGCATAGACAAGGTTGCTTCTTCGTGGACCCTTCGTGGGTGGAGCCCTCCGTGGACTCTCGCAGCCGTTACCCTCCGTGGGTTGAAGTCTCCATCAACGTGGATTGACGATAGCACCACCTATCGGAACCACGAGAAAAATCTCCGTGTTCCAAATTGCGTTTGCTCTTCACAATCTCTCCTTACTATATGTGCAATTTACTTTCCGCTGCCCCATACTCTAGAATTGCATGTGTAGTATGTTGCTCGACTTGTTTGCATGATGCTTGATTTGATCCCTATTGTGAACTTGCTAAAAACTTGTGTTAAGCAAAGGCATAAACTTTTATCTTGTCGAGTTGTCTAATCACCCCCCCTCTAGACACTCTTACCTTCAACGATCCTACAATTGGTATCAGAGCATTGGTCTCCATTGCTTTGGTTTGCACACCATTGGAGGAAGATGGACATGTCTACGTTTGGGAGTGTTAGTCATAGAGTGCCTATTCTTGATGGAGTGTCCTATAACTCGTGGAGGATTGAAATGCTTGCTATCTTTAAGATGTACAACTTGCGCAAATATGTTGAAACCCCATTTGTACCACCAGTTGACCCCTTGCACCCTACTATGGATGAAGAGCTTGATTTGCTTCAGAACCTTAGAACTGCCAATCTTATCATTAGAGGTTTGCCCGATAACTTGCTTGAGCTTGTCACAAACTTTGAGTGCGCCCATGCTATGTGGAAATTCTTGGAAGAACTTTATCCGGACTTCTCTTTGAGAGGTCTTGATGAAATTCTATACAAGACTGTTGAATTTGATATGATGCGCCCTAAAGATCCCAACTTTGATAAATGCTTCTTTGAGCTTCGTGATCTTATGAAAAGAAGGGTGATCCCGGTTTTATCAATGTTCGAATAAGAAATGCTCTTGTATTGCATTCCGATGATTATCGTCACTCTGACAAAACTGATGCAAGTCATTGTCAAATTGACCTAGGTATTGACGATGAATTATCTATGGGTCAACATGATGATGAGCATGAGCATGATGACGACACTCGATTCGGACACCGAGCTAGACAAGATCATGAAGAGTCTCGCCTTATGGCAAATCTGAGAGACTACATATCCGTGGAAAAGAGTGGATTCTTGATAGTGGATGCACTGATCACATGACCGGAGACGAAGACATGTTTCGAGAGCTTGCAAAGAACGATGGTCCACGCAAGTATGTGACTTTTGGAGACAACTCCAAGGGTAAGGTACTTGGCCTTGGTAAGGTGGCCATATCTCATGATAGCTCCATTCAAAATGTCATGCTTGTTGAATCACTTGGATACAATTTACTTTCCGTGTCTAGATTAGCCGACTTTGGATTCAATGTGCTATTCACCAAAGTAGATTGCCAAGTTTTTCGTCGTGACAATCATAACATGGTCTTTACCGGTATTCGTAGAGGTGATTTATACATTGTTGATTTCACTAAGAAAGCTCAACCTAGAACTTGCTTCATCGCTAAATCTGCAAAAGGTTGGCTTTGGCATAGAAGGCTTGGACATGTTGGTATGCGTAATCTAGATAAGCTAATCAAAGGTGATCACATTCTTGGTGTTAAAGATGTTTTCTTTGACAAAGATAGACTCTGTAGTGCATGTCAAGCAGGAAAACAAGTAGGTGGAAGTCATCCCGTGAAGAATATCATGACCACAAGGAGACCGCTTGAGCTTCTTCATATGGATCTCTTCAGTCCCAATGCTTACAAAAGCCTTGGTGGTAACTCCTTTGGTCTAGTTATTGTTGATGATTTTTCCAGATTTACGTGGGTATTTTTCCTTGATGACAAATCGCAGGTTCGAAAATCTTCAAAACCTTTGCTAGAAAGGCTCGTAATCAATTTGAGGTGAAGATCAAGAAAGTTCGAGCGACAATGGAACGGAGTTCAAGAACGGCCATGTGGACTCTTTTCTTGACGAAGAAGGATTCTACATGAGTTCTCGGCTACGCATGCACCTCAACAAAATGGAGTTGTTGAGAGGAAGAACCGAACACTCATTGAGATGGCGAGAACGATGCTTGATGAATACAAGACACCAAACACTTCGGGCGAAGTTGTCGAGACAGCTTGTCATGCTATCAACAGCTTTATCTTCACAAGCTCCTCGGCAAGACTTCATACGAGCTCCTTACGGTAACAAACCCCAAGTGGGATATTTTCGTGTCTTTGGTTCAAAATGCTATATTCTTGATAAGCATCGTCGGTCTAAATTTGCTCCTAAAACTCATGAAGGCTTTTTCCTCGGTTATGGATCAAACTCTCACACCTACCGTGTCTACAATAGTTTCACCCGAAAGGTTGAAGAGACGGTAGATGTGAAGTTTGATGAATCTAATGGCTCGCAAGTAGAGCAAATGCCTATTGATGTAGGAGATAAGGACCCTTCGGAAGCCATTCAAGATCTATCCATTGGAAAGATTCGTCCCATGGAAGTGAAGGAGAGTACCTCATCTACATATGTGGAGCCCCCTACCTCACGGCAAGGTGAACCTCAAGGCAACATGGAGGCCTCCACAAGTGGAACTCACCAAGATGAGGAAGTGCGACAAGAAGATCCACCACAACCTCCTTCTCCACCACCTCAAGACAACACCAACAACACTGATGAAGAAGAAGATGAGGATGATGAGGAAGCTCAGCCACGACCACGACAAAAGCTATCCCGAGTTCGAGCAAGAGTCAAGAAGGACCATCCCGTGGAACAAATGATGAATGACATCGACTCCGGGAGAATCACTCGCTCTAAAACTCGTTTAGCTAACTTTTGTGAACACTACTCATTTATCTCTAGTCTTGAACCAATGAAGGTAGAAGAAGCGCTTGAAGACCCGGATTGGGTGAATGCTATGCACGAAGAGCTACACAACTTCGAGAGGAACAACGTTTGGACTTTGGTAGAGAAGCCCAATGATGACCAAAACGTCATTGGAACCAAATGGGTGTTTCGGAACAAGCAAGATGAAGATGGACAAGTCATCCGCAACAAGGCTCGTCTCGTAGCACAAGGTTACACACAAGTCGAAGGTATGGACTATGGTGAGACCTATGCCCCCGTTGCTAGACTTGAGTCCATTCGCATTCTCCTTGCTTATGCCAACCACCATGATATTACTCTCTATCAAATGGACATTAAAAGTGCTTTCCTTAATGGTGAAATTGAGGAGGAAGTATTTGTGAAACAACCTCCGGATTTGTGAATCCTAAAAGCCTAATCATGTTTACAAATTGCACAAAGCTCTTTATGGTCTTAAACAAGCTCCTAGAGCTTGGTACAAATGCTTGACTAGCTTTCTTCTTGAAAAAGGATTTGAGATTGGTAAAATTGACTCAACGCTATTCACTTAAAAGGGTTGACGGTGAACTATTTGTATGCCAAATATATGTTGATGACATTATCTTTGGTTCAACTAACCCCGATTTTAGTGAGAAGTTTGGAAAGCTTATGTCGAGAAGTATGAGATGTCCATGATGAGTGAACTCAAGTTCTTCCTTGGGTTGCAAATCAAGCAATCTAAGGAGGGTACTTTTGTCTCACAAACAAAGTACACTAAGGATCTCTTCAAGAAGTTCAACATGCAAGAGAGCAAAGGTATGAGAACCCCCATGCCTACTAATGGACATAATGACTTGACTAAAGATGGAGAACCTGTTGATCAAAAGGTTTATCGATCCATGATTGGTTCTCTACTATATCTCTGTGCTTCTCGTCCTGACATAATGTTGAGTGTATGCATGTGTGCTCGATATCAAGCAGCCCCTAAAGAATGTCATCTTAAGGCTGTCAAAAGAATTGTGAGATATTTGATACACACACCTAACTTTGGCATTTGGTATCCTAAGAGGGCTTCTTTCGATCTTGTTGGCTATTCCGACTCGGACTATGCCGGAGACAAGGTTGATAGAAAGTCAACTTCGGGTACATGTCAATTTCTCGGTCGATCCCTTGTATCTTGGTCATCCAAGAAACAAAATTCGATATCATTATCTACTGCCGAAGCAGAATATATTGCTGCTGGGTCGTGTTGTGCTCAGTTGCTATGGATGAAACAAATGCTTAAGGATTATGGGATACATGCGAGACATGTTCCTTTGCTTTGTGACAATGAGAGTGCGATTAAGATTGGACACAATCCGTGCAACACTCTCGCATCTAAACACATTGAAGTTCGTCACCATTTTATTCGTGATCATATTGCTAAGGGTGACATTGATCTTAAACATGTTCGATCGACAAACAGCTTGCGATATCTTCACAAAACCACTTGATGAGAAAGTGTTTTGTCGCTTAAGGAGTGAGTTGAACATCATTGATGCTTCAAATTTGGAGTGAAAACTCCATTGATGCATGCAAGACATGAGCCTAATTGACTAATCCTTGATATTTCTCTTATGATGATGATCATATGTCTTGGACACATTTGCCCCCTTGTATTGCATCTAACTCCTTGCAGTACTTGGATGGTCTACATTCCACAAGATTATCACACACTCAAACCATGAGTAATCTTGTCATTGACCAAGTATCTAGCTCTTTGGGATGTTGAGTTCAAGGAATAAAATTCCACATATCCTTTTTGACACCATATACTTCTAGTACTTCACTCATGTCATATTGGATATTCTTGAGTATTTCCTTGCTTGCCTAACCCATGTAGGAAGATGAACTATACACTTGGAAATGGTGCTCCAACTTCATATTCTATGAGCATCCACATCAAGTTCATCTACATGAGTACGGCAACAACAAGCCCAAGGTATGTTTTTCACATCTTGAAGGAGCTTTGCTCAAAGACATGAGTACAAGCAGCTTCAAAAGATGTGATCACATCAAATGATTAATCGAAAAATGGCAACCCCATTTTGAGCTTAAACGATGAGTATGACCTATGATCAAATGTTCTCATTTGACTCCTAAGTCAATATACTCAAACATAGGTGACCTAGTCGCCGACCCTTGTCTAGATGAAGTACATATGTTTTTGAATTTCTCTGCTATTCTCATTGTGTTTTCAAAAAAAAAAAACTTCATCTAGCAATCTTTTTTATTTCTGTTTCTTCTCTTCTTGTGTATATACTTTAGCTCTGATCAATTCCCTGAAAATCATTTACAAATTCATTGCAAATCTTCTGAAACATTCCTTGCAAAGTGAGCTGAATTATTTCTGGAATTCCTTGGAATTAAACTCGGCGTCACCGATTCAATCACTTCGGTCTGACCTAAAAAGGATCTACCCTAAGTCTCTGACTTTCGGACTCACCGATCCACATCAATTCGGTGTCACCGACTTACATTCACCAGGATATCATCTTCTGCAGCTCACCTTAATGATTTCTTCTGCATACTTAATTTGCTCAGTTGTGATTCTTAATGAACCCACTTCTTTCCTTCCATCTTTCCTGCCCTTCCGGTTTATTGTCCTTTTCGCACTTGATGTCAAAGGGGAGAAGATTTAGGGGAGCTTAAGGGAAGATTGGAGGATAAGGGGAGAAAAGAAAATTTAAAGGAAGAAGAACAATCTTACCTTAAGGGGGAAAGGATCACATCAAAGCTTTGTCATGTCCCATATTGGATGTTACATTTGGCATTATTCTTTTGATTTTTGCTTCTCTTACTCTCACAATTGGTGTCCTATGAAAAGCAAAATCTCTCAGAGCTTATTGAAAATCTTTAGTCTTGGGAGACATGTTAGCAGATTCAAACTAGTGCTCAACATGAGACACTCTTTATACATGTCATCCCTGGCTTGGTACTCTTGATGTTCTTGCTGTTGGTTGAAGGAATACTCTTGTGTTATCTAACCTTGTTTTCTCAAGCTTATTTCTTCAGGAACAATGTCAAGGAACTTCAAGGTAAGTATATGCATCTTGCAGAATGTGCATGATGGTGACTTGCTTGTGAATACTTGTTTACAAGAAATCACCATGCACATATGCATCCTCTTTATCTTATCCTCATCTGCTCTGATGCATATAGCCAAGCTGCATGTAGCACATCCTGCTTTTCTCTCATGTGTGCTTGTGGTAGTCCAAAACCAATAATCTAAAATCTTGCACACTTGTAGGGGGAGCCTGTGTACTACATGTTTGTCAAAGCTTTTATGATAATCCTGTCCTTCTTTTAGTAAGCTTTGATATCTTATTTTGTGTGTTGCCATCAATTACCAAAAAGGGGGAGATTGAAAGCACATTTGCTCCCTAGGTGGTTTTGGTAATTAATGACAACATACTTTGTGGTTGGACTAATGCTTTTAACAAGTATGTTTCAGGAAAGTCAATCACTCGCATGGCAAAAAGATCAAGAGGTGAACCCCTAGGATGCTAAGGAAAGGATTGGCAAGTGCTCAAGACTCTATTTTTGGTTTAGTGATCCAAGATCACATTGAGTCCATAGGAAAGCCAATACTATTAAAAGGGATGAGGTTATGATGATGATCTGTTGCTCAAAGTGCTTAGTGATTTATCTCTCAAACTATCGCAATCTTTCATTCCAACATAAACCCATAAGTAATCTCGGTCCCACCGATTCCATAAACTCACCACACCGAGATGAACCACCTCACCATATAGCCAAACCCTAAGAATTTCGGATTTTCCGATTCCAAACTCGGTCATACGAAATTGGTGTTGCCAAGCTTCAGAATCCTTCAGACTCAAATCGGTGTCACCGAGATGAGAAAGTCGGTCCCACCGAGATTGGCAAACCCTAGACTTTGGAAGAATCGGACTAACCGAGATTGTATTTTCGGTCCCACGAAAATCCCAACGCTCACAAGATTTGAACTTTCGGTCTCACCGAGTTGTCAACTTCGGTCCGACCGAGATTGGTCAAATGTGTAACGGTTGGATTTTGTGTGGAGGCTATAAATACCCTCCACCTCCTCTTCATTCGTGGAGAGAGCCATCGAAAGAACTACCACTCCTACCTTACATTTCGAGAAGAAAACTACCTACCCTTGTGTTGAGATCAAGTTGCTCCACTCCCACCATATGAAACTTGATTTCTAGCCTTCCCAAGTTGCTTTCCACTCAATCCCTTCCTCCACCACAGCCAAATCAGTGAGGAGAGTTGAGTGTTGGGGAGATTATCATTTGAAGCACAAGAGCAAGGAGTTCATCATCACCAACACCATCTATTACCTTTTGGAGGGTGGTGCCTCCTAGATTGGTTAGGTGTCGCTTGGGAGCCTCCGTCAAGATGTGGAGTTGAACCAAGAAGTTTGTGAGGGCAAGGAGATCGCCTACTTCGTGAAGATCTACCCCGAGTAAGGCTAGTCCTCCGTGGACGCAGCCATGATGGCATAGACAAGGTTGCTTCTTCGTGGACCCTTCGTGGGTGGAGCCTCCGTGGACTCTCGCAGCCGCTACCCTCCGTGGGTTGAAGTCTCCATCAACGTGGATTGACGATAGCACCACCTATCGGAACCACGAGAAAAATCTCCGTGTCTCCAAATTGCGTTTGCTCTTCACAATCTCTCCCTTACTATATGTGCAATTTACTTTCCGCTGCCCCATACTCTAGAATTGCATGTGTAGTATGTTGCTCGACTTGTTTGCATGATGCTTGATTTGATCCCTATTGTGAACTTGCTAAAAACTTGTGTTAAGCAAAGGCATAAACTTTTATCTTGTCGAGTTGTCTAATCACCCCCCCCCTCTAGACACTCTTACCTTCAACGATCCTACACATGTTCCTCCTCATTTGCCATGCCGCCGTCTCGTGGGAACCCGGTATCCGGGATCACCCCACCATCTTTTGCATGTCCCATTAATCCACACTTTCTTTTGCACCGACATCCCGACGAGTTGTCGGATCATCGGAATGTTGCCGTGGCACCATTTTCGTTGTCATTGCCGTGGCACCCCTTTCGTTTCCGCCATGGTGACAAATGTTTCATATCTTGCTCATGTCAACATTTTCATAAAATTGCATAAAACTTGCATAGGTCATCCGCATCATGATAACAACAATTAAAATGTTTAAAATTGTTGTTTGCATTAAATTGCTAAATGTCATATGGGGATTTTTCGGAATTGTTGTTTGTTGTTCCGGCCTCATTTAAACTTGCCTAAATAGTTAGTTACTTATGTTTCACCTCTTGCCATGTTTATAACAACATGTAATATTGTTGTGTTCCTAAACAAGAGTGAACTAAATACTTGCATGTGGTGTTTTGTCAATATGCAACTCGTTGCATATTGAGCTCCACTTAACTTGTAGTATTGTTTGTTGCCTTTGCCATGCCATGCCTCATTAAACCGGACATGCATCATACTTGATTGTGCATCATGCCATGATTATGCTCGTGTGTTTACCATGTTGTTTGCTTCTTTCCGGTTTGCTTCTCTCGGTAGCTTCGGCTTCGTTCCGGAGTTGTGAGGATTCGTTCGACTACGTCCGTTTGTCTTCTTCTTGGAGTCGTTCTTCTTCCTTGCAGGATTTCAGGCAAGATCACCGCTACCCTGGATCTCACTACTATCATTGCTATGCTAGTTGCTTTGTTCTATCGCTTTGCTGCGCTACCTATCTTTTGCTCTTCAAGCCTCCCCAATTTGCCATGTCAGCCTCTAACCTTGTCACCCTTCCTAGCAAACCATTGCTTGGCTATGTTACCGCTTTGCTCAGCCCCTCTTATAGCGTTGTTAGTTGCAGGTGAAGTTGAAGATTGCTCCATGGTGGACAGGGTTATGTTGGGATATCACAATATCTCTTATTTAATTAATGCATCTATATACTTGGTAAAGGGAGGAAGGCTCAGCCTTATGCCTGGTGTTTTGTTCCTCTCCTGCCGCCCTAGTTTCCGTCATACCGGTGTTATGTTCCCGGATTTTGTGTTCCTTACGCGGTCGGGTGATTTATGGGACCCCCTTGACAGTTCGCTTTGAATAAAACTCCTCCAAAGAAGGCCCAACCTTGGTTTTACCATTTCCTCACCTAGCCCTTTTTCCCTTCGGTTTTGGAGCCCGAGGGTCATCTTTATTTTACCCCCGCCGGTGCTCCTTCGAGTGTTGGTCCAAACGGCAGATCAAGGGCCACCTCGGGCAACTCGAGGTCTGGTTTTACTCGTAGGGTCGACCTATCCGGTGTGCCCTGAGAACGAGATATGTGCAGCTCCTATCAGGATTTGTCGGCGCATCGGGCGGCTTTGCTGGTCTTGTTTTACCATTGTTGAAATGTCTTGTAAACCGGGATTCCGAGACTAATCGGGTCTTCCTGGGAGAAGGTATATCCTTCGTTGATCGCGAGAGCTTATCATGGGCTAAGTTGGGATACCCCTACAGGGTATTATCTTTCGAAAGCTGTGCTCGCGGTTATGTGGCAGATGGGAATTTGTTAATGTCCGGTTATAGATAACTTGACACCAGATCCGAATTAAAACGCATCAACAGCGTGTGTAGCCGTGATGGTCCCTTTTCGGCGGAGTCCGGGAAGTGAACACGGTCTTTGGGTTATGTTTGACGTAAGTAGGAGTTCAGGATCACTTCTTGATCATCGCTAGTTGACGACCGTTCCTTTACTTCTCTTCTCGCTCTTATTTGCGTATGTTAGCCACCATATATGCTTAGTCGCTGCTGCAACCTCACCACTCTACCCCTTCCTTTCCCATTAAGCTTTGCTAGTCTTGATACCCATGGTAATGGGATTGCTGAGTCCTCGTGGCTCACAGATTACTACAACAACAGTTGCAGGTACAGGTTATGCGATGATCATGACGCGAGAGCGATGTTTGCTTGTTTTGGAGTTCTTCTTCCGCTTCTTCTTCGATCGGGGATAGGTTCCGTGTCGGCAGCCCGGGCTAGCAGTGGTGGATGTCGCTTGAGTTTCATTTGTGATTCATCCGTAGTCGGATGGTGCTCTTATGTAAGATGATGTTGTATTCGTGTGGCAGTGTATGCCTTTTGTATGTATCCCCATCTATTATGTAATGTTGATGTAATGATATCCACCTTGCAAAACCGTTTCAATATGCGGTTCTATCCTTGGTGGGACCTTCGAGTCTCTTTAGGATAGTATCGCATATTGGGCGTGACATCATGGCAGTACACTTTTGTGTATAAGGTTTTCGCTAGTAGTGATATAGCACATACCACACATCATGAACCTCGCGCTCTCTATAGGGACTTTTTGGTTTCCTATATATGTGGTGCCACATCAAAGTTGTGCATTGCGTATTCAAACATCACACAAACACCTCTTTGGGCCACATGCAGATGGTGGTACATAGTTCTATATAGGATGATCACTCGCGTGCGACGTACGCTTCGCTTCTGTGCTGGGCCCGCGAGTTCGTCGTCCATCACTTTAACCCAGCGAGAGAGAGGTACGTTTGACGAACAAGGAGGATTAATTCTTTTAGGGCTGTGTTACTAAGTATATAGTACATGCCGAAGGGGGTGACATACATATATTAGGTGTCACATGAACCTCCATCTGTGTGGGGACTTTGCGGTGTTTGAGGAAAATGCCACATCAAAGTTGTGCATTAGGTATTCAAAACATTACAACACACCTCTTCATATATATGTTCTGGCACACGTGCAATCGTGATGGTTGTTGTCCTATATATGGCACTCACGCGGTTATCAGCGATGCTTCCATCTGTCGGTTTGCTTGGTCCATCACTTTCACCGACAGCGCGAGAGAGGTTAACTAATATGACTTAGGAGGGGATTAATTTTTTGTTTGTCTCATTGTATAGAATATGATGTGAGATTACATATATATAATAGCGCATGTGTACACATGAATCCATCCCGCTGGATCGAAGGGGGCGAGCACACGACATGTCATGAACGACCTCTTGCTGTGTGTGGGGGCCTCTGCGATTTTCAACGCATGCCCCACATCAATGTTGTGCATTGGGTCAGGTATTTAACACATATGCATGCATCACACACCTCCATAAATATGTTCGGGACACACACATGTAATGGTTGTCTTTCGACACACTCTCACTCGCTTGGTTATGGGCGGCAAGCCTATATATATTCGTGGGCCTGCGTAGATGTCCATCATTTCGACCAACGACGAGAAAGGTTACCAGGGTGGATTCTTCTTCTTTGCTTCAGTTACCGTATAGTAGGTCGATCATTCCAAGCCTAATTAAGTTTGAGCGCATGCTATGCATCGTGAACCCTCGCTCAGTGTGGGGATTTTTACGGTTCCAAAGCATGGTGCCACATCAAATTTGCGCACTCGGTATTCAAACACCACACACACCACTTCCATATACATATTTGGGCCACATGCACAGAGTAGGCTTGTCTTCATACAGTACTCCCTCGTGAGGTTATTGGTGAGAAGCTAGCCCATTTTGCGGGGCCGTGTGGACGTCCATCATTTTGACCAACAACGAGCAGGAGAGGTTGTACGACCAAGTTGGATTCTACTTGGTCCGTATTATAGTACGTCTTGGTGAGATGCCCTCCCCCCAACATGTGTGTGTGTGTGGGGGGGGGGGGGCTACTTCGCGCTACCTGCAACCTCCGTGGGGTCGGGGAAGTCTGGTTAATTTGTGAGGCACACGTGCCACATCAAAGTTGTGAATGGTAGTTAAATATCACACCACACCCTTTTCATACATATAGTAGGGCCACCCACATGTGGTTCTTATGTGGTCTCACCCATCTCGCGCCACAAGAACACATTTGTGGGTCGGCACACGGTCCACCTTTGTCGAGAAGCGAAAGGGGGAGTTTGACCATATATATGATGGACTCCTATAGGTTTTGTGTTATGGTAGGGTGAGATTTCAGACCTAGCTATTTGTAGGCATGCATTCGTAGCTAGGATTTCCTTACTGCCGACATGAAGTGGGGTTCGTAGGGGGTGGCTGACTAGCAATACTGTGCTTTTTTTGCGACAGGTGCCACATCGAAGTTGTGCATTGGGTATTCGAACATCAAACCAACCTTTTCATACATAGGCCCTGTTTAGATGCTAGAGCTAGAGTTAGATTTAGTTACTTGGGGCTGAAGTAACCTGGAAGTATCCAAACAGGTGGGTTAGAATAGGGTTAGTTGCTCTAACCCAAGCTAAAAAATCCAACCCGGTGGAAAGGTGCTTATTAGAGTTAGTCTTGCTAGGACCCATAGAAAAGATGTTTTTTGTCAGCCACCAGCCGCACCTGATCCAGTTTCCCCATCCCTGCACCTCATCCATTCGGCCCGCCCACGCCGCCCTAGTACGGCCGCTCCCGCCGGCCCCGGCGCCTCCGGCCGCCCGCCCCGCCTGACTCCCACACCCGTCACTGCCCCGCCTCGCCGCCCCCCGTCCCCGCCCGTACTCCCCATCCTGCCGCCGACCCCCGCCCCCGTCGCCTCCGTTCGGCCCCGTAAGCCCCATCCCGACGCCGCCACCGCCTGGTCATACCGCCTCGCCGCCCCATCCCGCCGCCCTGCCACATCCGTCTAGCCTGTCCTGCCCCATACGCCCCATCCCGCAGCCCCCATCGCCTCCGTTCGGCTCCGTCCACCTCCATCCTGATGCCGGCCGCCGCCCCAGTAGCCTCCGTCCCACCTCCATCACTACGACATTGCCGCACCTGTCACCCTGTCCGCCGGCCGCCGCACCTGTCACCCCCTCCCATTCGTCCTCCGCCGGAAATTTCAAGAGGACAAGCAAGCTAGAATTATTGTTGCTTGCATGGCTCTTCATAATTTCATCCAAGAGAGCAGAATTGCCGATAGGTAATTGATGCATGTGATGCGGATGAAAATTATAACCCAATGCCTAGTTCTTATGCATCTGCATGGCCAGAAGACGAACCTCTTGCTGAAGATATCAACTTGAACGCCTTCCGTGATGAGTTAGCTAATGCGCTGTTTCATGGAATGTAATTTTATTTTGTCAAGCTTGACTGAGGACTTGTATGTTTAAGTGAGACGTCTCATTTGCATGGACAAAATAAAATTTATCATGTTTTGGATACTTGATTTGTAAAGATGAATTTTTTATGTCATTTGTGAGTGGGAGGAGGCCACAAAAGAGCCGGTTACACCAAATCCGGCGCTAAAGGGGCCAAATGATTGAGAAAGTTTATTTATTGGCAATCCAACCCTCTCATCCAAACACCACCTTGGTTAGAGTTGGTTCAGGGTTAGTTCAGGATTAGAATCTAACTCTAACCTCTAACCATGTTAGAGTATCCAAAAAGGGCCATATATTTGGTCCACATGCAAGTGTGTTCATGTTCTGACCCTCTCCCACGTTATTCTTTTTGCCAAATTTATAAACAACACATGAGTTGGATGTAGAAACCGTCTGTGATTGAGTACGCAAGAGACATGGTTTGGTCAGACTACCCGTGTGCCACGCCCGTGCCCTGCAGTCCCTCACATCAGCACAGTAGATTGGGCTCCACGAGGCTTGCCTCCCGGTCTCGAAAATATCTACTGCCTCTTAATCTCAAAAATACCTACCGTCTGGAAGGTTTTAATGTTTGATAGTACATGATTAGTATGTGCAGACTGTGTGCGATGTCTGTTACTCCCGCTCGGCTTCAGTCCCTTGATTCAAATTTTCAGTAGCCCCAGTATTTTACTCCCGCCTCTCCATTCCTTGCAATCTCAAAAATATTTGCTCGCCCTAGATTCAAATTTTCAGTAGCCCCGCCTTGTTACTCCCGCCTCTGCATCCCTCACAATCTCAAAAATATCTGCTCACCCTTGATTCAAATTTTCAGTTGCCCCGGCATTTTACTCCCGCCTCTGCATCCCCCGCAATCTCAAAAATATCTGCTCACCCTTGATCCAAATTTTTAGTAGCCCCACCTTGTTACTTCCGCCTAGTAAAATTTTCAGTTGCTGTGGTATTTCCTCAAACACCATCTTGCCCCCCCCCTCCACACACACCACACACTCCCCAAAACCTCCTCTCACACAGACACACACCACCCCTCCCTTTCTCAAAACCATTGGTAGGTCGCTACCATCGCCTCCGCCGCCTCCATCCTCAACTTCTGCCTGTGTGTCAGGGAGCTCGAGGAGCCAATGGCCAAAAAGAGGTTTATTGTGGCCTCTTCGCCCAACACCGGCGAGTGGCCGCCGAGGTGTCCCCATCATCCTCCGCGGGCTCTTTATTGATCCGCCCACCGCCACGCCCCTACGCCGGTTCGAGGACTTCCCCGTCCTCCCTCAGGCCCGGCCGCCGACGAGGTCCTACCTCAGGGTTTGACAGCGGTGGTGGGAGACGTGGGTCACCGAGATTACGGATTGGGAGACCCTCACCCGCCGGTGGCTCGGTAGCTTCCACGCGGCCATGCTCGCGGCAATGGAGTACGACCGCTGGCAGGTCCGCTACCACGGCGCAGCGGCTAGGCTCAATTTCCCCTTCGGCACACGTACGGTCGATCTCGTTTTTCTGGAGCCAGGGGTGGTGAGCTCGGCTATGGTGCAGGAGGACCGCGAGGTGTAGGAGCGCCACGAGGCCAAGGCCGCCGACCAGGCCTAAATGCAAGAGCGGAGCAGGTGATCTTTGCCGGCGCGGAGGGCGGTGAGGTTATCGTGCTCTCCTCCGATGACGAGGTCGAAGGCGGCGAGGACGGCGGCGCGGAAGGCATCCAGGTGGGCGGCGAGGACGAGGAGATCGATGTCGACGAGTGGAGGAGTGTCTTCCCAACGACCCCGACAACGGCACCGGCCCGGACCCGGCTCGCGGCACACCGTACCTGACGAGAAAGGATTGGCTCGACCTCCACTTCGACCGAAAGTAGTTTACCTTAGTTTAAATTTATGTTTTTTGTTCGGTTATGCAAAGCTATCTATATTTATGTTTGAATGCAAGCTACTTTCGGTTAAACCTTCTTCGAACTTGATCAAATTGAAGTTTACAATGTTAAGTTTAGGGGATCGACTAGGTCTATTATGATAACACCCTTAAGAGTCATATTCTGCTAACACCTCGAACCGAACCAACCCAAACTAGATGAATAAAAAAGAAAACCACACCCCACCCCGCACCCATCCCACTCCTACCCACCTTCTTCCCCCTCCCCGCGCCCAAATCCGACTGCGTCTAGCCACCAGCGCCGCCCTTCTTCCTCCCCTGCTGCCTTCACCTTCCCCTCCCCTCCCCCCACCTCCACCTTCCCCCACCTCCCCTTCCCGCGGACTTCCCCGCAGCCGGCGCGCCCTTTCCCGCGGCCTTCCCACCACCTCTCGCCCCGCTCCACCCTTCCTCGGCCCATCACCTTCTTGCCCCGATCCACACCGCCTAGACCCTGACGCCTCCACAAATGGCGCACGCTGGCCACCCTCCCACTGCCGCCTCCCTCCTCTACGGTGTCCGACCTCCCAAGCACCGATGCGTGACCCATCTCCGCAACCCTCGGATCCGCTAGGTGGATCCCGCGCTGCCACCGGCGAACTCGCCGGATCCGACCTCCCTAATGGACGTGGAGTACGAAGACCATCGGATCTAGCCCCGGGAAATAGGTACCTCCTCCATCGCGCGCGTACAACAATCCACCGGATCTGCAGTAGGGGATCTGCCCCCGGAGACCACCCACAAACGCCGCAGCTAGCCTCGACGATGCGGCCACCCTCTAACGTTACTCTCTCTCTCTCTCTCCAGTTCTCTTCCTCCTCCTACGGTCACAAGTGAGCCCCCCTCTTTTTGACTTCACCTGCCATGGAGCGTGCCTGCAACAGCCGACCAACACCGTGCCCCGACGGCCTCCTGCAAGCACGAGGAGTGCATCTGGGTACACGCCCCCTCCAACCCTCGCATCCAGTTGCTGTGTTGACCTTACAACCAAGGAGTGGACAGCACGGATGCAATTTGCCCTTGTAGTGCGCCTGGAGGTTCGGTTGCCAGGATGCTGCAGTGCGTCTGGAGGTTTTTTGCTCATCCGGAGCATGGATTTCCTCCGTCTTGCCTCGCCCTCCTCACTTTCTTCCTCTGTAGGGAGGCTGGCCTCCAGCGCAGCCATCTCCATCCTCGCCCCCTCGAGGTGCAGTGCAGTGCGGTCCTAGATGTACTTTTTTGTGTGGCAATGGAGTATGTGAAGCTGCAGTTCGTAGCCGTGGCGTGCAGTTCGGTGGCCGTGGTGCCCCGTCCCGGACGTCTTCCCCATCTTCCATTGCCTCTCCTCGCAGGAGTAGCACATCATGTGGCTGTGTAAGGCAGTGCCCCCTGAGGTGCAGTGCGGCATGAGTTCCTGCAGTCAAAAATTCGGAGGTGTGCAGTGCTGTGTGCCTAAAATTCAATTAGGCTGCAAGGGCATTATAATTGACTTGTTTTTGTTACAAAAGATTTGTTTGCTACAACGCGGTTCTTCACATAGTGCAGTTCAGCTTTCGGTTCCTCGCACACGATCCAAAATAAACTGTTATGTGTTCTATTCCCCCAAAAGGCATCGATTGTGTTTTCAATTTTCTGTTCCAGCGTTAATTTGCAAATTCCTAGGGATAGTTATTCAGTTCATGTAGTCTAGTGGAGGAGTGCAGATTTTGCATGTGTGTCATTGTGTAAAACAAATCGGATAAAAATGTGTATGCTTCAAAGCTCACTTTGTTCTCTCACGCCAGATCATATAAAACTCCTGCACGGTCCCTCTGTGGTTCACTTTGTGAAAAAGAGAGAGAATAATTGCATTGATATTGCAGTGCGATTTTGGTTGCGCGGCGGTGCATTTTCCGTAGTTATGCAGTGCGGGGTGCACACACATGCAGCCCGGTAAACATCACTTCTCTTGTGAACACACCTCAATTGTATGTCAGTGTGCCCCTTAGTGGTTCAATTTGTAAAAAAAAGAAAGAAATCCCCAAGGGAGGTTCACTTTGATATATGTCGTGGTTCCCTCGCTTTCGACAACAAAAACTCGTGCGAAAAAATTTATATATAAATAAAAGAAATCATGAAGTTTGCTTGCCCGTTTGATGCAGTGCGGGTTTTAGTTTAAAAGCAGTGCGGTTTTCTTCCTTGTCTTCAAAAATTTACGTCCCACAAAAAAAATCATGCAGTCCGCTAGTCCGTCTGATGCAGTGCGGTTTTCAGTCTAAAGGCAGTGCAGTATTCTTCCTCGTCTTAAAAAATTTACGTCCCATAAAAAAGAAACCATGCAGTTCTCTTACCCATCTGATGCAGTGCGGTTTTTCATCCAATGCAGTGCGGTTTTCAGTCGGATGAAGTACACACGTTGATTTGGCTGTCGCGAAAAACAGAGTGTCCGTATTTCGGTAAATTCAAAATTCCTCTTAAACCATAAAGAATTAGAGAGAGTGTTCTACATGAAAAAGTTGCACCTCATCGATATTTTCTAACGGCGTATCGGTTGAATCATTCCGACCAGCGGTTTGTAAAAATTTCACGAAAAACAGCAGCTCCCACTCGTCGTCCGCCACGCAATTTTCAAAATTAACTTAAAACCGTAAGGAATCTCAAAAACATTGCAACATATGAAAGTTGTGCCTTGTCCATAGCTTTTCAACGATATATTACACGCCTCGTTTCGACAAATGTTAAAAAAACTGGAGTGAAAACAGTACCAAAAATTTGAATTTTTTTGAAAAACATAATTCTGCGATTTAGTAAATTCGAAACTGCTCCTAAACCGTAACGAATTAGAGAAAATAATAGATATGAAAAAGATGAGCCTCGACGATATGTTTCCAACGGTGTATCATTTTCTTGATTCGGACGAGCGGTTTAGAAAAAAACGCGAAAAAACGTTTGCTGTCACTCGTTGTGGGCTGCACTATTTTCAAAACTGCCCTCAATCCGTGAGGAATCTCAAAAAGTGTTCAACATGGCGAAGTAGCGCCTAATCTATAGCTTTTCAACAGTATATTATACGCCTCGTTCCGACAAACGGTTAAAAAAATAGAGCGAAAAAGGTACCGAAAAAACATCGCGTGCAGTTTTTTGCAACGGGAAGTTCACTCGCGTTTGTACTGCAGCACACTTGCTTCAAACAATGACGTGCACTTCGGAAGTATTATCAGAATAACTATTCTGCTAATATATATATATATATATATATATATATATATATATATATATATATATATATATATATATCTGTGTGTGTGTGTGTATGTATATATCCACTAAGGGTTATAGTTCGCTAGCTTTTAAAGGATCGGCTAGAGATGACCTTATGCCTTGTTTATTCCAGTTCTTTACAATGTGATGCTCTATATGTGCGACTATTTGCCTTGCAGTTCAATTTCATCAATAACAGTTTCAACAATACCACTATGAATTATGATACTTGGTTGCTGTTAAGGATGTTGCAGTTAACATGGCTTTCCGTTTTTGTAACAATAACTAGTGTACTTTAGACCTGCATAATACCAGTTTGAATGACTATTTGCTTGTTTTTAAATGTTATGCCTGATGCAGTTAACACACCTTTCCACTTCTTGTTTTGTTTAACTAGCATGCTTAAACCTGCACTGAAGCTATCATTTGTAGATTATGTTGTCTACCATGGATATATTTGGTTGATGTTTAGCATGTTGTGCTTAACATGCCTTTATGTGTACTCATACAGGACAATATTGAGAACAGTGTTGTTTTCCATCGATGTTAGTTTCATCGCATTGATTATATGTACTCACTGTTCAGGATATCGGTAGCTGGTACAATATAGTCTGGGGGCTGATAAGGGACTAATCGTCGAATCAGACATTTCACTGAATATATCTGTAACTCATTTATCAGTAGGTTAACTAGGGACATATTTAATATATCTGAGGCTACATAGCAACATGCATTATACCGAGTGACTAAATATGCAATCCCAGGCTACATAGCAACAAGGAAGAGTGTTATCTTAATGTCTGATGATGTCTAGATATACATGTAATAAAATCCTATATAATGGGATGGAGGGAGTGTTGTACTACATCATTTTGCAATTCTTGTTTAGCTTCTAATATTAACTTGGTGCTTTTAGGTACATATGTCATTGCCAAAGATCCACAGGTCGACCATTTCTGCGTATGGGGCAATGAGATATTCATGAACCAGCATCAAGTGAGAAAATTGATAAAGATTATTATTAAAATGGGTCAAAAGATGTCAATCAAACTATTTGTTTACACTTTACGCAAGACAAAAGTGAACTGCAGGATGGTAAGTAAGAACTTTGTAGCCTTCTTTTTACTGCGTGTAATGAGCTGTGTAGATGACAATGTGTGAATCTTTTTTCCTTTGCAGTGGATCCTGAAGCAGTTTACTCAAGATTACCTCTCAAACTACATGATTGGTGGCTGACCATCACAAGGGGTTGGACTAGAGTCGTGTGTGCCTTCTGCATCCAGGAGAGCACAATAGGGCCATTCCGCTTCACCTTATTCAGCAACCAGAATGTCTGACGCCTCTTTCTTTACCATCTATAATAGTACAAGTGTAAAACCCTGGTACATCATTCTTTATTTGGTGCTTATGTAATTCTTAAACATATGTACCTGTGAATAGAATAATTCATTGGTTGTTTGAACCTGATGGATATGAATAAAGCTATAGCCTACTTTCAAGTTCAAATTAGGTACAATTTTAAATAGCAACAATTAAATTAGGGTGAAGTTACGGTGTGCAGGTCATTACGGTGCACACGGTCTATAAAGCACAGCGTGTGCGATATACATCATAATCTAACATGGTTCACGGAGAGGAAATGTGTGTAACAATGCACACAGTTGCCATTTGCAAAGCGTGTGTGATGTCAGACACTATCACAAACGGTGTGGGAAAACTAAATATGTGTGATTGTTGAACCGTTTGTGATGTGCCAGGCACCATAAACGTAGAGTCAGTTTGGTACGTGCCTGGAAAACTCCCGTGCCTGAAATGTGCCTGGTTTTGTGTAAAACCACGAAAGTCCGACTGCGATGGCAATGCGAGCACAAACGAGTAGCAAGGATGGAGTGTTTGGGATATTGGAGATATCGGAAACGGTTATATAGGGACAACTGTATGCATCAAGGCTCCTTATCCCCGACGGTTTTTGGATCATGTGGGAAGGACCCCCCCTATCGCAGTCACTCACTAAACGATGGTTCCAAATGACGTTGCAGAAAGGGGTTAAAAACCGTTTGTATAGCACCTCGATGTACCGATGAAATGATATTTTCAATATATCTTCTGTCAAACTTTAAATTTTTTGATAACATTACAAATTAAATAAGCACAACGCCAGGCATCAGCCGACTGATCCTATGAGGACCAGCCGCCTCAACAACCATTTAATTATTGTGATCCAATGGATTAGAACCAATCAAGTATTTTCCCCCTACATGGTTTCCCCCCTAGCTCTCGCGGCTAGGGTTTCTCTCCTCTGAGGCAACTCGTCCTCTCAGAGTCCTATACCCGATCCCGGCAAGCTTCACAGGGGTGTTCTATGTGCTCCTGCGGCTCGCTCGCAATGGCGTCCTCCTCGGATACAAACTCAGCGACCAACGGCGGTGGTGGGGGCGGTTTTGGCTGCGGCGGTGGAGCAACCGCAGATCCCAATCTGGAGACTTTCTTCGACCAACTGGATCTCAATGAGGAAGAATTTGATTATGTGGAGATCGATGAAGAAGACTCGGAGATCAAGGAAAGCGTCTGTTGGTTAAACCTTGCTAGGGTTCACACCGACAAAACTTTCTCTCCGTAGGCCTTCTACAAGGAGATGAGGGTGGCTTGGAACCCTGCGCAAGGTGTTAGATTCTGGCTGGTCGGGCCAAACAGATTCATTGTCCAGGCCTCATGCTTGCAGGACTGGGAGAGGATCATGAAACAAGGGCCTTGGCTGTTCCACAACATGGCGGTGCTACTTAGCATGTATGATGGATTCAGCAGGGCTGAAGACATGGTGTTTGATCACATGCCAATATGACTTCAGATTCATAAGCTCCCGGGCCCGAATTGCAAGGAACACATTGTTGAGAAGCTGTTTAAGGGTGCGGGGGAGATATTGGAGATGCGGCTCAATGGGAACACGAGAGGTGATTATGTGAGGATTAGGGTGAATCACAACATTAAACATCCCCTTACTAAGTTCGTCAGTATTGTGTGAGCTAAAGAACGCCAAGTGTACCTTGTTCGATATGAAAAACTCGCTCGCTTTTGCAAGGTGTGTGGGCTGATTGGCCATGATCATAAGAAGTGTGGCTTGGGCATACATGATAAGAAAGATATGAAGTTCGGGGACTGGATGTACGTGGAGGGTCGGTGCAGGCCTGGGCAAGGCGCTATGGTGAATAGGTAGTACGACCCCCGTCCCTCTGGTAAGGCTGGGAGCCCGTCTACTTCGGCTCCAAGAGAGGAGAGGACTGACCCGGAAACCCTAGACACGGCGACAAGCCCTCTAAAACAGGTTTTTACCAGAATGGAGGTGGACAAGGATGCAAAAAAAGGCTGAATATGGACGCTATTGAGGCGGGGTTCAGTGGCGCCCCGGGAGCTCCTAAAGCTTTGCTAGCTATCACCGACAGGAGTGGAGGGGATGCTCATAAAAACAGCTCGCCAGCAAGGAGTGATTCAAGCAACAAGCGGCTAAAAACTATGAACGACAATGACAATAATGAGATATCAGCGGCCTCCCTCGAGGAGGACCGCCGAACGCAATGAATATCTTGTCTTGGAACTGCCAGGGGGCGAGGCTGCCAGACAGTTCGTGACATTTTGGCCCTCTCAAAAGCCAACAACCCCAAGCTAGTCTTTCTGTCTGAGTGTAGGACCTTGAAGTATGTCTGGAGGGGGGGGGGGTGATTAGACTACTTGACCAATTAAAAACTTAACCTTTTCCCAATTTTAGAGTTTGGCAGATTTTAGCTATCTTTGGATAAGTCAAGCAATCATCACACAATTCAAGCAAGCATGCAAAGAGTATATGAGCAGCGGAAATTACAGCATGCAACTTGCAAGAAAGTAAAGGGAAGGGTTTGGAGGATTCAAACACAATTGGAGACACGGCTGTTTTTGTCGTGGTTCCGATAGGTGGTGCTATCGTACATCCACATTGATGGAGACTTCAACCCACGAAGGGTAACGGTTGCGCGAGTCCACGGAGGGCTCCACCCACGAAGGGTCCACGAAGAAGCAACTTTGTCTATCCCACCATGGTCGTCGCCCACGAAGGACTTGCCTCACTAGTGGTCACGAAGTAGGTGATCTCCTTGCCCTAACAAACTCCTTGGTTCAACTCCACAATCTTGTCGGAGGCTCCCAAGTGACACCTGGCCAATCTAGGAGACACCACTCTCCAAGAAGTAACAAATGGTGCGTTGATGAGGAACTCCTTGCTCCTGTGCTTCAAATGATAGTCTCCCCAACACTCAACTCTCTCTCATAGGATTTGGATCTGGTGGAAAGAAGATTTGAGTGGAAAGCAACTTGGGGAAGGCTAGAGATCAAGATTCATATGGTAGGAATGGAATATCTTGGCCTCAACACATGAGTAGGTGGTTCTCTCTCAGAAATGGTAAGTTGGAACTGTAGGTTTGTTCTGATGGCTCTCTCCACGAATGAATAGGAGGTGGAGGGGTATATATAGCCTCCACGCAAAATCTAGCTGTTACACACAATTTACCAAACTCGGTGGGACCGAATCAACAAACTCGGTCAGACCGATTTAGTAAACCTAGTGACCGTTAGGATTTTCGGTGGGACTGACATGCAACTCGGTAGGACCGATATGGTTAGGGTTAGGGCATAACGTAATCTCGGTAAGACCGAATACAGAAACTCGGTGAGACCAACTTTGGTAATAAGCTTTCCAGAGAGTTGGTCAGGTAAACTCGGTGGGACTGATTCGCTCATTTCAGTGAGACCGAAATGTTACGAAAGGGAAACAGGGAGTTTACATTGCAATCTCGGTGGGACTGATCACTCACTTCGGTTTGACCGAAATGTTATGAAGGGAAATAGAGAGATTACAATCCCATCTCGGTAAGACCGAGATCCCTATCGGTAAGACCGATTTGCCTTGGGTTTGTGGCAGTGGCTATGACATTTGAACTCAGTGGCGCCAGATAGAAAGAATCGGTGGAACCGATTTTGACTTTGGGTTTAGGTCATATGTGGATGTGAGAAAGTAGTTGAGGGTATTTGGAGCATATCACTAAGCACATGAAGCAAGAGGCTCAGTAAGCAACACCTCATCCCTCCTTGATAGTATTGGCTTTTCCTATAGACTCAATGTGATCTTGGATCACTAAAATATAAAATGAAGAGTCTTGAGCTTTTGAGCTTGAGCCAATCCTTTGTCCTTAGTATTTTGAGGGATCCACTTTCATCATCCATGCCATGCCATTCATTGAGCTTTCCTGAAATAATAGTCTTGGAATAGCATTAGCTCAATGAGCTATATGTTGTTATGAACTACCAAAACCACCTAGGGATAGTTGCACTTTCAATCTCCCCCTTTTTGGTAATTGATGACAACATATAGATCAAAGCTTCGACAAATGATAATAAGATTGAAAAACATCGTCGCTTTGAGAAGTATGTGATAAGCAAGAGCTCCCCCTAAATTTGTGCATAGTTTAAAATTTGCTTTGGACTACAAATGCACAAGGAATTAGGCTCATGGGTTACTCTTCCATGCACATACATCTTGGTGGAGCACTCAAAATAATAAAGATTGAATATATGCACTCATCACCAAGCAAAGTGAATGATCACATAAGGATAGGTAAGATAATATCATCAAACATGCATAAGTGTAGCTTATGATCAAACACATGTTCATAAATGTCTCACACATAATAGCATAGAATCTCAAGCAATCAAAAGCAAACAAAGTTTAACCACCAAAGCAAGAGAGAACAAAAGCAACACTCTCTCTCTCGAAGCCTATGATCTATACATTTTTCTCCCCCTTTGGCAACAAGTTACCAAAAAGTTCATAGAAAATGCATAGTGCTAGATCGACTCTTAGGCTTGATCCTCAGGTGGTGGTGTAGAGATGGCTCCTTGGACGAAGGCTTCAGTTGAAGTGGATGGAGCTGGAGGAGTTGGTGCTGGAGCTGGTTGCACTGGAGCTGTAGGAGCTGTAGCTGGTGCAGATGATGTGGCTCGAGTCATCACAGAACCTGCAGGTGACCTATGAGCTCTAGGCACTCTGGCAAATGCATCGATGGTTGTCTTGCCCTTCCTCTCTGCATGTCATCCTGAAGCTGCTCCACAACCGATCAATCTCGCCACTTTGATATCTAGATCATAGAATTTTCGTTCCATGATCCTTTCCAGGCTCTCCTGGTTTTGAATTAGGGTGGCCAACCCCTTCTCAATCCTTAGTGTGGATGCTATCAAGTAACCAAGCTGCTCCTGCTTGTTCTTCAAGAAGTATTCAGATGCCTCCTCTTGAGTTGGTATCTTGGCAGCCTTCTCTCTCTTTGCCTTCTCCTTCTGCTCTTGAGCTTGCACTGATGATGGTTCATTCTCATTCATGACAACCTGATTGTCCTCAAAGTCTGGATAGATAGCAAAATGTTCCTTATCCAGCAAATAAGTTCCTATGCCCATCTTTGAGTTAATCAACTCCTGAATCTGTGGGGCATACCCACAACTCCTCTTCTGATCTGTTGCTGTCCTCTTAATGGTCTCAACAATGAGGCTCATGACCTTGAATTTTTGTGGCACATCAAACAAGTGCAAAAAGTTGATAGCATGCCCTCTAATCATGTTGTGGTCACCTGACTTGGGCAACAGAGTGTGCCTTAGGATCCAGTTGATTGTTGACAGCCCTGACAGAAGGAAATGGACTGACCCAAACTTGAAAGTCTCAAGAGCTTTGTTTGGGATCTCCTTGTACATGTGAGCCATGGAATTGTGGTCCATCTTCTTCTTGGCATAGACATCCAAGTCATCTTCACTTTCCTTTGGGGCATTGATCAGACTAGCCCATTCCTCAATTGTTGACTGGTACCTTGTACCTTCAGACATCCAAACTATCATGCCATTTGGATAGAAGTGTGATGTGGAGTAGAATTGCATAATGAGCTCATCATTCCACTTTGTGAGCTTCTGCCCAACAAAGTCTGCAACTCCACAAGCAACAAAGCTTTCTTGCACTCCTGGATAGTGTTCCTCATTTTCTTTCATGTAGGTCCAGTCGACCCACCTCATATCACACATAATTGGTTTCTTGTCCAACAACACTGTTTCATAGAAGTCCTATTGTTCCTTAGTATGGAACCTGTAATCAACAACAGTCCTTCTCCTGGTAGCATATGGATCGGACTCTCTCCATAGCCTCAACCCTGAATCTCTCCTGATTTTCATGTTCTCAGCCATAGGATGAGCATCATTGTGGTCTGGAATCTTGGGTTTGAGCTTCCTTGGGACTTGTCCTTCTTCACCTTCCTCATCAGCAACTTCAGGCACTGGGGCCTTGTTCTTCTCAGCAGCTGGAATACTCCTGGTTTTACTCTTTGGTGCAAGCTTGGGTTTGGGGGCAGCTTTGGGTGCTTCCTTGGGCTTTGAT
Source organism: Aegilops speltoides (assembly GCA_021437245.1). Taxonomy (NCBI): domain Eukaryota; kingdom Viridiplantae; phylum Streptophyta; class Magnoliopsida; order Poales; family Poaceae; genus Aegilops; species Aegilops speltoides. The sequence continues at coordinate 506,395,667 of CM038142.1, forward strand.
GTTGCAGCCCGTGACTTTATAGCATCACCCATTAGCTTTTGTGCCTTGGGTGCTGGTGCAGCAGCCTCTTCTTCCTCATCAGAGTCTCTCCTCATGGAGGGATTTCCAAGAACCTGGGCAGTAGTGGTTCTGGCTCTCTTCTTCTTCTTATCTTGTCCAGCAGCTTCATCTTGTGATTCTATGGTAAACTTCATAGTTTCTCCAGTGGGAACTTTCTTGGGTTTGGAAGTTGTGACTCTTCTTGTCGGTGCCTCTTTGGGTTCAGACTTTTCAGGCACTTGAGTTGATCCCCTAACCTTCAACATAGGTGTCCTCTTGGCAGGAACCTTCCTATTAAGTCCAGGCTTTGTGTTCTTTGCTGAGGCATATTCCTTTTTGAGCACTACCTTCTTGGAGGTAGCCTCATCTTCTTCTGCCAAGTAATCCTCATCTTCAGATTCTGAAGTTCTCTTCTTCCTTGTCCTGGTGGCAGCTTTAGGCAGATTGCTTGGGGTGCTCCTGCTGCCATCATCGGAAGTGCTAGAGGGACTAGTGCCCTCACTCATGTGATTGTGCTCTTCTAACTTGTTCTGACTATCACTTTGGTCTGACATGCTGTAAATCACTGACTGCTGACCCTGTGAATAGTTATAGATGAGATAGAATGGATGAGAATCACAAAATGCAGAGATTTTTGCAAAAGAATGATTCAAAAATTCAGTTTTAGTTTTCCACAGAAAGCATTTCGGATCAACCAATTTTCAAACTCGGTGATACCGAATCAGTTTTGGAACCTAAACTGTCGAACTCGGTCAGACCGAGTCACAGTTCGGTGGCACCGAGACTGCTAGGGTTTCACAAAGTCTTCAAATCGGTCACACCGATTAGCAATTCTCGGTCAGACCGAGAGTTACTAGTGCAATGGCGTTAGCCAAATCGGTGGGACCGAGTTTTTCAACTCGGTGGGTCTGAGATGGTTTCGGCAGAAACCTAACCCTAAATTTTCAAATCCCATCTAATCTAAGGATTGTATTGACTGGATAGAAGTGTCTCAATCGTGGAAAGAATCATAATGAACACAATGTGCTAGGAATCGGACGAGGATAGCACTGTGATCGAGTCCATACCCTAGCTTGGCGATGAACTCGCTACATCGGCAACGATGGGGGTGAAATCCGTTGACAACAGCGGAGACCAGCGACAGGAGGCGGCTGGCGAAGAGGAGACGATCCGGAGACCCTAGAGGCAGAGTGAGCTATTGCGCGGGCGAAGGGGTTCGGAGAAATTTCCAAAAAATTTCCCGTGAGTATACATAGCCCGACCCTGTCGGTGTGACCGAGTGGAACAACTCGGTGGCACCGAGATGCATAACTGTATACAGTTACTTCAACTCGGTGTGACCAAAACGTTCAAATCGGTTGCACCAAGATTGAAAGCCTAGATCGACTTAGTGATCTCGGTAGGACCGAAATGGAGGAATCGATCAGACCGAGAATCACAAAGAAGTTTTGGAAGTTTAAGTCTATGATGAATCGGGGACTCCGAGTGCTCCTCACACAGAGTGGTTCGAATCTGACTTGATCAAATTTTGTGATGTAGCATGAATAGAGTTTGAGAAGATAAAAGCATAGATAGCTAGAGAAGGTTCTTAGGCATTCTTGTCCATCCACTTGGCAAAAGAAAAAGAAACCAATCAAACAAAGCAACAAGTGGATGTCCTCGAATGAGTAAAATATGCAACCAACATGCTCACACAATAAGATGGCAAATGAAATATGTGGCAAAGCATGCACAACCAATTCTAGCATCTATCAAACAATTGGCGATGACTAGGTCATCTATATTCAAGGTACTTGTTGAGCTTTGCTATAATGAGGTCCGGATGCAGAACCACCCAGGTTTCTACTACTATCCTTCTCTGCACGATAATGGTCGTGTCCGTTTCCCTATCATCGATCCGGAGTCTGATAGTGTTGCTAGACACCTTTCTCATTATATCACTGCTAGCTATCTTATGATCTACGAGCTGGCTCGAGAGCTGACTCGTGCCCGTACTGCTTTAGCCTCTACTAGATCAGTCACTACTCCAGCTTCTGTGGGATTTACTCCCTATATTCCCGCCAGTTCTAGTTCCCCTGTTTCCCCGGTTACTCATCCGAGTAGCTCGGGCACCGCGATTGTGAGTCCACTTAGTGCTCGTGCTGAGTGAGTTTCACTTCTCGCCACTCCCGTAGCTCCGATGCTTCACCCTCCACCTGCCCCAGAGGGAGAGCCCTTGAGGCAGTGTCGTCGTGTCACCTTTAACTCGGAGGTCTCAGTTAACCATGTCAGTTCAGGATCCGAGTCCGCTTCAGGAGAGGACCCCGTAGCACCAGCAGAGCAGTAGAGCTTCCGAGTATCTGCAGTCGTCAGGATGGTGTACAGATGTAGTCGTACAAGTCATGACGTTTCGTTTCATGTATGAGAGCAGTTGAACCTGGCATGTTATTATCTTTCATGTATGAGTCTATGTATAATTATGTTGGAACTCTATTTTATTAGCCGTATTTTCTTCTTCATTTTGGTTTTTCTCGGGCTTTTGTTGCTGGCTTTCCCCCATTTTATTTTGAATGCTTCTCATCTCAGTTGCGTTGCCTTGGGAAAAATCATATTAGGATGATGTGGGGAGGCAGCAGTAGCAACGTTCGCGAGGGTTCTCCTGTTCTTTGTTACGCACGACAGGCAGGACACTCACCCGAGCCGTACGTTCCACCACCGCCTCCACCGCCAAATCCTCCCTCCACCGAGCAAATTCTGCGTATGTCTGAGGAAAGACGGAAAAATGATCTGATTGAAATATTAAGAAGTGTTCAAGCTGTGGTTGGACAGAATGGGAAGCAGCCCGGTCATCACTCCAAGCTGTTAGATTTTCAAAGGACCAAGCCTCCCAGTTTCAGTCAGGCTATTGACCCCTTGGATGCAGATGATTGGTTGAGAACTATGGAGAAGAAGCTTGAGATTGCTCGTACTGAAGAAGGAGATAAGGTTCCATTTGCAACTCATTATCTTGAAGGCGCTGCTGCCATATGGTGGGAGAATGAAAAAGCCATGTGGTCTGCTGATGAAGAAGTCACCTGGTCAAGATTCAAGGAACGATTCCGAAAATATCACATCCCTACGGGAATTATGAAGACTAAGCAGCGTGAATTTCTCGCGCTCCTCCAAGGAAATCAGTCTGTGGGTGAATATTTGCAAAAATTCAATCATCTGTCACGTTACTCCCTGTATGACGTGGACACTGAAGAAAGAAAGATTGACAGATTTCTTGGTGGGTTAAGCCTGCAACTCCGGTGTACTCTCAGCATGTTCGATTTCCCAGACTTCCAAACCCTGGTGAACAAGGCTTTCATTGCTAAATGGGAGCACAAGCTTGTATCAGATAATAGGTCTGCTAACAATGATCACAAGCGCAAGTTTGAGCCAAGGAAGGAGGTACAACCAGTGCAAAAGGCTCGTACCTGGCAACAGACTCAGGTGGAATACAAGCCCAATTGGCAACAGAATGTTAACAAGACCACCACTCAAGTCAAGAATGTCGTAACCAACCCAGTGCAAGAGGAGCGCATGCGCAACAATTCTTGCTTCAGTTGTGGGCAAACCGGACACTATGCCAAACAGTGTCCCAAGAACAACAGGTCAAATGCTATATTCCGGCCACAATTACATTTTATGGAGGCATGCCTAAACCAGCAAAACATCACGGGATACGTTCATCACATCTCCGCCGGTGAAGCCCAAGAGAACCCCGAAGTCGTCATTGGTATGTTTTCTGTTAATAACATGCCTGCAGTGATTTTATTTGACTCTGGGCTTCCCACTCTTTTATTTCTTGGAGTTTTGTTGCCCAAAACAAATTTCCTTGTTCGCTTTTGGCCAAGAATATGCTGGTACAAACCCCGGGATCCTTAATCAGAAGCAATCTAGTCTGCCGTAATCTGGAACTCAATATCCATGGAGTCTGTTTTCCAACTTCCTTGATACTTATTGAGTCTGATAAGTTGAATGTTATCTTGGGTATGAATTGGCTGACTCAGTATCAAGTATGCATAAAATGTGCGACCCGAGAAGTCACTTTGACCAGCAAAGAAGGGCAGGCTACAAAATTATATGCTCGCCGAAGCATAGCCACGAAAGAAATGGTCTTCACAGCAGTGGCTGAATTGGATAATTCGTGGTCAATGGGTTTCCTGATGTATTTCCAGAAGAACTGCCAGGCATGCCACCTGATCGAGAGCTTGAGTTTGCAATAGATCTTGTACCTGGGACCACACCAATACACAAGAAATATTACTGAATGCCTTCATCAGAATTAGTGGAGCTAAAGAAACACCTTGACAAAATGCTCCAGAAAGGATATATCCGTCCCAGCTCTTCACCATGGGGATCACCTGCTATCTTCGTGGACAAAAAGGATGGCAGTCTCCGCATGTGTGTGGATTATCGTCAGCTGAATGACATCACAATCAAAAACAAATATCCACTGCCAAGAATTGATGACCTGTTTGATCAGCTCAGTGGGGCCAAGGTATTCTCCAAGGTTGATCTACGGACTGGATACCATCAGATCAAGATTAAAAAGGAGGATATTCCTAAGACCGCATTCACCACTCGATACGGTCTTTATGAATATACAGTTATGTCTTTTGGTCTCACCAATGCCCCTGCCTTCTTCATGCATATGATGAACAAAGTATTCATGGACTTCCTCGATAAGTTCGTGGTAGTCTTCATCGATGATATACTTATTTACTCAGGAAGTGAAGAAGAGCATAAAGAACACCTCCGAGCAGTGTTACAACGACTCCGTGAACATCAGTTATATGCCAAATTCAGTAAATGTGAGTTTTGGATCAAGCAAGTTGGATTTCTTGGACATGTGTTATTCGCCAAAGGTATAGCCGCGGACCCGAGTTAAGTAAAGGATGTACTCGATTGGCTGCCACCCACAAGTGTATCGTAGATCCGGAGTTTTCTTGGATTAGCCGGATATTACCGTCGTTTCATTGAAGGGTTCTCAAAGATTGCTAAACCCATGACAGAACTGCTCAAAAAGGATAAGAAGTTTGAATGGACTGAGGATTGTGAGAAAAGTTTCAATGAGTTAAAGAAACGGCTGACAATTGCACTGGTATTGACTCTTCCATATATCTACTGCAGTTTTGATGTGTATTGCGACGCTTCCAGGCAAGGACTTGGATGCGTACTTATGCAAGACGGCAAGGTAGTAGTTTATGCCTCACGACAGCTACAACCCCACAAGGGAAATTATCCTACTCATGATTTGGAGTTGGCCGCGGTGGTTCATGATTTAAAAATTTGGAGACACTATCTCATCGGGAAGAGGTGCCAAATTTTTACAGATCACAAAAGTCTCAAGTATATATTTACTCATCCAGATTTAAATCTCCATCAACGAAGATGGCTTGAGTTAGTCAAGGATTATGACCTTGGAATAAATTACCACCCTGGTAAGGGCAACGTGGTTGCCGATGCGCTCAGTCGAAAGCCCGTCAGCCTAAATGTCTTATTGGAATCCTTGCCTCCTGAACTCCAAGAAGAGATTGCTCAGCTCAACCTGGTCATAGTTGATACTGGCCTTGCTAACATTTTGGAAGTTACCCCCACACTTGAGGAAGAGATCCGCAAGGCCCAGCTAGATGACACCGATCTGCAGAAGCGAGCCAAGCATATGGTGGCAAGTCAGACGTCCGATTTCTCGAAGGATCAGTTCGGTACCCTCCGATTCCGGGGAAGGATTTGTGTGCCCGATCAAGCGGATTTAAGGCAAAAGATCCTGTCAGAAGCCCACGAATCCTCATATTCAATTCACCCTGGAGGTACGAAAATGTATGAAGACCTTCGACAAACATTCTTGTGTGATGGAATGAAGAAATACATTGCCTATTTCGTGGCCTATTGCGACATATGCAACAAAGTGAAGGCTGAGCATCAGAAGCCAGCCGGACTTCTTCAACCACTGCCAGTGTCACAATGGAAATGGGATGATGTCTATATGGATTTCATCAGAGGACTACCTAAGACTCGACGGGGCAATGATGCAATCTGGGTCATAGTGGATACATTAACCAAGGTAGCCCACTTTATTCCGATCAGAACCACATATCGAGCAGATGAACTGGCACAACTGTATGTATCTAGAATAGTTAGTCTGCATGGAGTACCCCGAACCATCACTTCTGACCGAGGTTCACTTTTTACCTCTGCTTTTTGGTCCCGTCTCCTTCAAGCCTTGGGGACAGCATTGAAATACAGTACCGCTTATCATCCTCAGACTGATGGACAGACAGAGCGGGTAAACCAAATAATTGAAGATATACTGCGAGCTTGTGCTTTGGCCCAAGGACCAAAATGGGAAGACTGTTTGCCTTATGATGAGTTCTCTTATAACAATAGCTTCCAGACACTACAAAAAAAATACACTTCCGTGATGATACATGTTTGTCACAGTAGGTCATGTTTTTTGTCATGCATGTACATCCATGACATATTTATGACAGAATCAAGATAGTCATACCTGTGCTGTCGTAGAAGTGTTCGATGACATTACCAAAATTATCATCACGGAAGTGTCCACTTCCATGGCGATAAATCGCGCGTCACAGAACTGCTTTCGTCAAGGGTGACCGACACGTGGCATCCACCGTAACGAAACGCCGTTAAGATATCGGGTCGGGTTTTGGATCCGATAACCCGTTAACAGCCCCGACCAATGGGGATTTTCCACGTGTAAAATCATCATTGGCTGGAGGAAACACGTGTCGGCTCACCGTTGGGACAGATGTCATCCACTCATTGGATGTATACCTATGATACGTCGACACATGGCATGTCCCAACAGAGGCCCATTCCTGTGAAAAGGCCGGCCCGTTTGACTTGGTCAAAAGGTGGCGGACCGGCCCATGGAAAGCCTGTTAACGGCATGTTCGCATATAGCCCATTTACAGCCCGCTAACCCAAGGCCCCTTACACCCTATCCGAATTAGGCCTAGTAGCGTCATCTGGGCCATCCAATATGATTCCAGCCCGTTTTCACTTCTGGCCCATGTATGGCCCATGACGTCTTTCGGCCCATATGAGGCCCTATGTAACTCTTGGCCTATTAACGACCCGTGGTGAAACTGGCCCGCAATGAACAGTGTATCACTTTACACCCACTAACTGCCCATGGTGAAACTGGCCCATAATGAATAGTATATCACTTTATACCCATTAAGGGCCCGTTATTGATTGGGCCGCTTCAAAGAAATGTTATCTTCGGCCTTCTCGAGCCCATTTATTCTTGGTCTCATTTCCGATTCGCTTACTTACGGCCCGTTACTGTCATTTTCTGCTTGTGGGCCAAATTCAGCCCGTGGTTACATCGGCCCGTTTGTGGTCCGTTAATACGTTGGGCCGTTTTCATAGCATCATCAAATACGGCCTATTAACGATGGCCCGTTATGGTCATACGGCCCGTATAAGGCCAATTGATGGCCCGTAGAAGGCCCATTGTTTCTACGACCCGTAAAAGGCTCATTGTTTCTACGGCCCGTAGAAGGCCCAGTGTTTCTACGGCCCGTAGAAGGCCCATTGTTTCTACGGCCCGTAGAAGGCCTACTGTTTCTACGGCCCGTAGAAGGCCCACGGTTTCTACGGCCCATAGGAGGCCCATTGTCACTACAGTAAATATTAGCCCATGGTTATTGTGGCCTAGTTTTAAAAAGAACTGCACTGACTACAAGCAAACAAATAAATAAGATAACAAGGAAATAAATAACCAAGCAACTTATGCTAGGCTATCACGGCTGTTACACATATTACATCCACTGGGCATCAAAGTTCGCCACCAGTGCAAATATAGGGAACAAAGCAGCATATCATATACACTGGTTGTCAAAGTTGGCGACCAGCGCAAATAAACGCCAAGACAAAACAAATCCGAATGAAACCACTTCAAGATCTCAAGAAACAATATCCCAGGTACCCATAATGTTTGGCAAGATGCTTAGCAAGCTTATTAACTTTCTCTTGTTTGGCGCTTAAATCCTCCAGCTCTTGTCAGTTGCACCGTAAAATATGCATCTGAATTCTGCAGGACTTCCTCGGTCCTTGACTTCTGTCGCAAAGACATCCGATCGATGTCTTTCAACTTGAAGTTGAGACTCAAGAAGACGAACTGATTCAGCAATGAGTTCAAGAGCTTGTGCCAAAGATAGTGGCGATAACTCGAACACTACATCAAGACAGGACTTTTGGGTTCCCTCACTGTCGTCAAGATAGTTTTTATCAGCTTTCTTGGAGACCAACAGGGATGTCTCACTATCTTGAACCTTATCTGCATTACTTCCTTTACCATTGCATAACACAGTACTGTTCTCCAATATTTTGTCCGCATTCTAAAAGACAAACAAGCAGACACATCACATGTTTACCATGTTGTATATGAAACTCATTTTGGTAAATGAGTTCAGTAGTAAAGTGGACAGGATAACAGCATGAAACAAACATATATCTATGTGCCATGGTCACTTTATGGTCTATATCATTCTAGTTTTTGTTACCAAATCAAGATAGAGAATAATATTTGTTCAAGACAAAGTAGAATAGACAGAATATAAGTGTGGGTAACTATAGAGCAATAACAACACTTGTAATGTGCCTGACATGAGAACATAACTGTTTATTCAATTGAAACTGAAATCAACATAGAGCAGGTTACAACAGCAAACCAGTTAAAGAAACAGGTTTAAAACATACCTGTTGCGCCATTGGAGTTTCAATTCCATCCTTCAAATTTCAAAATAGTTGGTATGAGTAAATACAAGAATGCAAGAGCAAAGGAGTATGAACCATAGCTCTGTAACCCGACACGAGAACAAATATTCTTCTCCTTTAAGCGTTGAGTTGGGATTGGAGTGGTGGTCCTCATGCTTTGGGCACTGCAGTTCCCTTACTAACCGCCGTGTTTGGGTGCTCTGTGGTGGAGACGGTGCTGTGTCAATTGGGCTGGGTTACTATCTGCCGGGTTGGGGTTAAAAGGGGTGTAGCTGGTTCTCGTCCAAGCTGGGTAGGGGTACAATTTGTGAGAGTCTCGGTTATGTGTGGTGGATCTGGTCCTTGGGCAAGTACAACCGTGGTTCTATCTGCATCAACTGGTAGCACTATCTTTTACAAGACCGTGTTGTTACTCCCTTAGATATCGCCATCACGCTCTCCAATTCAAATGGCTGATAAACAAGAAAAGTAATTGAAAGTATAGACATTGTATGATAGACAGTGCAATTGATAGTGGGGAATAAAAGAGGGCATGAAATAATTCATATTTATGTTGTCTAACCAAACAGGATAGCATGACACAATTTCACATATATGATGGCTAACTAAACAGGATAGCATGACACAATTTCACATTATGATGGCTAACTAAAAAAGATGGAAAGACATAGTTCAAAATATGAGACTATGTAAACAGGATGACATGACATAACTATATAATGTGTTTATTAAATAGGTTGGCATGCCATAATTCACATACATTCATGGATAGAATGCCATAATTCTAAATATGATGACTGTAAACACTAAACAGATGAGATGATATAACTATATGATGTCTTTATTAAATGGGTTGCCATGCCATAATTCAGATAGATGATGTGTATGTACTATGTAAACATGATGGCATGATATAATTCAAATATATGATTTACATAGTAAGCAAGTAAGCAGATGGCAATCTATATATGATGTAAAAACTAAGCAATGCAAGACACATGCATGACATGGGTAATATAACACTACCAAGTTTGAGCATAGACCTTAGGGGGGAAATAGGACTGGTCATCAGTCTCTGAATCCTCCTCTGAGGAGCTCTCTGTAGCCAGCAAGATGTCTGCTTCAGCAGGTAGCATTGTCTGCTCCGAATACCTTGTTTTCACTCCAGATACTTCCATCACCACTTCAAATGGCTGATGCATAGGAAGAGTAGTTGAATATACAAACGTTGTCGACAAATGGAACACGTAATACAAAAAAATGATAGCATGATATAATTCACATACATGATAATTGGCTAAACAGCATGGCATTGCATAATTCACATATATAATGCCTTTGCAACAAGATAGCATTGTATAATTCACATATATAATGTCTTGCAACAAGATGGCAATGCATAATTCACATATATGGTAATTAGACACTAAACAGGTGGCATTCACACAAAGCATGTCTAAACTAATCAAATGGCATAACAATGCAAGACACCATATGCACGATATGAGCAACATAACCCTGCCAAGTTAGAGCATACACCTCGGGGGGGGGGGGGAACAGGACTAGTCATCTGTCTCTGAATCCTCCTCTGAGGAGCTATCCGTAACCAGCGAGATATGCGCTTCGTCAGATAGCATAGTCTACTCAGAAGACCTTGTTTTCAATCCAGAATTTGCCATCACCGTGTCAAATGGCTGATGCACACGAAGAGCAGTTGAATGTACTAACATTGTTGACAAATGTAATATGTAACGAAAAAAAGATGGCCTGATATAATTTACATATAAGATGACTGGCTAAGCAGGATGGCATTGCAAAATTCACATATATGATGCCTGGCTAAACAAGGTGGCGTTGCATAATTCACATAAACGATGAATAAACTAAACAGATGGCATTCGCACAAAGGATGTCTAAACTAAACAGATGACATATTTGATGTATAAAGTAAGCAATGCAAGACACCATATGCATGATATAACCAACATCAGCATGGCAAGTTAGAGCGAAGACCTCAGGAGGTAAATAGGAGTTATCTTCTCCTTCTGAATCCCCCTCAGAACAGATATCTTCCTCTCGATTACAATCCGAAATGCGTGGAGGGGGGCTGCCTTTGCGCCTACCATGGAGCGATGTCTGCATGAAATTATATTGCCACGCAAGGCTCGTCTCTTTTGCTCTACATGTTCAGTTCCATTGTTTACAATAACTGTCATGCATAGGAATAAAACATAGTGAGATTATGTAAGGAGTGCATGCAGAAATCCAGAGTGATGGTAGCAACCTGTGGATAGACCCAAAACCAATAATTGCAGGCAGATAATGGCTTTAGTTAATAAATACAGATAATGGCTTCTTTACTGTTTGTTTCCCACCCAACATGAAACTCATAGTAGATACCGGAGATTAACCAGATAGTAGATAGATACTATTGATAGCGGCCCCGCTATGTACCCCACAACCATTTAAAAACTCAAGTTTGACCATTAGTTTGGAGCTGACTCAGAGTCTAATCGGTGAACAGGACAATAAAGTAGCATGTAATATTAAGCGATGCATAACGTAAGCAAACACAAAGGAGTGTGACCTCTCTTGCGGACCCGTGTAGTCCTCGAGGTCATCTGCTCGGTTGATGATGGTAATGCAGTTTTCATGGCTGCCAGTGGCGTGGAAGAAGATCTGAGGCGGCGAAAACAGATCTGAGGCGGATCCTCGCTCTTTGGACCCTTCATTGTTGGAGCAGTGAGCTGGGGTGGACGACGGCAAGAAGAGACGGGACAAACCACACAAGGTTTTCTTTGACAACTATCTCGTAAGAGAAGTAATTCTGTAAGGGCTCGTTTGAATTGGAGGATTCCAACAATGCAGGATAGGAAATAGACAGAATAGGATAGGAATGCACGTGCAAAATAGAGAATTTAAAAACACAGGATTTCTGCCAATCTGGGTGTTTGATTCACAACAATTGGAAGATCACAGGATGCAAATAAGCATGGTGAGATTAAGTCAAACCACAAGAAAATGTACGGTTATAATGCTATTATGCTACTATCTCTTAGTCTTGTGCTTCATGAATAGGAATTTGAAAAGGAGGACAAGTGAAAATTAAAATTCCTACGTTTTCTTTCAAGGAGACACTAAAGGAACAAATCCGTGTGCTCAGTGGACGATATATATAACATGTAGAGTAAAAAAGAGATGCAACAAGTGTACAACCACTTTGGCGAAGCCATGTCGATCTCAGCGTGATTGGGTTGGCCGGTGAGGATGCTCCGGCTGACTTTGCCGTCGGAGGAGGGGAATAAGATCTTAGGCGTCTGGAGATGGAGCCCGAGGTACTGCTCCGCTGTGATGGAGGGTTTCATCGTTGGAGCAGCTACGGTGAGTTGTACGACGCCGAGGCTGAAGCAGGACAAGAGAGACAATGAACAACGTTAACCTGAGTGGAATTCTAATAGCATCTCCAATACATGACGTAAAATACATAACCACAAAGTGCTAGATGTAAAATACATCAGCCGCTCATCTCTGAACTTAATCGTCGGCTGAACTTAATCGTCGAAACCGAACCTAACTGTCGAAACTGAATTTTGCTTTGTCGAACTGAATTTTGTTTGTCAAACCGAACGCACTAGCAAGGTGAGGCTACACGTCGGTCGACTGAATTTTTCATCTCTGGTTAGTCGATTTTGCAGCCGTTGGATATGAAATCAAGGGCCTGCAGTTCATCTTCAACCTCCACCCCGAGCCGCCAGCCACCAATGGCCAAACAGCAGCTCCCCGCCGCCCAAGGCCGGCGGTGCGCCGCCCCGCCCACCCCGAAAACACTCCCCACCGCCGGTCCGCCGCCGCCCCGGTCATCCCTCTAGGCCCCCCCGTGCCAAGCTTTTTCTCCGACGATCCCCACGCCACCGCCCCGCCAACGCCCCGCCAATGCTGGCGACCACCGCCCCCATCCTCAACCCTAAGATAGATAGTGGGGTACCTCTCCGGCGAGCCCCCCTCCCCGCTGCCGCTGGTTCTTCCTTCACCCCGGCGAGCCCACCCCTTGGAAATCGACTGACCCAAAAGTCGATTCAGTCGACTGAAGTGTAGCCAAATCGGAGCAGCATCGCAAGCAAGAGCAAGAGCGAGAGCAGCAGCGTGAGCAAGAGCGAGAGTAGAAGCGCGAGCAAGAGCAATAGCAAGAGCAGACCAGGCAGGGGACCGAGAGCAAGAGCAGAGCAGCAGCGCGAGCGAGAGCTAAAGCAGTAGCACCTCCTACTGATGTGGACGTCGTCGCCGAGGGAGCGACGCCGTGGAGGAAGTGTCCGGCGACGCCGCCGTGGATGGAGCCGCGCCATGTCGGCTCGGGACCGAGCGCCGGCAGCACCGTGAGATTGAATCAAGAAGAAAATGTGGCGATTAGTGTACAACATCTTTGGTGGCGCCGATTAGGCCGCAGCTTCATCCGAGGAAACGATGATGATGATGCTCTTCCGGTGGTGCAGGTGAAGACGCCGGTGTGGGAATGGAGGTGGCGCGAAAGACGAGGGGAACATCGGGGCAGCTCCTTGGAGGTGGAGGACGGGGTGGCCGAACCGGCGGGATGACGAGATCGACGACGGATCCTCATCCGGTACGGTGGATGAGGGACGTCGAGGTGCTGATGTGGACGACGTCGTCGGGGAAGAAGCTCCGGCTGGGTGGCGGACGGAGCAGGGTGTGGGGTTTCATCGCGGGTTTTCACGGCCTCGGTGTATGAAAGGGTGGGCGGATGGGATGGCAGTGGGGAACCATGGCTTAGAGACGCGCTTGTCCGAAATGTGGGGTAAGTTACGAAATTACCCCCCACCGATTTGAGGCGGTTCTTTCGGTTCAGGGGTACCACGGGCATTTCGCGTGTCGGGATTTCACAGGAGGTGGGAGTTTTCGCGCGCGTTGTAATTTTGGAAGAGCAAGGCGTGGGTTGAGATGGAGGGAGTTGTCGGAGCACAACGAGACAAAGATTTATCTTAAATATTTCGGGCTAACAAGGCGCGGGTTGAAATTTCCAAACAAGCCTAACGTGTACTGTACCAAATCAATGCGCACTACAAATGTCATTCAAAACTTTGAATTCATATTATGTTCAATTAAAATATTTCGCTACATGTATAATGCATGCAGCCTTCTACTCATATGAACTAAATTTGAATAAGATCTACAGTAATGATTGTTGTGAAGTCAAAGCATTTGAATTCGATTCTCTGTTTTAATAAGATCTACAATCATCATTATTGTCAAGTTAAACCATCGTTTGTGTATTATCTTCACAAACACCACATGATCGATGTCGAGTTACATATGAACTATGTGTACTATATGAACTCGAACTAGATTTTTTGAATCCACTTTATTTTGATTTCAAATCACATTACATTTCTAGCTCTAGCCAGCTCTTCATAATCTAAACCATGTCTCATATGTATAATGTGTTTATCACATTATGTATGGTGCCCCGCCCCCTACACCTACAAGTATTTAGATGTCAGTTGCAAACACCACACGTTACCACAAATTCAAATAAAATGTGAGAATGTTCGATATATAGTATTGTTTAGATTGCTTGATATTTAGTTGTAAGCTGCAAACGCCGCACATTATCACAAATTCAAATAAAATGTGAGATTGTTTGATGTATAGTATGGTTTAGATTGTTCGGCATTTAGCTGTGAGTTGCAAATGCCATGCATTATCACATTATGGTATAACATGTGCACAACACGTGTATCACCGCTATATTCATGCATGCAATGTTTAAAACACTATGATCTCCTATTCGAATATATGAATCCGCTTTCATATCAAATTATGATCTTTGTTAGTCTCTTACACCCACACAGTCCTCTAACCTTTGTAGCTACCACTAACTTTCTCTCATGCATGCACACGCCCTCCTCGCCCTCCCCCTCCCTCGGCATTCTATCCACCGGGCACATTCATTTTTTCCTTTCGGTCATTCTCCCAGAGTCTCCACAACTCCTTTCCGACACACACTGATCGATAAACCTCTCTAGCGAAGCCTGCCTACAGCATACACACACAGCTTCAATCTCCTCCTTTATTTGTCCTTGCCTCGTGTCTCTCATATGGTCAGACACACGTGTAAACTCTCACCCCTCTTTTAATCGATCTCACAACCGCACACTCCTCCCCCTATCCAGCTAGTAGTTGGGCCTCTCGCACCACCTCCTAGGTCCATTCTCTCTGTCTATCCGTCTCGCTGGGCCTTATTTGCCTCTAACAAATGGACGTACACCGACCGATCTCTCGCTATACATATAGCCAGCTAGGTCCTTATAACTCGTTTTTACCCACACATCGATTGATCTACCTCATTAGTTGTGTCTCTCCCTTCCTCCGACAAACAACAATTGATCTACTGATCTAGTTAGGTTTGCTTACCAAACACATGGTTCCCCTTCATCATCCATGGATGCGTCCCGACAGATCTATCATGCACAGGCACATACAGAAACACATCCCCACTCTTATTGATAACATTGCAGTTCCACCCTCAGTTTGTCTAGTAGGCCTCTCCCAACATCTCCGAGAAGCAACTCCATCACCCATCCAGCACTCTACCCCTCTCCCTCCCTCTCTCCTCTCTCTCTCTCTCTCTGTGTGTGTCCCATCATATTTCCCGTCCTTCAGTTATGTATGGATGTCGACCGATCTCCCTCATGACATAGCTGGGTCTCTCCTTCTCAACACATATACGAGTCGTTCTACCTCTATAGTTAGGCCTCTGCCTACCCCTCCCCCACCCCTCCCCCCACACACACACCGATACATCAAGCGCTCTAGTCATGTCTCCCTGCCACACACAAACTTGACATGTGCCCTCTAACATTCCGGTAGGCCAGTCGCCCTATATCTTTGACTTGCACGCACACACATGCAATTTCGATGGCTCTCTTCATCGATCTCGCACCCACCCGTACTTGATCCTCTCTTCGACTCTATCGATAGCTATGACCCCTCCCTCTCTTCTCGTGGATTGCTCGGCCCTCTATGTATGATATGGATATGCCTCCATTTCACACACATTGCATGCAAAATTTTGTTTGAGATGTCATCGACACATATTCCCACAAATAGTTCACGAAAACAACCCCCACCCCACCCCTACCCCCACCACAAAACAAAAAACACTCACGAACGCGGTTTGTATCTCTCACAGACACCGACGTAGGTGGGGGACATGCACGAAGAGAAGAGGTGCATGCACGGCACACGTACTCCCGTCTCTTTCCCAACCACACCCACACGGGTACACGGTGGAGCTCATTTCTGTACGAAAAAGGTAGCCCACGTGGTAATTTGGCACGTGTACTGGTTGTCCACTTGGTGGAGGGAGGATCGTCTACCACGGGTGAACAAACAAATTGCGACTTGACGCGTTATGTTAAATTAAAAAAAGAGGCAAACCATGTGGGGCCTACCTTAGAGGCAAGGCTCTATACATTGGAGTACTTTTGATGTGTCCCGTCAACTCGCAGAACGAGGAGAAGCTTGCTTAGTACGCCGTCTCCCCCGCCCACGGGCGCGGTGGCTTGCAGGATGAGATGAAGCCTGCTCCTCCCTCGCCCATGCGCGCGGTGGCTCGCAGGACGAGGAGAAAAATTTACTACTCCCTCCGTTTACTCCTCGTCCCTACTACCTTGGTTATAGAGATTATATCATATTGTTTGGAATATATATGTCCTTAGTAGATTTCAATATGAACTACTAGTACATACTCCAAACACTGATGTATATAGACGTATTTTAGAGTGTACATTCACTCATTTTGCTCCGTATGTAGTAGCACTCTCCCTCGCCCCTCGACCCTCGCCCACGTGGTGGACGTGCAGCAATTCATTCGGTCTCATATAGCCAGAACGATATATACTGCACTACCATTATTGCTCGACTTCCCGAAGAGGCGAAGAGCCAATCGCAAGGTTAATATTTTGGAGATGCCAAGCGCAAGGTTATAGGAGAACGAGTAGTAGGTGCCGCGTCATTTATAAATAATTTTTTTTCTTCAGTGGCACGTATGCAATATGATAGGTTCATATGGAGAGAAAAGGAAACCGCTCCACTATATACATAGTCAGGATAGGCCAGCCTACACGGTTGCTTGCTGGGGTTGCTCTCTTCACACTCTCTCGCACAAAACGACTGTGGCCACATCTCTAACATCCCGGCGGATCACGTCCGCTTGGGGAAGGGGTGGATGCTTAGTGTAGATGCGGTGTCCGTCGCCGACAATGAAAACCCAATGTCGGCACGTCCCGATCAGGGGTCCCCGCCATTCTCTCTCACAAAGTCGGTGAGGTTGCCTTCGTCCCTTGCTCACTGCCGCGACGTGGGCAGTTGCCGCCTCCCGCCGCCCTCCTCAAGGTCGAGCTACGTCCCTCAGGTACAACTCCCTTTACAGTCGGCTTGCACCATTGTTCCAGCTGCCCACATCACTCCCTGTGGATATTTCTCTACTTCTTTGCCCCGTACATACCTGATACCTCTACTGGCTTCTACTTACCGTATTTGTGATGAGTTTATGTCTCATCAACTAGTCCTAGTAATCTTATTCTAATCACGCTTCTTCAATTTCTTTGCCACAGGGATGCTCATCTCGATTTTGGTGAAACTGCACAAAATGATCCGATGGTCAAAAGGTTGCAAACTTCATTTATTAGGAAGCTCGAACATTGCCAGCAAATTGAAGCCTGGTTAGGGTTCACGGTTCAAGGGCTAGGGACTGCATGGATCGTTTTTTTCTTTAGCTGCCTCTGTTCCCAAATAAGTGTCAACTTTAGTAGTAGTACAACTTTGTACTAAAGTTTGCACAAAGTTGAGACACTTATTTTGGAACGGAGGGAGTACATATTTGCTTTGATCTGTCAATCATTGAGATGCAATAGCATGCATGTTAGTCTCCTTTGTATTTGATGAAATGTTGCAACGGGCAACCTTGGACGCAAGATACATGTAACAGAAGCTGGAAGCTTCATAGCATTGTACAAATTTATCTCGCTAATAAATTACAGTACGTACTATACTAGTACTTCCTCCGTTCCTAAATATAAGTCTTTGTAGAGATTTCACCATTAACCACATGCGGATGTATATAGATGCATTTTAAGTGTAGATTCATTCATTTTGTTCCGTATGTAGTTCACCTAGTGGAATCTCTACGAAGACTTATCTACTAGTAATAGCTAGCCCCCACTACTAGGAATTCTCTTTCCTCTCCTTGAGCCACATCATCAAAATTGACGTAGCCGTTAGATGAAGTAAATCAGTCATAATAGCCGTCTGATCTAGAAGTTGAGAGGCTCAGCACTAAGCCACATGCAAGCATGCATAAATACCATGGCACATGCATGTGAGTGGGTTTTAAATCACATCAACATGTCTGCATGCAAGCATTCACCGGTAGCATACATGTAAGTGAGCTTTTAAGTCCCATTAACATGTCAAAAAGAAAAATATAATCCCATTATGCAGTAGGAGTTGGCTGATCTTTTTTCCTTATGTGGGATGATCTAAATGATGATGGGAGTTTATTTAGTTTGGCTACCAGCCTACCACATTTGTCATGCGGTTATAGATTTTTTTTAGTTCTATGAAATCGATAATTTTGCGCAGAGAGATATACCGCTGTTCCGCGGCAACGTGCGGGGACTCATATAGTAATATTTAGGAACGGAGGGAGTACTATGTAAAGAGTTAGGTGTTGCATGGTGATAGTGTGAGGTGGGCCATGTAATCACTGAGCCTGCGTGTTTTCACTGCTCTTGCACTCCTCTACTGTAAGAATGGAGAAAATTGTAATCTACTACCTCCTTTCGCCGAAAGCGTGGGACATCCAGCAGTCCTACCACCTCAGTAATAAAGATCAATGAGCCGTCAAATCACATAGACCCAGCAGTAAGTTGGACGGACGAAGCAACCATCACTCTTGCACCAGTGAGAGGTCGCGTCCGCTCTGCCGGGCATGAATGCGGCACCGATTCTTTGGAGCGGCACCGACTGTTTGAGGCGGGAAGCCTGGGCGATGGAGGGCTTTGGGTGGGCCAGGCTGGTCGAGGCGGCGCGTGGCAGCTGTCCGCATGTCCCTAGCGGACACGCCCGGAAACGAGAGGATGCATCGACTCTCGCGGCTAAAATCGTACACTACACACCATATCTCTATAGGAGTAGGTCGATCTGTCGCACTCTCTAACACACACACGCACACGCACACGCACACACCTTGGTCCCGTTACACCTTCTAACGTGACTTATTACACCTAGACGGAGGGAGTAGTAAGTATATGAGATACGGTGGCACACTGACTTAAGTCGAATACTAGTGCCCAAAATTTGTGTGCATGTTATAATCAGGATTCCCTTAAAATAGTACGTGAGCGAACGAGGGATCAATTGGACAGTGTTCCCGAGCAGTAGCGAGATGTGTGAGGTAGTAAGATACATCGCTGGCGCTTTTAATTTTTCTTATTAATTTGTTTGTTTCACCCTCTGATTGGTGGGACCCAACGTACTACGTGGAGAGAGGTAAGGTGACTAAGGCTGCATTATTTCTGCACCACTATGGATAGTCTTACCACCAAAGCCACATGAAACGATTATGATTGAAATCCTAATGACTCCCCCCCACACACACACACAAAAAAAACACGGCATGCCTATCACACGAATGCAGGAATGTATAAAAGGTTATTTTCCTCTCGTTGAACATAACGGGAGGGTTGTGTAGCTGGTTAGCCTGTTCGCTCATCAAACTTGAGGCCTCGGGTTCGATAACTACACTTGAGCATAATTTTTGCCAGGAGGATTCTTTGACTGGTCAAAACGTTTTCTCGGGTTTGCACGCTTCACACTCTCTCCAGTATATATATATACACGTTGGAGCCTCAGCGTTTGTACTTGCTCTCTTCACACTCTCTCGCCCTCTCCCGCTGGATCCTCAGCGCTTGTAGTTGCTCTCTTCACACTCTCTCGCCCTCTCCAGATCTAAACAAGACTTCGTTGGCCTCTCTCTCCCCTCACTGCTGCTCAAAGAGACGGCAGGATCCGTCCACCGGGAAGGGAAGGAGGCTTAATGCTGTCACCGTCGGCGAGGGAGGGTATCCACTACCGGCGCTACTGTTCACTTTCCACCCAGCGGCGGCGCGGGAGGGCCTCCGACCCTTCTTCTTCGCCGCCGTCCTGTCGCCCACCGAACCACGCCCCAAGAACCCTAAGGTATATTTTACTTACTCCACATGCATTGCTCTAGCTGCATGTATACCATGAATCTAGGACGTGGTTCAAAGAGGAAAGGAGTGGGGGAAACTAGTGGGAAAAGTTGTATATAGCATGAATCTAGGACGTGGTTCAAAGAGGAAATGAAGGGGGAAAGTTGTATAACATGAATCTAGGACGTGGTTCAAAGAGGAAAGGAATGGGGGAAAGTAGTGGGGAAAGTTGTATCGCATAAATCTAGGACGTGGTTCAAAGAGGAAAGGAAGGGGCGAAAGTACTAGTTCAAAAAGGAAAGGAAGGGACAAGGCTGTAGAGTTTGAGCAGGACTAGATTTGTTGCGCTCACATAGGGAAAGGTGTCTAAAGATAACAAAACTGGGACCAACACAAATATGCTCCTTGGTTGTTTGTTCTTTGTTGCAACAGACTGTGCATGACCACAGTACATTGGTAGATGCACATGGTGCTGGTGCGTCCACTGTCCCGTGCAACTCATTAGCTATTGTTAATCTATGGCCCTGTTTGGTTAAAAACTCCCTAGTCCCTACCTGCTTGGTTCTAGGGACTAAACATGGACTAGAGGTTATTAAATGACATGATAAAAGACCATGTTACCCCTAGTAATGAACTAATAGAAACAAGGTGCGATCGTGGCGAGGGCAATCTGTTGAAAAGGTCCCAAAAGACTCCTCGGGGTCTTCTTTCTTTAGTCCCAAATGCCCACTTTTAGTCCCGAAAAGTCCCTCCTGTTTGGTTTAGATGTGACCGACACGGAGGTTTTTAGTCCCTACACCAAAATGTCCTGTAAACAAACACCCTCTAATAATGCCATTTGGAAAATTGATGCAATGCCACGCTTAAAAGCAAATTACATGTTTAACAAATTTTATTGTTAGTATAATCTCTATGTCAATATTTATCAATGCCACCGTTTGAGAAATGCTACTGTCTTGCTTTCTTTCCCATTTAGATAAGGTAGATGCTTCTTTTTGTTGGCTTCTGTGTCATCCAAATGTTATTGACCACTAATTGTTTCCTTTGCACCTCTGTGTAAACAGGGTTTTTACTTCACCTCGTTGCCATTGTGACCTTTTGTTGCACTGCACAAAACACTTTTGTTTTAAGAGTGTTTTGTGCAGTTCAACCAAAATGTCACACCGACAACGTTGCTTGATTGCTTGATCTTAGTGGAACTGCACAAGAGGAGATCTTACTTCCTATCCGTTAAGGCGAATTTGGTTCAGATCTTCTTCTTGTGAGTTGTTTGAATTCCGCATCATGAGAGGTCAGTACTAGCCTTCTTTCACATGATTCTGCAGTGTGCTTTCATATGTTGTGCTACTTGTACGATAATGTTGCTTGATTTTAGTGAACTGCACAAATGGAGACAAAAGACTTCCAATATGTATGTGCACCTTAATATCCCATTGAGGTAAGATAAGGATATTTCACAACTGTTGGCCTGTATTTTGCCACTTCTATCAGAAAATTAAGTTTAGTACTATACTTGTGCTCCCTAATTGACATGCCAAATCTTACATTGAAGGCGAAGCTTGTCTGTTATTGAACCAAGTGATGACGGGGAAGAACAAGCAGAAGAAAAACAAAAATAAACTCCTGGTGCTGTAATGAAGCACTGGAACTGTGATGACACAAGTAATGATATAGTTTTGCATCTTAATTTATTGCTATGGCTGGAACGAGCAATTGTTTTGCCACTGATTTGATGCCATACGTAATTATCTCTACTTGTGCAAACAGGGATCTTCTTTGAAGATACCATATATTTTAGTGGAACTGCACAAGAAGATGTTGGAAACATTAAACTAATCGAGGAGTATATAGTAAGCATGGCAACCCCCGTAGATAGCAACAAATGGTTCCCAAGAAGTGCTTCATCTCTATGCTCTACACAATCAGCCTCCTGACAAAGGTTGGTACTCTCCCACTGATTTCATCCATATGATTGAGCTTTGTCATCTCTGTTGGTGTTGTGCTACTATTTAGATACTGTCATGAAAATGTGGTATTGTCCTTGGGAAGTGCTTCATCTGTGTTGTTTTAAATATTTCCTTTCCTTTTTTTCGAGCAAACATAGATGCTAGCATTTAGTAGTCCTCTTGTCTTTACACAACAGGATCGTCTTCCTCTGAAGAAGAATATGGAGTACGTGAAGTGACTAGTTTCGATTATGCCAGGATGAAGAAGCACTGTCTATCTTCTCATCAGAAGGAGCGGTTGAAGGATGGTTACATTACTCCCCACAAGACCAAACTAACTTCAGCTGAGAAGGACTGACAAATCTCCATTTTTTTGCTATGATGCGCGAGTAGAATGTTGTTCTAGGATTCTTTCTGGTGAGTTCCATTTTTCTAAAAGTGTGCTCTACATGGACCATCTATGTGCCTATTGAAACTTTCAATTCATAGTACAATTTGCTTTATACTAATCACTTTTTTGTATTTGTGCAAACAGGGGTGCTCAGTTTGATTTCAACGGGAACTGCACAAAATGTTCATGAATACATCGAATCATTCATTTCCACCACAAGAAAGGAGGTGCCCATAAGTTCAAGGTGTTGCAACATATAAGGGCGAAATCATACAAGCTATGCGCGAATTTGGTTGATTTTGGTGGAACTGCACAAAAAGAACAACTGGTTTATTTAGCACGAGTTGCCATGTCAATGTCTGAACTGATGGCAAACCCTGCCCATTCCACAATCGTAGGCATTTGATATTTTGGAATGGGACAACCTTGTCAAATTTTGCTAATTGATTTTAGCAAGATATGCGTTTGATATTTTCGAATGGGACGTCCTTTGCTGTCAGCAGCGGCGATCAATTTTTCTTTATTCTTTAGTTGTGAAGTAAATATTGCCTCTGACATGTGAGTCGCTGAGATGCATGATCATCGATTGTTTTGAATGTTCTCTATGAATTGCCAGGCCTGTGTGTTTGATTGCAATGTACAGAAATGCTAAAAAGCTGCTCAAACTCTTTGTACTTCTTCTGTTCCTTTTTACTTCGCACATTGTGAAAGTGCATACTTTTTGTATAAGATTGGTCAAAGTAGAGATACTTTGACTGCAGACAAAACTTGTATGCAGACAAGAAAGGACCGGAGGGAGTACATGTGAAACTGCTGCAAACGTGGTGATCACCCTGGGAATAATGCTAGTACGTATTGTTTTGCATGTTCATCCAATGCCAGTGATACAGGAATTCGGACTAATCGAAATAAATTCATTCATACACGGTCCGATTTCATATAAGCATGCCGGATTTCATTACATTTCATACATTCTTCAACTAAAAAGGGGTGTTTGTGGTTGCATGCATCTCCCAGATGCAGAGGCCGGGGGTCATCCTCCTTTTCGAAAAAAAAACTAAAAAGGGTGCGATGGAGGTATAATTAATTAATCGAAGCTACCCACCTGTGTCCCAATCGAGCGAGCAAGCTTGGTGACTTAATCGCAAGTGCGATTGCGTGAATCGACATGTGGCCTGTTGGGCCCACGTGTCAGTCAGCCAACTGCACCAGCAGTTAAGTAGAAGCAGCGTTCTTCTCTAGCGCAGCTCTCTGACTCCACGTCGCCGCCAAGAAGCTAACCGGCTATCAATGGTCAACCCGCCTAGCTTGGCTTCAACCGGAGGGTAGCAGCGGTGGCCTTACTTGGACCCGAGTGGCGGCGACCTACCGTGTTCTACTCTTCCTCGTTTTCTGTGTGGCGCGGCCTCGTTGGCAGCGGGGCGGGGCCTCGGCGGAGCCGGCGATGCCTGTGCCTCATTGCCGGCGGGCGGCGCCTCAGCAGAGCGGTGGAAATCCTCCCCCACGTTGCCGGCACGGTGGGGCCTCGGCTGGGCCGGCGTTGTCCTCCCCCACGTTGCCGGCATGGTGGGGCCTCGACGGAGCCGGTGGTGTCCTCTGCCTCGTTGTTGGCGCCGCGGGGCCTCGGCGGAGCCGGCGGTGTCCACTGCCTTGTTGTTGGCGCCGCAGGGCGTCGTCGGAGCAGGGCGTCGTTGACGCCAGCGGAGCGGGGACTCGTCGAAGTCGGCATTGTCCTCTGCCTCGTCCTTGGTCTTGCCAAACAGCGCCTCGCCCGCTTCATCGCCCTCTTTGCTAGCCTCTTTGTAGGCGGCCGCAGCCTCCGCCACCCGCATGCGGTACCGCCAGCGCTCGAGGCGGCCCTTGCGGGCGGAGCGGTACGAGTCGAGCAGCGCCTCCTGCTCCGCCCGCTCCGCGGTGATCTGCTCCTCCGCCTGTAGGTGCTCCTGGAGGAGATGGTGGTTGTAGGCGGCGTCGGCCTGCGCCTCCCGGAACTGCTCCTCACGCATCTGCCTCACCCTGTCCATATATTGGGCACGGGCCTCGCCGATGGTCATGGTGCAATGCACTGGCGAGGATGGCGCGGAGGAGGGGGTTGGCGCCGGATCGTCGACTACCATGTTCTCCATTGGGACGTCGTCGTCCTCCGGCTGCCTGCCGGCCAGCTGGTCGGCAGCAATGGCTGCTATCTCCTTGTGGTCCGTCGTCCGCCCGTCCCGAAGAGCGCTGGAGCGTGAGGAAGCCATGGTGGGCAGTAGTGGTGTGGACAGGAGAAAGGCAACAGATGCGGATGACTGCGGCTATGGCCGGCGCAGCAGTTTATATAGCAATGGTGGGTGGGCGGAGGGACGGACGTGTGACGCCAGAGTAGCCGCCTGGGCAACCGCGTATCATTAATGTGTGCGGCAGATGGACGGATGGACAACACTTGTGTCGTTTGAAGGCGGAGCAATTGCCTGCACCGGAAGCGGGCGGCGGGCGCCGATCAAGCTTTGAGCGGAAGGCAAGCGGCGAGAGATCACTTTACTTGGATAGGATGACAATGGGGACCCACCAGGTCCATAGCCTCACGTACGCAAGTGCCTCTTTATTTTATATATATATATATATATATATATATATATATATATATATATATAATTTATTTTGCTTCCTCCTGGTTTCCTGACATCACGGTCCCACACCATTGTCTACCTATGTACTCCCTCCTTTCCGGTTTATAGGGCTTATCTCAAAATTTTAGTTTTTCCATTTTATAAGGCTCAATTTCGTTGTTTTCCATCACATGATTCCAAGGTGCATTAAATCATTGCATGCAAGTATTAAGATAAAATTGACCAATGCATGTACTTTATGCATGCATGCATTGCAATTAATGCATTGATAAACATAATTTTTTGAGGATAACAAGAGCATTAATTAGGTGCTTTTGCAAAACTAGAAAAAGTATTCCACCACTCGCCATCTACCTTGATTGGTGAGATTTTTGAATTGGGCATTATAAACTGAAAAGGAGGGAGTAGTCAATAAACGAGAGAATTGCGCAAGAAGCGGCCGACAGCTAGAACCAAGCAGCTCGAGCAGTATTTGTGTTTTTGAGGTGTGAGCACTGCAGAGTTTTTTGATGTTTACCCCAGATATTAATTTTTCTCCTCTCAACAACGAAAACATCGCTGCAGTATTAATCAAGGGCTGTGGCCCGTCTAGCCCAGGCCAGATATCCAACCCAGATATTAAATTTTTCAAGCTGAAAATGGCTAGCCCAGCTATACTTTTTTTAGGAATACCCAGGCAAGGTCAAGTTGTTATTCTCCACCCCGCTGGGCTGCAAATCTTTCCTAGGAGGGATGCATTAGGCTTAACAAGAAAATGGGCTTTAAGAAATAATAAATGGGATGTAATTATAAAAACTGGGTAGTAACTATAAAAAATGCACCAAACAGTGATTACTTTATAAAATATTATTTTTGGAATATTGAAAATTTTAATTTCATTAATTGTTGCGAGCGGAATGTTTCGTTGGATTTTTACGCAATATAAATTTATATTGAAATTGTATTTAATCTGACTAAAATTTTTGGATAAAAATATTCGGATCCCATCAAAATGTGGGAAATTTTATTCAATTCTGTTTTGAACGGTTGGTTGAAATGGGTTGTACTTTTAACAAACTGTAAATGGGCTGTAGTAAATTCCATTAGAATTCAAAAATGGGCTACACATTCTTACAAATCTCAGATGGGCTATAAGTTCTCTGCAACACACTTCTGGCCTTACTAAGTTGACGCGCCCCCTAAAAAACAGAGTTGATGGGTATGCAAGGCTTTGTCAACTTATAGTCAACACACGGTTCTAGCAGCAGTGGCCGTTGGATGTCCATCCAATGGATGCCGTGCTTCTTCTTCAATCTCGGATATTCTAGCTTCACCCGCCCAAAAAATGATTCATCCCCTCGACATCCGGGCGCACTGCTTCGAAGTCGACTGTGGGCCTACTAAGTTGACGTACCAAGGGCTTTGTCAACTTAGTCAATATAAACGATTCTAGCTGCAGTGACCGTACGATGTCCATCCAACAGCCGTCGTGCTTCTTCAACCTCTGGTCTTCTTGCTCCAGCCGCCCAAAGCAGCGCTGGTCATGTCGCCTGCTCCTGCCTCCCGTGGCCGGCTGTGCTGCCGCGGAGGCCTCACCACCCCCTACTACTCCCACCGCTAGCCAGGCCATCCCTCCACTCACCCACTAACCCACACCCCCTATTATTCTATGGCAACGGCAGCGCAGCCGAACCAGTGAACCCTCGTACTCCTCTCCGCGTGTGCATCCACTGCCGCGTCTTCCCCGGCTCCGCGTCGTCCCCTTCCTAGGCCTCGCCGTCGTCCACCGCCGTGGTGCTCTCAGCGCGGTGTGGTCAACATGGTCAAGGAACGACTTCCATCGGATGTGGACTGTACGTGGAGAGGCTGACAGCTGGATCCACGGCAGCCGCAAGGAAGTGCCTCCTTATTACGCGCAAAATAATTATTCCTCCACCTGACAGCGGGGACCCACCAGACGGGCCACCGTATTTCGTGAAAAATGATTCGCCCCCTGACTGCTGGGACCCACGAGCTACATCTTCGCACGCAAGGAAGTGCGTCCGAGAAAAAAACGATTCGCCCCCCTGACTGCTGGGACCCACCAGCTACATCTTCACACGCAAGGAAGTGCGTCCGAAAAAAAACGATTCGCCCCCCGACTGCTGGGACCCACCAGCTACACCTTCGCATGCAAGGAAGTGCGTCCGGCAAAAAACGATTCGCTTCGATCGCTGGGACCCAGAGCTACACCTTCGCACGCAAGGAAGTGCGTCCGCAAAAACGATTCGCTTCGATTGCTGGGACCCAGCAGCTACACCATCGCACGCAAGGAAGTGCGTCCGGGCAAAAATAAAAAATGATTCGCCCCCCCCCTGACTGCTGGGACCCAGCAGCTACACCTTCGCACGCAAGGAAGTGCGTCCGCAAAAACGACCGCCCCGATCGCTGGGACCCACCAGCAACATCTTCGCAGGCAAGGAAGTGTCTGACAGTCGGGACCCACCTGGTCGAAGCGTACGTAGCGTTGTCATCCTCGTCACGAACGTGTAAGTACATACTGGTCGATGTAGAGGCGCGCACGTAGCATGTACACGTACGTACAGCGGCCAGGGTGCAAGAAAGAAAATACTGAACATAAGTGTACATACGGGCGGGGTCTCAAATGCCTAGTCGCGCATACGTACGGCGAGGGCTCGTGTTCATGGGGAGGAAACGGAATGCGTCGTGTTCATGGGGAGGCAACGGAATGCGTCGTGTTCATGGGGAGGCAACGGAATGCATCGTGTTCATGGGGTGGCAACGGAATGCGTCGTGTTCATCGGGAGGCAATGGAACGCGTGGGAGCCAGCCGGCTTGGACGGAACAGGCGATAGAAACGAGGCCTGGCGTACCACAGAACGGAGGAAACAGACCTCCTACGGTCGAAAAGGGGGTCCTGTTGATCGGGAGGGGTGTGGCGTACCGCAAAACGGAGGAAACGGACCTCCTATGGTCGAAACGGGGGTCCTGTTGATCGGGAGGGGTGTGGCGTACCGCAAAACGGATTTAAACGGACTTGTGTTGGGCGCCACGGTCAAACGGGGAGGGTGTAGCGCATCGCAAAACGGACTCCACGGGATACTGTTCATCTCCACCGTCGACCTCCTCCAGCCTCCACTGGCTACCGTCGACCTCCTCCAGCCTCCACGGGCTCCTGTTCATCCAGCCTCCACCGTGTGCTACTCCACCGCTACTATTCAACCACCCTCCACGGGCACCCTCCACCATCTACTATTCATCCAGCCCTCCACACCACGGGTCCTATTCAACCACCCTCCATGGCCACCCCTCCACCGCTCTCTGCTCATCCATCCCTCCACACCACGGGTCCTGTTCAACCACCCTCCACGGCCACCCTCCACCATCTACCGCTCATCCAGCCCTCCACACCACGGGTTCCTGTTCATCCAGAGGCAACGCCACCGCCATGCTCATCCACCCCCGCAACGCCATCGCTCATCCAATCGATCGGCTTCAGCTAGCAGCAGTAGCGAAGGAATCGCTCCATCGGGTTCAGTTAACAGCCATCGATCAATCGCTCGGGTTCAGTAACGCGTAGCCTGCAGTGCAATCGCTTGGGTTCAGTTAGAGCCCAACGCCTCGCTCGGCTGTAGTTAGAGCCAACGCCTCGCACACACGCACATATGTACGTACGAGAGAAACGCGCATCGCTCTGCCCCCGACCTCCCACCGTAACCGATAACTCCCCGAAATTTTCCTCCCCCTCGCTTCTACCACGGTTTTTTCCGTCATGGACGGCCCAAAGAATGTCATGCAGCTGCGTCTCCGGCCCGCCCAGGACGAAAAGCCCATTTTCTGTCATGATTTTTTGTCATAGAAGTAGGAGCCCATCACATCGTCAAAGAAGTGTCATATGTATGACAGAAAAAAATTTCGTTCGGCCCAAAATGTCATGGATGTGTCTTTTTTTGTAGTGAGACTAGTTTAAAGATGTCACCGTATGAGGCTTTGTATGGCCGTAAGTGTCGCACTCCTTTAAATTGGTCTCAAACTGGAGATAGCCGTATTTTCGGAACGAATCTCATGCTGGAAGATGAGAAGCAAGTCAAGGAAATCAGAGACAGATTGCAGTTGGCCAAATCTCGACAGAAGAGTTATTATGTCGCAAAGCACCGACAGATCAGTTTTGAACCCGGAGAACATGTATACCTTTGAGTCACGCCATTGAAAGGAGTCAAGAGATTTCAGACTCGTGGAAAGTTGGCACCCAGATTTATTGGTCCATTTCCCATTATGTCACGAGTGGGTACTGTTGCATATCAGTTGGAGCTAACCCCTGAATTTTCGGACGTGCACAACGTGTTTCATGTTTCCCAGTTACGGCAATGCATATCGCCGCCTGAGGAAAGGACTAATATGACGGAAATAGAGCTAGCCAAGGATTTAACCTACGAAGAGAGGCAAGTTAGAATCTTGGATCAGATGGAAAGAGTCAATCACAGTAAAGCAAGGAAGTTTTACAAAGTCCAATGGAAGCATCACACAGAATCAGAATCAACGTGGGAATCAGAAGAATTTCTAAGGGCACATTATCCAGAATTGTTTTCCCAAGCAACCGAATCTCGAGGACGAGATTCATTCTAAGTGGGGGAGGTTTGTGACAGCCTAGTTTTTGCCACCTCTTCTTTGCCTGATTTTCAGTTGGTTTGAATTTGAGTTTGGAGTTTTTGAATCCTTTCATTTGGACTTAACCACTTGGGTACCCCTTGACTTTCACCCAAGTGCTTCATCTCCCTCTCAAACCATCACTCCATCTCTGGTTCATCTCAAAATATCATTTGGAATATTTTTCTTTAATGAAAAATATTCATTTTCCCCTCCTAAACCCTAGCTAGCTCAATGTGCTCCAAAGCAACCCCAATTTTTCTTGCCCATAAAATCCTGAGAAAAATCCCAATTATTGTTTGAACCCTAGGGCACCTTTCTGAGCAAAAATATTTCATCACTTTTTGGAATATTTTGGCTACAGAAAATATTTTCATTTCTGGACAGAAATGGTAGCTTCTACAGCAACTACCATTTTACTTGCTCCAATGTAGCTAGTTTTTCTTGTGCATCTTCGCCTTAGTAAATGTCTGCTAGCCTCCAAAGCCCAGCCCTCAACTCCCAGTGGTTTGACCACAATAAACCTTCAAAGTTACTGTCCAGAAACTTACCTGGAGTGTAAACTCATTTCTACTGCACCTGAAACCCAACCCAAGTGTGCTAATAGTCAAAACTACCACGGACTACACGCCAGACATGAAGTTTGTGCTTAGGTCGGTCTGAGGTCATAGTTCACACGGTGACCGCGTTCGTCCAGGCGTGATGGCATGCAAAACACGCGCTCTGGGTGCCACCAAGCGCTCTGTTGCGCGCGTGCTCGCTGCCCCGCTTGCCTGAGCGTGCCAAACCGCGCCACCATCACCGTCTCTCACTTAACTCCGCCCTGGCACTCGCCGACGATGAAGCTCGCCGTAGCAGGCACGGGCAGGGTCCGGCCAAGGCCACAGTGCGCAGCGCACTGTGCTCATCGTCTTCCTCCCGCCCCTATGCTCGTCCCCGTTCGCCAATAGTCCCCGCGTGAGCTACGTCTTCTTCCCCCTCTCTCACTAACGTCGTTCATCGTCGGGCACCGCGGCCAGGTGTCCAACGGCGAGCCCGAACCTCCCTTACCGCTCGCCAATAAATACGGCCACCCCCAGCCTCCACGAGCACCCGCATCCACTCCCACACACTCCACAAGCACGTAGAAAGTCGTAGCCCGGCCGGGCAGGCCGCAGGCTGCCGTCCCCGAGCTCGAGCTCGCCGGCGATCCCCTTGGGTCATCCCCGTAGCTCCAGCCCTTCCCAAGCCAGGGCAACCCGTCCAGGGCCTCCTCCACTCTCTGGTGGTGCCGTTTCGCCCGGTTGGAGCCCCTGGAGTGGCCCCTAGTCGTCGTCGTCTTCGTCTCCGGCGACCGCTGCTCTCCGCCTCCACTGGAGAGGCTGATTCCGGTATCGTCCGACCACCCCTAGCCATCCTAGGGGTACGGGCAGGTGCGCCTCCGTCTCCTCTTTTGATCCCTCCCTCTTGTTTTGGCCCAAGAGCCCTCGCCACCGGCGTGCGCTCCGGTGAAGCCTCGCCGCTCTCTGTTTCCCTCTCCCCCTCCACCTCACCTGACTAGCAGGGCCCGCTAGTCAGCCACTTTGTAGCGTGTGAAGCGATACGAGTGATGGCGCCCTGGGCTTTTACGCCTTCGACGTCACCCCCAGTCTGTTTATTTTTAATTCAAATTTAATTTAAATCCAGAGAACTTCAAACAGCCAAAACTTTTTAACCATAAGTCCAAATGCATTGATTCTTTTTGCATTGTGTTCTTTGTCCAAAAATCTAGCAGCTCGCCAAAGATGGGATTTTTCCCTGCTGTCTAGATTTTCTGGTGAATTTCAGAAGGTTTCTTGATGATTTATTTTTGTGTTTTTAAATATTTTCAGAAGGTCAGGATTGTCTTGAGGATCACCAGGAGGATTGTGAACCTCATCTGCACTAAGGCAAGCCACAACAACATTTTCATCGTGCCACTACAATATTTGTGATTTTCTACTTGAACAAATGATTACATGCATTTAAACTATTAATATGTTAATTATATTCTGTTAGTTGCTTGTTAAAGTAAATATGTTTGATTTACAGAAACTTTGAAGTGAACTTAGTTGGTAAACTAGCAAGGATTTAGTTTTTGGGGGTGATGAAAGAATAATATGGCTATGGATATGAGTAATTAGAGGAATTATTTTCTTGCATGAGTAAAAGTGATAAATTTGCTAGAAAAGATTCTGGTTGAAGTGAGGCTTGATCTTAACCATAGAAGTATCTTGAGTTGTTGATGCTCAGTGTGAGCATAGTTGACTCAGTCATTTCCATTGATATGTGATGCATATGTTGGTGATGAATGTCATGGCATTATGACGTCGGTTATTTTCACTTTAAGTTGAACCTGATAATAACTCAACTTGAATTTTGTATTGACTGGGTCATGGTGCCGCTGAATCGAGTCTTTCCCAGTGCAACTACATTTGCCGGTATGGGACGGCCTTTATTCATTTCATTGTCATGCCTCTGGTCGGTGCCTCCAACTAGGGAAGGTTATGGGCGTGCTGTACCCTGGCCCGGTAAGCAGGCATAACCTTGTGTGCCCGTTGTTAAGTTTTTGGTACCGGGTCCCCGTGTGGGATCGTTTGGCCACGACGGTGGTCGTTGTGTCTTTGGTAGACACGGGCCCACCCAGGACTAGCCTGATGGGGAGTGAGTCGGAGTGACCGGGAGAGTGTCATGGCAATGGAGGGGTTTCGTCAGAATGCCGTTGGTCCACCCGAATGGGAGTGCGAGGCCATGGGTTCCGTGATGTGGGTCCAGTGCGCTACATCTGCAGACTGTATTAATCTATCAATAGCCGAGTCCACGGTTAAGGATACGCACGAAAGTAGTTCACACCATGGGTCAACATTTAATGAATTTGGCACACTAAGTATGAAGTTTGCATTGTGTTGGTGGTGGGAAGGCCATCGTATTGATTTGGACCAGATGTTGGTCGTGGTTGCGATCGCCGTAAGGATCACGGGCCAAATATTGGTCGTGGTTGTGATCGCCGTAAGGATCACGGGCCAAATATTGGTCGTGGTTGTGATCGCCATAAGGATCACGGTTTGAGGCCAAATATTGGTCGTGGTTGTGATCGCCGTAAGGATCACGAGATGTCTCTGGGTTGGCACATTTGTGATCCAGGAACAATCACGTTTGGTAAGCCAGTCCGAGGGACGATTATCACAAGAGCATGGTTACAACATGTTGGATATATTGTTGCATTATTATTAATTGGTTAATTGTCATGATATTGTTTGTCATTATGTTTATGCTTGTTGTGAGCCTGCAAGTACATTCAATGTACTGACCTGGCGTGTCATGCCAGATTTCAGGGAAGTTCCATTGGAAAGGAGTGTTGTCCGAGTCTAGATCGTGTCCACATCGGTGTCCCTGTGCTATGGAGTTCCGCTACGACATTGTTCTGCTGCCGCATAGTTGTCAGGATCGAGGCCCTTTATGTTCACTAAATAATGTACATATTGTTCAGCCGCACCATGTGTGCCACTTGGCCTTGCCAACTGTTGTAATATAAACTCTGATCCGCTAGCATCAATAAAGCGGTTGTTTTCTGTACCAAGTTGTTGTGTGTTGCCAGAAGATAAGGTCTCTGGGCTCGCAATGCATGGTAAACCGGTTGCTCTGAGCCGGGGTGCCACACTTGCGGCAGCGGAACTTCTGATCTAGGGCTACCTCGAAGGGTTTCGGAATATTTGGGAATTTATAGTGCAAAAAGGGGTGCGGGAGGCCACCGAGGTGGGCACAACCCACCTGGGCGCGCCAGGGGGCCCTGGCGCGCCCTAGTGGGTTGTGCCCCCCTCGAGGCACCCCCCAAGTGCAGCTCATGCCCATTGGGTTCCTCCTGGTCCAAAAAAATCTCCAAAAAGTTATGCGGTGTTTGGACTACATTTGGTATTGATTTCCTGCGATGTAAAAAACAAGCAAAAAAACATCAGCTGGCACTTGGCACTGGGTCAATAGGTTAATCCCAAAAAATGATATAAAGTTGCTATAAAATGATGGGACATTCACATTTGTGCCCCTAACTCAAACCCACTACTCAAATTTACCCCTAACATTTTGATGTGCTCAAATTTGCCCCTAAAAGCATTTTAGGTCGCAAGAATGCCCTTCCATCTTGTCAAAGTTGTTTGACCGAAACTTTCAAAATTCATGAAAAATTCATATGAACTCGGAAGAATGCAAAATAAGATATCAAAATGTTCATTAAAACATCACCTATATGCACATTGCATTTACGTTCATGACAAAAGCACTCTTTAAAGCTTTTTAGGATTTATAACATGAAAAAACTTTTTAGGGTGAATGAAAATAAATACACGTGTAGGTGATGAACGTAACTGACATGCACATATAGGTGATATCTTTATGAATATTTTGATATCTTATTTGCATTTTTCTGAGTTCATATGAATTTGTTATGAATTTTCAAAGTTTCAGTCAAACAACTTTGACCAGCTGGAAGGGCATTCTCGTGACATAAAATGCTTTTTAGGGAAAATTTGAGCACATCAAAAAGTTAGGAGTAAATCTGTGAGTGGGCGCAAATTAGGGGCATAAATGTAATGCCCCTAAAATGATTGTAAAACATCCAAGAATGATAATATAATGGCATGAATACTTCATAAATTATAGATACGTTGGAGACGTATCAGCATCCCCATGCTTAATTCCTACTCGTCCTCAAGTAGGTAAATGATAAAGTAATAATTTATGAAGTGTGAATACTAGCAAAGTGCATAAGTTTGATCAATGATAATTTCAATCACTTCTCTTAGCATCATAACATCAATTCTTTCTTATAAAACTTCTCATGTTATAGTGGCAACCAATTCACATGTTAAGGTTTAAACAATGAACTCTCTTGAAACCCAACAACCTATGTTCTTAGTCACCAAGCAATTGCAATTCAACTTATTCAACAGAGTTTATGTAAGAGCTCCACATACTCAACCATCATATAGTCTTCTATGTTTCTAACACTCACCGCATGCACATGAGCAAAACATTTCAACCGGACACATAGAAAGATAGGGGCTTATTGTTTTACCTCCCAACATATTCACCTCGAGGGTGATGTCAACAATAATAACTCATGCTACCCATATTCAACTGGACATATGTGCCTAGATATTTCCTCACCCCATGATGCTTGCCAAAAGAGAAAAATAAAAAGGAATAGAGAGAAAAACTTTTGACTCTTTGCCTAAAAGTAAATATTGAAAATTAAAAGATAGGCCCTTCGCAGAGGGAAGCAGAGGTTGTCATGCGCTTATTTGTTTGTATGCTCAACCCCTTAGTGCAAAAGAACGTCACGTTATATTGCCCCTTATGATAGCAACCTTTATTATGCAGTCTGTCACTTTTATTCTTTGCCATCACAAGTACATACAACGCTCAGTTTTCTCTTACACTAAATGATCTAACACTTTTAGAGGCAATTTTTATTGCCTTATTGCACCGATGACAACTTACTTGAAGGATCTTGCTCAGTCATTAGGTAGGTATGGTGGACTCTTGAAAATAATATTTGGGTTTAAGGGTTTTTGGATGCACAAGTAGTATCTCTACTTAGTGCGGAATTTTTGGCTAGCAAAGATAGGGGGCAAGCACCACATGTTGAAGGATCTATGACAATATAACTTCTATGTGAATATGAACAAACATAAATCATTACGTTGTCTTCCTTGTCCAATGTCAACAATTTTGGCATATAATATTTTGATGGGGGCTCACAATCACAAAATATTTCCATGATAGTGTATTTGCATGTGGAAGTTCTCTTCTTATACTAATTATTCGTGAATTGCTTGTATGACCAATATTGTGATTGTCAAGCTTCAAAACCTTTCACTTCCTAAACCCAATGTGAAGCTACCACTAGGCATGATATGATTTCAACTTCATAACATTCAATTTATTCAACAATTTACTCATAGGATATAAGTGAAGCACAAGAGTAAATGACAAACTACTCCAAAAAGATATAAGTGAAGATCAAGCGACTAGTTAAGTAAATAGGTAGCTATCTGAGGACTCTCTCTTATTCAAAAACTTTCAGATTTAAGTATTTTATTAAATAACAAGAAAAATGAAAATAACATGACATTTCAAGAGTAGCACAACTCATGTGAAGAAGCAAAAACTTAGGCTCAATCGGTACTAACCGATAATTGTTGAAGAAGAAAGGTGGGATGCCTACCGGGGCATCCCCAAGCTTAGATGCTTGAGACTTAATGAAATATTAGCTTCGAAAGCCTTGAGCATCCCCAAGCTTGAGCTTTTGTGTCTCCTTAATTCCTCTTATATCACGGTTTCCCTAAATCTCAAAAACTTCATCCACACAAAACTCAACAAGAACTCGTGAGATAAGTTAGTATAAATCAGTGCAAAACCTTATCATTTTCTACTGTAGCGAATTAATAAAATTATTATTCAACATTGCATACTAAATGCCTCTGCGTATTTAATACTCCTATCCTCAAATAGAATCATTAAACAAGCAAACATATGCAAACATAACAGCAATCTGCCAAAACAGTACAGTCTATAAAGAATGCAAGATTCATCATACTTCCCTAACTCCAAAAATTATGAGAAAAATACTACACTGTAGAAAATTTATCAGATCTTATTTTGCAAAAAGTTCAACAATTTATCATATTCTTACTTTTCTAGGGAATTTTTGCAACATCGATAAACTTTCTATTTTCAAACAGCAACATGTAGACTTGTAAAATAAGCATAGTAAGGGCTATCAATGCCACTTTTATTGAAATAAAAGATGCAAAACATTATTCTAAATAACAGCAAGAAAATCCAAACAAAATAAATTGACTCTCCAAGAAAAACACATATCATGTGATGAATGAAAACATAACTCCAAGTGAGGTTACCGATAATGTTGGAGACGAAAGAGGTGATGCGATCCGGGGCATCCCCAAGCTTAGTTGCTTGGATCTTCCTTCAATATTACTTTGGGGGTGCCTTGGGAATCCCAAAGTTTAGGGTCTTGTCACTCCTTATTCTCCTCATATCGACATCTCACCCAAAACTTGAAAACTTCAATCACACAGAACTTAACGGAACCTTATGAGATAGGTTAGTACGATAAAGAGCAAAGCATTTCACTTTTGGTACTGTCAAAGACAAGATTCATAATTTTTTCCACATAATGCTTACTGTAGCACTGTGGCATATCATTTCCACAATTTGTATTGAGCAATATAAGCCATAGAAACACGGAAACAAGCAAACTATGCATTGAAAACAGAATGTGTCAAAAACAGAATAGTCTGTAGTAATCTGTACTCAAACCATACTTCTGCTACTCCAAAAATTATGAAACAAATTGGACCACGTGAGCAATTTGTATATTAATCTTCTGCAAAAAGAATCAACTCAAAAGCACTATATTGTTACCTCTTTTTGCCATAACTGACTTCAGCCAAGCAGGGCAATCTTTCTTGTAATGCCCTTTTTGCTTACAGTGGAGATATGTGTCTTTGTCCACTGGGAAAGGCTGTTGCTGACGCTGATGCTAATAGAGAGATTTTCCTTGTGGGTTTGAAGGAGAACCTTTGTAATTCTTTTTCATGTTGTCCTTCACATAGTTGAATGAACCACCATGTGAGTCTTTGAGTATGTCCTCTTCTTGGACACACATTGCTATTGTCTTTTCAATGTCCCATGATTCAGGTGACATATTGTAGTTTACAACAAAGGTTTCAAACTCCTTTGGAAGTGAAGCCATGACCAGGTGGACCAGGAGCTTTGGTTTGATCTCCAGATCCTCATCCATGGGCTTAAGCTTTGCCGCAATGTTGCTCATCCTGAGGATGTGCTCTCTTATTCCATGACTACCTCCAGTGTAGTTCTCTGTCACCAGTTGCTTAAGCACCTGGGTGGCATATATCTTTGAAGAGCCAGTGAACTGGCTCTTTATCTTTGTAAGCAACTCCCTTGCGAAAGTACACTCTGCAATTGAGCCCACGATGGTGGTCTCAATTGTATTCTTTATAAATGTCATGCATTTTTTGTTTGCATTGACTCACTTTTGGTTTTCAATGGAATATCTCATCTCCACTGGAGCATGATCTTTTTTTCTTCTTCTCCCACGCATCATCTTTGTCAGTGGCCTCTTTGACTGGCTCTGCAGGTCCGACCGGATGTGGTTCATCCATAGCCCAGTCCAGGTCAGCACAGATAAATGCCAGGTCTACTTTCTTCCTCCACTCAGAGTAGTTGTCACCTCTGAGTGTCGGAACATCTTTTAGGCAACTCATCAAGTGGAAGCCTCCTGAAATCACAGTTTAAGTGAGATCAGTATAACAATCATATGCATTAATCTAACGTTCGTCAAATTAAACATACAATTGTCTATGCAATTAAATCTATATTACCGTTGGGCAAAATATTAGAAATAAATGCACCTTTAAATTCAATAATAAAACATGATCATGTTATTAACAACGTTGGTCATAAAAATTAACATAATCAAATTCCTTTTAATAATCACTTTAACATGCTCTTAAAACTTAACTCTATCTAATCTTTTATTTTGTTTGTAAAAGAGCACTATTAATTATTTACCCAGCAAAAAAACATGAATAAAAATTTATGAACTCTTTACTTTGTACAGAAACTTTTCTTTGACTAAATAAAAATTCATGAACTTTATTATTTTCTTTGTAATATTCATGACCATTTATTTTTCTGAAAATTTTCTATTTTTCATTTTCAGAAACTTTTCCTATTTACTTTTCTATTTTCTAAAAAATCACAAATATCAGAAACTTTCCATAAAATTTTCTATTGACTGGAAAATCAAAATTAGCCAGAAGACAGCCAAAGTCTTGTATGACCCACAATGAAAAAAGCTGCCCACGGCACGCTCTCAAGGCCGCCATGCCGTCAGGGTTTTGTCCCAGCCTTGTGTGTGGCCATTGCCGCCGACCTTGTCCACTTTCGGCCCATTGGCCTAGTCTGGCGCTAGGGTTACAATCTCAGCTGCTCCCGCTGAGCACCCTGGCCGTCGGCTTGGATCTGACGGCCACTGATGACACACAAGTGTAGGGGATCTATCGTAGTCCTTTTGATAAGTAAGAGTGTCGAACCCAACGAGGAGCAAAAGGAAATGACAAGCGGTTTTCAGTAAGGTATTTTCTGCAAGCACTGAAATTATCGGTAACAGATAGTTTTGTGATAAGGTAATTCGTAACAGGTAACAAGTAACAAAAGTAAATAAGGTGCAGCAAGGTGGCCCAATCCTTTTTGTAGCAAAGGACAAACCTGGACAAATTCTTATATGAAGGAAAACACTCCCGAGGACACATGGGAATTATTGTCAAGCTAGTTTTCATCACGCTCATATGGTTCGCGTTCGTTACTTTAATAATTTGATATGTGGGTGGACCGGTGCTTGGGTACTGCCCTTTCTTGGACAAGCATCCCACTTATGATTAACCCCTATTGCAAGCATCCACAACTACAAAAGAAGTATTAAGGTAAACCTAACCATAGCATGAAACATATGGATCCAAATCAGCCCCTTACGAAGCAACACATAAACTAGGGTTTAAGCTTCTGTCACTCTAGCATCCCATCATCTACTTATTACTTCCCAATGCCTTCCTCTAGGCCCAAACAATGGTGAAGCTTCATGTAGTCGACGTTCACATAACACCACTAGAGGAGAGACAACATACATCTCATCAAAATATCGAACGAATACCAAATTCACATGACTACTTATAGCAAGACTTCTCCCATGTCCTCAGGAACAAACATAACTACTCACAAATCATATTCATGTTCATAATCAGAGGGGTATTAATATGCATATAGGATCTAAACATATGATCTTCCACTGAATAAACCAACTAGCATCAACTACAAGGAGTAATCAACACTACTAGCAACCCATAGGTACCAATCTGAGGTTTTGAGACAAAGATCGGATACAAGAGATGAACTAGGGTTTGAGAGAAGATGGTGCTGGTGAAGATGTTGATGGAGATTGACCCCCTCCCGATGAGAGGATCGATGGTGATGATGATGGTGATGATTTCCCCCTCCCGGAGGGATGTTTCCCTGCCAGAACAGCTCCGCCGGAGCCCTAGATTGGTTTTGCCTTGTGGCGGCGGTGTCTCGTCCCGAAAGCTTGCTTATGATTTTTTCCAGGGTAAAAAACTTCATATAGCAGTAGATGGTCACTGGAAGCCTTCCAGGGGGCCCACGAGGCAGGGGGATGCGCCCAGGGGGTAGGGCGCGCCCCCCATCCTCGTGGCCAGGGTGTGGGCCCCCTCTGGTACTTTCTTCGCTCAGTTTTTTTATTAATTCCAAAAATAACTTCCGTGGAGTTTCAGGACTTTTGGAGTTGTGTAGAATAGGTCTCTAATATTTGCTCCTTTTCCAGCCCAGAATCCCAGCTGTCGGCATTCTCCCTCGTCATGTAAACCTTGTAAAATAAGATAGAATAGGCATAAGTATTGTGACAAAACGTGTAATAACAGCCCATAATGCAATAAATATCGATATAAAAGCATGATGCAAAATGGACGTATCAACTCCCCCAAGCTTAGACCTCACTTGTCCTCAAGCGGAAGCCGATAACGAAAAATATGTCCACATGTTTAGAGATAGAGGTGTCGATAAAATAAAATACGGACATGGGGGCATCATGATCATTCTTATAACAGCAACATATATAAATATTTTTCCCATATGATTTCTTATGCTCAAGTAATAATCTATCCACAATGTCAAGTATGAATCAGAAACTTCATTGAGAACTAACAAACTATAATCTCGGTCATTAAAGCAATTGCAATTTATCATAACATCGGAAAGAGTCAATATAAGAACTTTTCAGCAAGTCCACATACTCAAGTATCATTTAGTCTTTCACAATTGCTAACACTCACGCAATACTTGTGGTTATGGAGTTTTAATCGGACATAGAGAAAGATAGGGGCTTATAGTGTTGCCTCCCAACCTTTTACCTCAAGGGTAAGGTCAACAATAATAGTTCATGCTAACTTACATCCAATTGGATATATATATATATATCAGGATCTTTCCCACACAAGGTGCTTGCCAAAGGATAAAATGTAAAAAGGAAAGGTGAAGATCACCATGACTCTAGTAAAAGGTATACGACAAAAGTAAAAGATAGGCCCTTCGCAGAGGGATGCAGAGGTTGTCATGCGCTTTTATGTTTAATGCAAAAGAACGTCACTTTATATTGCCACTTGTGATATGGACCTTTATTATGCAGTCCATCGCTTTTATTGCTTCCATATCACAAGACCGTATAAAGCTTATTTTCTCCACACTAATAAGTCGTACATATTTAGAGAGCAATTTTTATTGCATACAACAATGAAAACTTACTTGAAGGATCTTACTCAATCCATAGGTAAGTATGGTGGACTCTCAAGGCAAAATTGGGTTTGAGGATATTCGGAAGCACAAGTAGTATCTCTACTTGGTGCAAAGAATTTGGCTAGCATGAGGGGGAAAGGCAA
Organism: Aegilops speltoides; assembly: GCA_021437245.1. NCBI lineage: Eukaryota > Viridiplantae > Streptophyta > Magnoliopsida > Poales > Poaceae > Aegilops > Aegilops speltoides. The sequence continues at coordinate 506,436,830 of CM038142.1, forward strand.
GCTCAACATGTTGGATGATCCATGACAATATACTTTATTTCGGATATAAGAAAACATAACCCATTACGTTGTCTTCCTTGTCCAACATCAACTCTTTAGCATGTCATATTTCAATGAGTGCTCACAATCATAAAAGATGTCCAAGATAGTATATTTATATGTGAGAACCTCTCTTTCTTTATTACTTCCTATTAATTGCAACAATGACCAAAACTATGTTTGCCAACTATCAACAACTTTTATTCATCATACTCTTAATATGTGAAGTCATTACTCCCCATAAGATCAACATGATCTCTTTATTTCTTTTTATTCTTTCTTTTTCTTATATTCCCTCAAGATCAAAGTAAGATAGTCAAGCCCTTGACTCAACACTAATCTTTATTATATGTAGCTCACAGACTCGATTACATAGAAGGATCATAAGGCAAAACTCAAAACTAAATCATACCAAAATGTTATTCTACTAGATCAAGATATTACCAAAAGGATCAAACTGAGAAAAATGGTAAAGATAGGAGTGTGATGGTGATACGATACCGGGGCACCTCCCCCAAGCTTGGTAGATGCCAAGGGGAGTGCCCATACCCATGTGTTTATGTCTCCTTCTTCGGAGGTGGTGATGATGGAGTTGTTGATGATGTAGGCTTGTCGTCCATCTTCCAAGGCATAGGCTCGCCATCATAGAAGGATGACCGAGTCTCCGGGATCCTCAAATATGCAGCCAAACTCATCCTCTTGAATCTATATTCATACTCACAGTTTTGGTTTTGCAGGTCATAGATCTGGCCTTGGAGGTGCTCGATTTTCTCATGAAGCTTGAAGATGGTTTCCCCAATGTTCTTGGCATCCAGCTTGTGGTTGTTGGTGAACTCCGCGATCATCATGTGGTTGGCATTGAGTCCGCGTTCCACCATCCCTTGGCACTTGAAAACTTGTTGTTCCATTGCTTCGAGTCTTGTCTCCACGCTTCCGGTCCTCCTTGGTCCCTCAACATCGCGGATGTGCAGCACCCCCTCACGCATCTCAATGGTTTGAGGGTGTTGCAGCACCTCCGTGAGGTAGGGGTTGATGACCTTCTCGAAAAACTTGTCCTTGGGGGCGCTTGAAGACGTCATGGTGATCTAGATCTGTCAGACAAACAGCTCGAAACAAAAGCAGAGGATATTTGCGTGATACGATGGTCAAAACCTTCGGGAGATTATATAACGAATTTTTACCGACCAAAAGAAGTATCGTGCAAGAAAACAGAGTCCGGAGAGCACACGAGGTGCCCAGGAGGCAGGGGCGCACCCTCCACCCTCATGGACGCCTCGTGTCCTTCCCGGACTACTTCTTATTTTCCTTTATTCCAAAACGGAGAAAAATTGCTACTAGAATTGTTTTGGAGTCGGTTTACTTACCCTACCACATACCTATTCCTTTTTGGAGTCTGAAATGTTCTAGAAAGTGTCCCTTATGTATTCCTCTGGGGTTACGGTTTCAATAACATTAGTTTCAACATTTGTAGGATTACCTGAGATATAATGTTTGATTCTTTGACAGTTCACCACCTTTGGATTGGTGCCTTCGAAGTTGTTGATTTTTATGGCACCGGAACACAGACCTCCTCGATAACGTAAGGCCCTTCCCATTTAGAGAGGAGTTTTCCTGCAAAAAATCTTAAACGAGAGTTGAAAAGCAACACATAATCACCTACATTAAACTCACGCTTTTGTATCCTTTTGTCATGCCATCTTTTAACTTTTTCTTTAAACGGTTTGGCATTCTCATAGGCTTGAGTTCTCCATTCATCAAGTGAGCTAATGTCAAATAACCTCTTCTCACCGGCAAGTTTGAAATCATAATTGAGCTCTTTAATGGCCCAATATGCCTTATGTTCTAGTTCGAGAGGTAAGTGACATACCTTTCCATAAACCATTTTATACGGAGACATGCCCATAGGATTTTTATATGCAGTCCTATAAGTCCATAATGCATCATCAAGTTTCTTGGACCAATTCTTTCTAGATCTATTAACAGTCTTTTGCAAAATCAATTTAAGCTCTCTGTTGCTCAAACTTGGCCACTAGACTGTGGGTGATATGAAGATGCAATTCTATGATTAACATCATACTTAGCAAGCATTTTACGAAAAGCACCATGAATAAAATGTGAACCACCATCAGTCATTAGGTATCTAGGGACTCCAAACCTCGGAAAAATAACTTCTTTAAGCATCTTAATAGGGGTGTTATGATCAGCACTACTAGTTGGAATAGCTTCTACCCACTTAGTAACGTAATCAACAGCAACCAAAATATGTGTATACCCATTAGAGGAAGGAAACGGTCCCATATAATCAAAGCCCTAAACATCAAATGGTTCAATAACAAGAGAATAATTCATAGGCATTTCTTGACGTCTACTAATATTACCAATTCTTTGACATTCATCGCAAGACAAGACAAACTTACGGGTATCCTTGAAGAGAGTAGGCCAATAAAAACCAGATTGCAATACCTAATGTGCAGTTCTATCTCCAGCGTGGTGTCCTCCATAAGCCTCAGAGTGACACTTGCATAGGATCTGTTCCTGTTCATGCTCAAGTACACAACGTCTAATAACACCATCTACTCCTTCTTTATAAAGGTGTGGGTCATCCCAGAAGTAATGTCTTAAATCATAGAAAAACTTTTTCTTTTGCTGGTATGTGAAATTAGGTGGTATAAATTTAGCAACAATGTAATTAGCATAGTCAGCATACAATGGAGCAGTACGAGAAGCATTTATGACAGCTAATTGTTCATTAGGGAAGCTATCATCAATAGGTAGTGGGTCATCAAGAACATTCTCTAACCTAGACAAGTTGTCTACAATGGGGTTCTCAGCTCCCTTTCTATCAATAATATGCAAATCAAATTCTTGTAGTAGGAGAACCCATCTAATAAGTCTAGGTTTAGCATCTTTATTTTCCATAAGATATTTAATATAGCATGATTAGTGTGAACAGTTACTTTAGAATCAACAATATAAGGTCTGAACTTATCACAAGCAAATACAACTGCTAAAAATTCTTTTTCAGTAGTAGCATAGTTTCTCTAGGCACTATCTAGAGTTTTACTAGCATATTGAATAACATTTAGTTTCTTATCAACTCTTTGTCCTAGAATAGCACCTATAGCATAATCACTAGCATCACACATAATTTCAAAGGATAAATTCCAATCAGGTGGCTGAACAATAGGTACAGAAATCAAAGCTTTCTTAAGTATTTCAAATGCTTCTATACAATCATCATCTAAGACAAAAGGAATATCTTTTTGTAAGAGATTAGTCAGAGTCTTAGAAATTTTAGAGAAGTCCTTAATGAACCTCCTATAAAAACCAGCATGACCAAGGAAACTTCTTATACCTTTAATGTCTTTAGGACATGGCATCTTTTCAATAGCATCAACTTTAGCTTTATCAACCTCAATACCTCTTTCAGAAATTTTATGCCCCAAGACAATGCCTTCATTAACCATAAAGTGGCACTTCTCCCTATTCAAGACAAGATTAGTTTCTTCACATCTCTGCAAAACTCGATCAAGGTTGCTCAAGCAATCATCAAAAGAAGATCCATAAACGGAGAAATCATCCATGAAAACCTCAACAATATTTTCACAAAAGTCAGAGAATATAGCCATCATGCATGTTTGAAAGGTAGCAGGTGCATTACATAAACCAAAAGGCATACGTCTATAAGCAAAAGTACCGAAAGGGCAAGTAAAAGTGGTCTTTTCTTGATCCTCTTTTGACACAAGTATTTGAGAGAAACCAGAGTAACCATCTAGAAAGCAAAAATGTGAATGTTTGGATAATCTTTCTAGCATTTGATCAATAAAAGGCAACGGGTAATGATCCTTTTTAGTAGCTTTATTTAATTTGCGGAAATCAATTACCATCCTATAACCTGTAACAATTCTTTGCGGGATCAATTCATCTTTATCATTAGGAGCGACAGTAATACCTCCTTTCTTAGGGACACAATGGACAGGACTTACCCACTAACTATCAGCAACGGGATAAATTATACCCACCTCCAGGAGCTTTAGTATTTCTTTTCTTACCACTTCTTTCATCTTAGGGTTTAACCATCGTTGGTGATAAACAACTGGTTTGGCGTCTTTCTCCAATTTTATTTTGTGTTGGCATAGAGTGGGACTAATGCCCTTAAGACCATCAAGAGTATATCCAATAGTAGCACGGTGCTTCTTCAGAGTTTTCTATAATTTCTCCTCTTCCTGCTCTGAAAGGTTAGCACTAATAATAACAGGATATATCTTCTTTTCATCAAGATAAGCATATTTAAGAGTATCAGGTAGTGGTTGAAGCTCAAACACGGGGTCACCCTTGGGTGGTGGAGGATCCCCTAGAATTTCAACAGGCAAGTTGTGTTTCAAAATAGGTCCCTGTTTAAAGAATACTTTATCTATCTCCCTTCTTTCATTCATAAACATATCATTTTCATGGTCTAGAAAATATTGTTCCAAAGGATCATTAGGAGGCACTACAATAGCAGCAAGACCAATAATTTCATCCTTACTAGGCAATTCTTTATCATGGGGTTGTCTACGAAATTTAGCAAAATTAAAGTCATGAGACATATCCCCTAAACCAATCGTAACAATATCCTTTTCGCAATCTATATTAGCATTAACAGTATTCAAGAAGGGTCTACCAAATATAATGGGACAAAAGTCATCTTGTGGGGAACCAAGAACAAGAAAATCAGCAGGATATTTAACTTTCCCACACAAGACTTCAACATCTCTAACAATCCCAACTGGTGAAATAGTATCTCTATTAGCAAGCTTAATTGTAACATTGATTTCTTCTATCTCAGGAGGTGCAATATCATGCATAATTTCTTTGTATAAGGAATGAGGTATTGCACTTGCACTAGCACCAATATCACATAAGCCATGATAACAATGGTCTCCTATTTTAACAGAAATAACAGGCATGCCTACAACAGGTCTATGTTTATTTTTAGTATCAGGTCTAGCAATTCTAGCAGCTTCATCATAGAAGTAAATAACATGCCCATCAATATTATCAGCCAAGAGATCTTTAACCATAGCAATACTAGGTTCAACTTTAATTTTCTCAGGTGGTGTAGGTGTTCTAGTATTACTCTTACGAACCATAGTTGAAGCTTTAGCATGATCCTTTATCCTAACAGGGAAAGGTGGTTTCTCAATATAGGTAGTAGGAACAATAGGATCATTATAAGTGATAGCCTTTTCTTCAACTTTAATAGGTGCAACTACTTTTACTTCAATGGGAGGACTATATTTAAACCACTTCTCCTTAGGGAGTTCAACATGAGTAGCAAATGATTCACAGAAAGAAGCTACTATCTCATAGTCAAGTCCATAGTTAGTGCTAAAGTCACGGAAAACATCGGTATCCATAAAAGATTTAACACAATCAAACTTAGGTGTCATACCTGACTCCTTACCTTCGTCGAGATCCCAATCTTCAGAGTTGCATTTAATTCATTCCAATAAATCCCATCTATATTCAATAGTCTTCATCATAAAAGAACCAGTACAAGAAGTATCGAGCATGGAGCGATTGTTGAGAGAAAGCCAAGCATAATTTTTTTGAATACTAATTTCTCTTGAGAGCTCATGATTGGGCCATGAATATAACATTGACTTAAGCCTCCCCCAAGCTTGAGCGATGCTTTCTCCTTCGCGAGGCCAAAAATTATATATATAATTACGATCACGATGAACAAGATGCATAAGATAAAACTTCTGATGAAATTCCAATTTCAATCGGTTGTAATTCCATGATCCCATATCATCACATAGCCTAAACCATGTCAATGCCTCTCCCTTCAAAGATAAAGGGAAGACCTTCTTCTTGATAACATCCTCGGTCATACATGCAAGCTTAAATAATCCACAAACTTCATCCACATAGATTAGGTGCAAATCGGGATGCAATGTTCCATCTCATGTAAAGGGATTAGCTAGCAGTTTCTCTATCATACCCGAAGGAATTTCAAAGTAAACATTTTCAATAGGTTCAGTAGGTTGAGGAACAACTCTTTGCTCTACTGGTCGGGGTGAAGATACCCCGAACAAGCCCCTGAAAGGATTATGTTCCATAGTAACAAGTGAAAGTAAATTTCAGCACACTATATAAATTTTTCCTTACCAAGTTCCACTTACCAAAGGCGCTTCACTCCCCGGCAACGGTGCCAGAAAAGAGTCTTGATGACCCACAAGTGTAGGGGATCTATTGTAGTCCTTTCGATAAGTAAGAGTGTCGAACCCAACAAGGAGCAGAAGGAAATGACAAGCGGTTTTCAGTAAGGTGTTTTCTGCAAGCACTGAAATTATCGGTAACAGATAGTTTTGTGATAAGGTAATTCATAACAGGTAACAAGTAACAAAAGTAAATAAGGTGCAGCAAGGTGGCCCAATCCTTTTTGTAGCAAAGGACAAGCCTAGACAAATTCTTATATGAAGGAAAACGCTCCCGAGGACACATGGGAATTATCGTCAAGCTAGTTTTCATCACGCTCATATGGTTCGCGTTCGTTACGTTAATAATTTGATATGTGGGTGGACCGGTGCTTGGGTACTGCCCTTTCTTGGACAAGCATCCCACTTATGATTAACCCCTATTGCAAGCATCCACAACTACAAAAGAAGTATTAAGGTAAACCTAACCATAGCATGAAACATATGGATCCAAATCAGCCCCTTACGAAGCAACACATAAACTAGGGTTTAAGCTTCTGTCACTCTAGCAACCCATCATCTACTTATTACTTCCCAATGCCTTCCTCTAGGCCCAAACAATGGTGAAGTTTCATGTAGTCGGCGTTCACATAACAGCACTAGAGGAGAGACAACATACATCTCATCAAAATATCGAACGAATACCAAATTCACATGACTACTTATAGCAAGACTTCTCCCATGTCCTCAAGAACAAACGTAACTACTCACAAATCATATTCATGTTCATAATCAGAGGGGTATTAATATGTATATAGGATCTGAACATATGATCTTCCACCGAATAAACCAACTAGCATCAACTACAAGGAGTAATCAACACTACTAGCAACCCACAGGTACCAATCTGAGGTTTTGAGATAAAGATCGGATACAAGAGATGAACTAGGGTTTGAGAGAAGATGGTGCTAGTGAAGATGTTGATGGAGATTGACCCCCTCCCGATGAGAGGAGCGATGGTGATGATTTCCCCCTCCCGGAGGGATGTTTCCCTGGCAGAACAGCTCCGCCGGGGCCCTAGATTCGTTCCGCCAAGGTTCCGCCTCGTGGCGGCGGTGTCTCGTCCCGAAAGCTTGCTTATGATTTTTTTTTCAGGGTAAAGACTTCATATAGCAGAAGATGGTCACCGGAAGCCTGCCAGGGGGCCCACGAGGCAGGGGGACGCGCCCAGGGGGTAGGGCGCGCCCCCCACCCTCGTGGCCAGGGTGTGGGCCCCCTCTGGTACTTTCTTTGCTCAGTATATTTTATTAATTCAAAAAATAACTTCCGTGGAGTTTCAGGACTTTTGGAGTTGTGTAGAATAGGTCTCTAATATTTGCTCCTTTTCCAACCCAGAATCCCAGCTGTCGGCATTCTTCCTCTTCGTGTAAACCTTGTAAAATAAGAGAGAATAGGCATAAGTATTGTGACAAAACGTGTAATAACAGCCCATAATGCAATAAATATCGACATAAGAGCATGATGCAAAATGGACGTATTAACCACGCGTCCGTTGCGGGCAAGCAAAAACGGCCGAACGGCAGGGGCGAGGTGAAACCCTATCCATTCTCTCCCCTTGCGCGCCGCTCGTCTCTCCTCGTCTCTTCCGTCGGCGGCGGCTCCTCTAGCAGCCCACGACCTGCTCTCTCCGGCCGCTGGCGATGGTGACGAAAGCCACTACGCCACGCGTGCCTCCCCTTCCTTCCCCTTCTTCTCTGTTGCAGAGAGGACTGGGCGCGAGCCCCTCCTCAGATCCATGCTCTGTCCCGCACGCCGGACCACCATGCCGCGCCAGCTCGCCGGCGAGGGCATCAACGACCACTGCGCCGCACCGCGCCGCGCTTTTCTTTCTCCTTTCCCTCTCTTTTCTCCCCATCCATTGAATCCAGTGGCAGAGAGAGGCAAGTGAGGCGCGACGGAGCGGTTCCCTGCTCCCCTGTGCGTCCGGCAATGATCTATGGCGCTGTTGCCTCCCCTTCGCCGGTGATGCGTTTCCCTTAGCGAAGCGCACCACCATCGAACGGCGTGGCTGCGGTGCCCCCTTTGCCCTTTGCAGGGTGGTTCTTCGTCCCCACACCTCGGCTTGCCGATGCGTGTGGGGATCGAGAGGAACAGGCGCGGCCTGACAACGGCGCTCTTTGCCGGCGGCCCAAGGCCTTCTCCGATCAACTTTTGGTTCTTTTGATTGCTTTTCTTTGCCCTGCTAGGGTTCTTTGGGGAAGGGATAAGCTTTTGCTTTGATTTCTTTCTACCGGAAAGATTAAACTCAATCTGGCTGATACCATTGATAGATTACGTGGATCGGGTAGGTAAGATCAATCTGGTAGTCCTACCTTTTTCCTGTCCGGACGAGCTCGAGCCAGAGGCCATCATGGTGAGATGGTGATGGCGGCGATGACAAGAAGATGGCGGCGGTGATTTGATTCCCGTGAGCACCGCGCTAACCCTAGATCGGTAGGGAGTGTCGGTGGGGTTTGTGGCAGCGATTAACCTCGTAAGTCGTGCCCCGGCCCCCACCTCTGTTTATATAGTGCGGGTCACAGGGGCCCACCAACCATGGTTTGGTTGGGTGCCCCCGATCAGGGCGCGATGCAAGGGCCCGTTCGACCCGTTGGGCTCGAACGGGAGATAGATCAACCTAACACTGACCTCCCAAACCGTGTCCCTTGAGAACCTGCACTGGTGAGGAGAGATAAAGTTTTTGGGGAGCGTCTTAGTGAGACTACTCACTCAAGTTTAACTACATCCTCGACATTTGTCTGTGCGCTTCCACTACTTCCTCTACGACGGATAACCACCTTTTCTTCACCGCCATGGTTGAAGACGTTGTTGTACCAGAGTTTTTGGTGCTCTCGTATATATGTCCCGACCCTCTCTCTTTTAACATACCATTGGTTCATATGCGTATGCGCCAGATGTTCCTAGTCTGCGGTATGCGATTCTCCATGTCAATAATATTGAAATCATGATAATCTGTTTCAAGCTTAAACAAAAATTGCCCGATTTCATAACACAGATTCTCCTCCCTAGTAAATCTGCGCAACCCTCCAGCTAGATCGAAGCGGCATCGGCCATTGGCTTGCAGAAGCACGGTGCCACGCTCGCAGCAGCAGCTGGCCCTGCAACAACGTGCTCCAGCTGCCAGTAGTTGCCGTCGGACACAAAGTTGCAGGAAGCATTGGAACATAAAACAAACAAGCAACAATGTTTCCCGTAAAAATTGTGATCAATCCTCGAGAGTCACAATCAGAGGGAGTACTATGCTAGCTATTTAATTCTGCTCCTGCAGCACACTATGAGTACTCTGTAGATATATGTACCGCATGCTCACATGCATCCATGCATCAAATCGGTACGAGATCACATAAGTTGACTTTCATTTTTCTGTCTGCCCTCAAAATACGCGTGGCGTAAAAGAAGTAGTAGCATCAAGCAACGAACAAGCAACCAGCTGGAACAGAAAACGAACAAGCAGCAAAATGCTGCCTATATAAACCGTGATTACTTGAGTACTTCATCCAAAAGCCCACTCATGCATATTCCAGTATTGATCACATATCCACCGCACTGATACGTACTACCCAATCATGGAGGAATACATCCTCTATCTGCTAGCTCTTCTTCCACTTGTGTACATCGTTCGCTCCTCCAGAGCTTTCTTTTGCTCCGGCGACCGCGGTCTACAGCTCCCTCCGGGGCCATGGCAGCTTCCTGTCATTGGTAACCTCCACCATCTTTTCGGTGCCCTTCCACACCGTGCCTTACGGGACCTCTCTCGACGCCATGGGCCGCTTATGCTCCTCAAGCTCGGCAAGGTTCCAGTGATCGTGGCCTCCAGCGCCGAAGCTGCCAAGGAGATCATGAAGACGCACGACCACATCTTCTGCACAAGGCCAATGAGCTCAACGGCCAAGGTGCTGAACGAGCATGGCGCGGGGATCGCGTTCTCCCCGTACGGTGCCCACTGGCGGCAGCTCCGCAAGGTTTGCGTCGTCGAGTTTCTGAACGCCAAGCGCATCCGTTCTCTTCGGCCCACACGTGAGGAGGAGGTGATCAGGTTCATCCGATCAATCTCATCCGCATCAGAGTCACAGCCCCTAGTGAATCTCAGTAAGGCGCTCAGCATATATGGGACCGACACGACGATGCATTCCACAATGGGTAGCCGATTCAAGGACCTTGACACCTTGCTCGATTATGTCGCCGAGGCGGTGCGGCTGATAGGTGCCTTCACCTTATCAGACTTGTTCCCGTCGTCGAGGGTAGCGCGCGCTCTGAGCAGCACACTGCGCAGGGCTGCGGTGTTTCGAGACTCCGTGTTATCCTTCCTGGAGCTCATCATAGATGATCATATGGAGAGGAGATCCTCCGAGGAAGCACACCAGGAAGACCTCATCGATGCCCTCTTGAGGATCAAACGAGAAGGCAACCTCCAGATCCCCCTCACCATGAACGATATCAAAGCATTGGTTTTCGTAAGTTATTTCGCTCCTGCTCTTTCTTTTTTTTGTTGTTGATCATAATTATTCGCTCCTGCTAGTTCTAGCTAAGTAGCTACTAGATATCAATTATTTTGTCCCCGCTAGTTTTTCTATCAATCGACGGTTTCACCAACAGAACAAAGAACACAGGATGTTTTTGCAGGGGGGAGCGAGTCACCGGTAACAACGCTACAGTGGGCTATGACAGAGTTGATGCAAAACCCTAGCGTGATGGCTAGAGCACAAGCTGAGGTCAGGGGTGCCTTTGCGGGGGAAATGAAGGTAACTGAGGAGGGTCTAGGCAAGCTGAGCTACTTGCAATGCACCATCAAGGAGACACTGCGATTGCATGCACCTACGCCGTTGCTACTCCCAAGGGAATGCCAAGAACAATGTAACATACTCGGCTATGACATTCCCAAAGGCGCTATTGTTCTCGTGAATGCTTGGGCTATCTCAAGGGACCCGGAATACTGGGATGAACAGGAAGCATTTGTTCCAGATAGATTCATGGGCAGTACGAGAGATTACAAAGGCAACAACTTTGAGTTCATACCCTTCGGCGCCGGGCGGCGGATTTGCCCCGGCATGCTGTTTGGGATAGCTAACATTGAGCTCGCTCTCGCGAGTCTTCTGTTTTATTTCGACTGGGCTCTCCCAGAAGGCATTCTCCCTGGTGATCTTGACATGACCGAAACCATGGGAATCAGTGCTAGCAAGAAGGAGGATCTGTGGTTGCGTGCAACTCTCCACGTACAGCTGCGCCACTGAACCGTTGCTTCCCTATCCGGCCGGATCTTTGCATGGTCTTGTTTGTTGTCAAAGCCATGTGTGGCCGTGTGAGCCTTCGAATTCGGTATCTGCAGCAACTTTATTTATGTGTCCTTAAATTCCAATTGTACATGTTGTGTTTTAAATTCAAATAAACTAGTACTCTCTCCGTCCTAAAATTATTGTCTTAAATTTATCTAGATACGGATGTATCTAACACTAAAATGCGAATAGATACATCCGTATGTGGACAAATTTAAGACAAGAATTTTGGGACGGAGGGAGTACTTCTGATGTGATCTCCATGTACTACATACAAATCTGAAAAATCATGTACTTATGTGGAACTTTGTGTGTCAGGACTATCAACTATGTGCATCTTCTTATGTAACCAGGTGTTGAACTGTTTTGTGGTTGGATCTTTTTGATACGGAAAAATGATATTAATGACAGTTCATTACCAGAAAATAAATAAAGCAATGTGCTTCCAATTTGCTAGACAGAATTGTGCTTGCATGTGAATGATCAACACCGATTACACCGATTAAAACGTAGACGCGCACACTCACACCACCACACATTTGCACTCACACAGTGCCTAATGAAGACCGGGTCAGAGTTGCAAATTTTCAAGATTGACAAAGTCACCGCGGGCACCTCGTATCTACGGGAACATCGTCTCCCACTAAAAGAATAATTTGCATTGCACAAATTAAGAATCACAATTTTTGGAGATTATGTACACTATGAATGTGCTTAAGTTTTTGTGGACTGAAGTGGTTATGACTGCTACCTACTTTGGAGCATCTCATTAGCTATACTATGCCATCAAAAGTGGGATGAATACTCCAATATGAAATGGTCTTTGGTAGGAACAAGTTCATTGTTCCCTTGAAAGTGTTTTGATGTACCTGCTTTGTTAGAGACTACATGCCTTCACAGTAGGAGAATTGGATAGATCCCAGTTTTGTTAAGTGCATATTCATTAGGTACTCACCTGGACAAAATTCTAGTGAGCGATGGACTTCCGTAAATATTGTCAATGTGCATGTATGTTGTAGTGTCGAAAAACGTCTTACATTATGAAACGGAGGGAGTAGTATTTAGGATTGTACTGTGTTAAAAAAAGGAATGATGGCCAACCGCAAAAAAAAAGGAATGATGGTGTGGCATAGGTGGAGGGTTCTCATCTTGATTCACTCCGAGTGTGCATTGCAACTCTTGGATTAACGTTGGTTTACTGCACACTCTTAAGCGCCAAGCCGCCAAGCCACACCTTGTTTCGCTTTCCCATGTACTCCCTTCTTTTTTTACAAATAAATTTTAGACCTTTTAGATCACTATTTGGAAAATCCCAAGCTCTTCTACTTGGAAAATATGGGCCTCTGAGAAGGGAAATCCAAAAATTATGTTCTTTTTAATGTCGCATCCCCATCGGGAAAGAGGGACATTTGGGTCGTCTATCCAAGCGACAGCCTAAGCTGCTCGGGAAGGGACGTTCTCCAAGTAGCATAGAAATAAGGCCACTGCTAGGCGCCGGCGCACCGGCCGAATTGTTCGGCCGGTCTCAGCAGAAATTGTTTGATCTGACGATAGCCGCCGATTTATCCCCACGGTCAAAAAAAGTTAGATCTCTCCTGTCCTCTTCGTCGTTAACCTTAGCACGGAAAACGAGAGAAAAGCAGCGCCGCTCGCAGCGCGCCGACCGCCTCGCCTCGTCTTCCTCGCCGCGGTCGCCGCCCTTGCCGCCGTCGCCGCCCTCGCCGCCGGTCGTCGCCCTCGCCGCCGGTCGTCGCCTACACTTCTTGTCGGCTCCACGCATGTAGCCGCATCCACCCGTGGTAGCAGCTCCGGTGGCGACGGCAGCAGCTCGCCGACGAGCTCCATGGTTGCAACACCTTGATGCGCAGTCGCCGCCCCCTCGCTGTCGAAGCTTCCTGCCCGGGGTTGTGTCAGCAACGGCCAAGATTCAACGTCGTTCATGGATGTAGCAGAAAAAAACGCCGGTTGTAGCAAAAAAGAACGACAGTTGCAGCAAATTCGTCGTTGTCGTCGTCGTGGGTCGCGACTCCGCCATAATGGATGTAGCAAAATCACTCACCGGTAGTAGCAAAATCATAAGACGGTTGCAGCAAAAAAATGTTGCCGCCGTCACCGGTCGCAGCTCCGCCATGTTGGATGCAGCAAAATCACATGCCGGTTCCAGCTCTGGATTTGGTCGGTTGTAGCAAAACCAGAAGCTGGTTCCAGCTCAGAGTTTCTACTGAAACAACTCGCTTGTTTGCAAACCACCTCATGGTCCTTGCTTTTGCCAATCGTCATGGTAGCAAAAAGCTCAGCGGTAGAAGCTTATTCCTAGTCCGTTGCAACAAATGAGGACGATTGATGTCGCCGCCGCAAAAACAAACCAAACGATGCAGCAAAACCAATTCTGGTTCCAGCTATGTATTTGCTGGTTGTAGCAAAACACAACAGAGGTTGCAACTTTGCTCTATGGGCTGTAGGGAAAAAGTGCGGCGTGGTCTTCTTTTCCAAAGACCGCGACCACGGTTTGTAGTAAAAACGCGCGCGGTTGCAGCTCCGGCGCCGCCGAGCCCTCAGACGGAGAGGTGGAGATGCATACAAGCGCGTTTGTGAAAGACAAACAGCGACAAGTGGCGCAGCCGCTAAACATGGCCGCCGCCGTGCAAGACGTGCGCGAAGTTTCCCATTGCGCCGTGGTCGGGCGCAGCCCTCCGAGCAGCATCGAGCAAGGCTGCAGGCAAACGCCTCCGTAGCAACAAGAAAACGAGTGGAGGAGGATGCGCGTTGGGAGGAAGATAAATGTTGTGTGGCCAAAAAAAAAAGTACTGCGTGGGCCTACCTGTGTCCAGCAGGGGAGAGGTCGCTAGGCCCACGATCGAAAGCGATCCCACGACGCGTACGGGACCGGCCGAAAGCTTCGGCCGGTGCGCCGGTAGTGAACGTTTCCCTAGAAATAATCATGAGATCGGTATTCCAGTGTGTTCTCCCTCCATAGTCGGGGAGAGTGATCCAAGAATATGAGCCTAACCGAACTACACAAGCCATCGAGGAAATGACTGTTATGTGACTGGGGAAAATCTCAAACTCGATATTCATAACCATCAGGACAAAAAGAATCCACGTACACTCGTATTGCACAATATTATCAAAATTTCGGGTACGCTGATTACCGAGATTGTGCACAAGAAATGTAACCCATGCGGACGACATTACCAGACTGCTGCTGCTACAAAAATCCCCTTGTTATTCGCCTTCAGATAGGCGTCAAGACGGCGTTTCTACTGGGTAACTCCCGACTTGCACGTCAATGTACTGGCAATAAGACGTACAAAAATGTACTACAATACTGTAGAAATTAAACCGTGCGTGATTAATGCACACCCCCAAACTATTCGACGATGCGGTTCCAGGGATTCAGTAGCGCAGCAATGCAGCGTTCTACACCTAAATTTGATCCCAGTCAATAGACCCGTGGGTTTCAAAACTGTAACCAGGTTGCCGTAGACGGTTGCGACCCAGTTTGCTCATCGTGGCGAGGCCTGAAAGCAACACGTAACAGATTTTTAGCATGGGATCGGATTAGTAGGGATACAGCTGAACACCGAAGGAAAAGTGTGAAAGCATGTCAGAAAATGAAACTAAGCAGTTACCTTCGATGACTTTGTAAAGTGACGACCACCACCTATCAGATGGAACCTGATACTCGGTGAGTGACTCCTCGATTTCGGTATTGTGCTTCCCTTCAAGGACGCCCTGCAGGGTGATTACTGCCTCCTTTGTTTTCCTGAGGATGTTGTTTCCCTCAGCAACCTCCAACGAGAGAAGGTCGCTGTGGGACGACGCGAGGCTAGCAGCAAGCGCAAACTGGGCAGCAACAGCCCATCGGTTCGACGCGGCCCATTTCCTCTGAATATCTTGCATTTTACTTTCTTCCTTTCGCAGCCTCTCTTCACCATTCCCAAGCACAAGAGACTGTTCGATTTTTCACAGAAAAAATGGATCAAAATACATATCAATGTTCGCACTGAAAATAGGCCAACTATGTGTACTTGAGCCAAGTTAATGGCGATAGGCATTATTAGCTCTATTCTATGAAGAAGTGCATATGACAAAATTATAGAAAATAAACATGGTAGCAGCTGCACATTACCTTGAGATATTCTGCATTGCTAGGCCCTGTGCTCTGAACCATCTTGGAGAAAGCACCATCCTCATTGCTCAGAAGATTCTCGGGGGTGTCAAATTCCGAAATCTGAAACAAAATATTACTTTAAACTAAGTTTGGGGTACCAAGAGTTGTGCAGTTGGGGAAAACAGAATAAGTGTGATTGAACATAAAAATTAGTACGTATAAACTTCTTCAGGTGGAGTGCACAGATCTACTTACAGCAATCTATTTCACAGCTGTAAAAAAAGTAAGTCGATAACACACCCTTGGACACTTGTTAGAATCCAAAAAACACGCAAAAACCATCCACACCAAGCTAGTAAATCCCAGCTTTGACCAGCTCGAAATAAACAGGACTACTCATTACTTCGGAAAATCGGCGCATGACATGAATATACTGGCACCAATTCAAATCAGACGCGTGTCCAGGAATGAAAGAACAAAAGCTGTAGGGACATGCCCAAGAATGAAAGAGCAAAGCTCTATTCGGTATCATACCTTCCCGGAACTTAGAATAAGCAACCTGTCACAGTCGATTACAGTGTTCAAGCGGTGAGCGATTATAAGCATTGTACAACTCTTGAATTCCTCTCTGATTGTCTTCTGTATAAGAGCATCGGTTCGAACATCAACTGCTGCTGTTGCCTCATCAAGAACAAGTATCTTCGCCCTTCGTAGCAATGCACGAGCTAAACTCAGCAGCTGCCGCTGTCCAACGCTAAAATTTTCACCGGCCTCAGAAACCTGTTAACAGAGTGAATGAGTGATGTTCAGCGAAAACTTTCCATATGATTATTCTCAAAAGAACAAGGTAGCTACTGTAAAGGTGGTAAAAGGGACCAAAGTCTGGTTATTCGGCATTAAATTCTCTACCATGTCAAAAAACAGCAGTAGTCTATTGTTTAGCAACCCCTTTCTAACATTCTAAACAAACTCCTAAAACTACATAGACTGGCAAATGCTTACCAGTTCCATGTGCTACAGTTAGTCTGGCACAACAAGCTGATAAATTTGTGCAAGAATTTATCGTTTGTCAAAAGAACAGGATAAGATAAATAAAGGTAAACATGCAGCTTACCTCAGCATCTAGCCCTAGAGCATTCCTCCTTATGACATCTTTTAGATGAGCCCTTTCAAGAGCCTCCCATAGATCCGCATCATTATGCTCGCTGAAAGGATCCAGATTAAATCGAATAGTACCTGGATACCATACATAAAACAATTATTGAAGCAAATAATTGAAGTCGTCGGAAGAATAAACTAGAGCCACATATTTGGATTTCTGTACATAACTATTGTACTAATTTACATAAAGCATCCGTTAAAAAAGTTACATAAAGCACACATGAAGATCTTATATATAGTGACAAACCTGAAAACAGGACCGGTGCCTGTGGTATTATTCCTAACACTTTCCGCAGATCCCAAATTCCAAACTTAGAAGTGTCACAATCATCAATCAATATTCTCCCTCGCTCCAGCTCCACAATACGGAACAAAGCATTAAGCATGCTAGATTTACCAGCACCTGTTCTGCCAACTATTCCTACCTTCTCACTTCCATTAATAATGAATGATATTCCATGAAGAACAGGAGGAAGTTCTGGTCGGTACCGAAGCACAACATCTTCAAACTTGATGATACCAGATGATGGCCAACCAGGAGGTGGCCTGTTATCCTCAATGACAGGAGGAGCCTCAGAAGGCAACTCAATGTATGTTCCCACACGTTCAACAGCATTCATGCTGTTTTCAGCAAGACTAGCAAGACGAAGAACAGCTGTGAGCAGATTGGTGATATTGAGGGTATAGGTAAGAAGAAGACCCATCGTGGAAGCAAAGGCCTTCTGATTCTCTGCTCGTTGGTTTTGCATGACAGCAAATGTTGCCGTGAACCATATCATGATGCCACCCAATGTTTCCAGCCGGATGGCTAGCCACCTATTTGAACTCATGTTCACGAGTGTGAACCTGATGTTGTTGTCCATTGATTTCCCATTGATGTTTGACATTCTATCATAGGCTTTGTAGGCACGGATTGTGGACAGACCATTTAATGCCTCTGAAAACTGAGCATACACAGGAGACCTAGTAATAGAATCCATGCGCTTTACCTCGCGTGATGTGGCCTGAGAAAACAAGGTTAAAAAGTGTCAAGAAGGTACATGTAAAAACAAAATTACAGTTGTTTAGTAGTCATCTCACGTGAAATTACCTGGTAATAAAGGTAGGCTGCATAAAATAAAATCAGAAGTGGCATGATAGCCCAAAGAGACATAGTGCTGACAACACCGATGAGAATAAATGTTGAGAGCATCTGAGATATTTGTGCCATAAACATGTTGACGAAGACAGCAAGATTCCTGTCAATGTCACCCAAATCCTTCGAAAATCTGTTGATGATCCGTCCAAGTGGATTGGTGTGAAAAAATACCATGGGAGCTCTTAATATAGACCGGAGCATGTAGTCATGCAACCTCTTGGCAGCTCGAAGACTTGACGTGATCAGCCAGTAAGAATTCGTGAGAGTGACTAGAACCTGAACCAAGATTTTGTCAATTTGTCAGCTCGCATGTGATCAATCAGACACACACACCAAAAGAAAGTGGGAAAAGAAAAGGTAATGAGTGTAAGTACCTGCCCAAAAGAAAGAATGCCATAGATTAAGTTGTAGTAACCAGGGCCATGGATATTCAGAGAACCCTCATCAGTCCAAATGCTCAACCATGTGCTACTTGAAATTCGTAGAGTTTCAGTCAGTGTATAGCACAAGAAGAGGACGGACACCGCCCAAATACCTCCCATTGCATTTTTGTAGCTGCAAAATAAACACAGTAAGTATATTTTCTAGGGCTTTATGATCCATTAAGTCTTTTAGAATATTTAAAGCTACTAAAGACAGTAAAAATCTAATTGATATCCATATATGGATAAAGATAACTTAAAAAGCACCAAGCTTTAGGCAACATAGAGAATGCCAACATAGATATATGCACAATCATCAGCCTACTTTACACCTTTTTTCTACATTGTATTATACAACAAATATGATATTGCACAGTAGTAGCTTTTACCGTGAAAGGACTTTTGTACTGACAACTCCAGTTTCACGTTCCTCTTGCTTAATAAGAACAGATTTTCCCTGCTTTGTTTTACTCGAACTATCCTGGCTTTTTTGCGGACCACCATCAGCTATTACTACGTCCCCATTTTCAGTGTGCTTTATGTCATCCTGTGACTTGTTTTCGTCTTGTTTCTCTTCTGTTTGTTCCTCCATCTTTCCAGCATTTTCCATAAGTTTTTTGAACTGCTCCCCAGTATTACTAAGTTCATCAAATGTACCCTCCTCTTTAACTACTCCATCATGGATTAGCAGTATTTTATCCACATATGGCAGAAAATGCAGCTGATTAGTAACGAGGACCCGAGTTTTGTGCCGTAGCTCTTCTTTGATACATTTATCAAATACCTGCATCCATAAAGGGTAATTAAATAAGATTATGTAGTAGTATTAACACTGAGAAAAGGCCATGGATGAATATATCCACAAGCACCAAAACATGGCTCTGATACATGCCTAAACAATGCCACAAAACCTCCCTGATGGTTTTATTTATTTTTCGTACCCAAAATCTGGAATAAATTAGGGTAAGTTGTCCAACATTCTTCTCTCTTTCAAGAATTAAGTTCTATACACTATAAAGTGGGGAGTTCAAAGAACTACATGAATAGTGTATCAATTACATATTATCAAGCGAGGATGTTATATCTTGTATATCTGTTGAAATCAAGTTAAATTTGCACAGCATTGCACATGTCTTGAACTGTTTCTGAAGGAAGAATGTCAATGTTTAAAACGCCCAATACTGTCTTTCTGCCACCTAGGTATGAAGAGATCACGACAAAAGGATGACTAATATCAACCAAAGAAACACCATCATCAACTCCTAATCATCGAGTCTGAGTACGGAAAGATTAAAAAATAGAAAGCATCACAAAGGAAGCAAGACGAATGCACCTGTCGACCAACATGGGCATCTAATGCACTCAATGGATCATCAAATAGGTAAACATCTGAATCAGAATAAACAGCTCTTGCCATTGAAACTCTTTGTTTTTGCCCCCCACTAATATTCACTCCCCTTTCTCCAATCTCTGTGAGATCGCCACCCTGAAACAAGGACAAGAAAATCCATTCTTTGTCAGTTGGTAGGTGAAAGAAACAAAGCAGACTGTACAA
Organism: Aegilops speltoides; assembly: GCA_021437245.1. Lineage (NCBI taxonomy): Eukaryota > Viridiplantae > Streptophyta > Magnoliopsida > Poales > Poaceae > Aegilops > Aegilops speltoides. The sequence continues at coordinate 506,456,774 of CM038142.1, forward strand.
AGGCACAACTTGAATATAACCAGCCCAAATAAAAAACTAGAAACTTGTTCTCTAGCAAGGTCACTTCGTCAAATAACAGCATATTTGGACCTTAGAACTTACTGGGAGTAGGTCAAGGTCATGTCGTAATGCAGTAGCATCTATTGCTCTCCCGTAGCGCGAAGGTTGGAATGGAGACCCAAACAATATGTTATCCCGGACCTGTAGATATCACAGATATTTCTCCGTACAGTCATAAAGGGTTCAATTAGCGGAATGATAGCAATAAAGATATTGTATCTTACGGTAGCATTGAAGATCCATGAAACTTGAGGAACATATGCCACCGAACCACGAATGACCACCGAGGTATCTGATCCTGATACTGGTGCTATTTCACCAAGCATTGCAGAAATAAGAGAAGTCTTCCCCTCCCCAGTGCTTCCTACTATTGCAACTAAACTGCCGACAGGCACGTCCAGATTGACATTTGATAGTGTTGGTCGCTCAGCCTGCCAATGTTTGAAATTTTAGTTCTCAAGGAATGTCATAAAGTAAGAGAACTGGCAAAATGGAAATCTTCATATCACAACTAATGGGGAATAGCACCCTCAAGATAACCACCAATTCATTATTTACTAAAATACATCTTCGCCTATTCATTAATTAGCTGCTCTTTTGCAGTTGTCATTCCCATTAACAAAGCATGCTAGGCTGCTAGATTATGACTACTATTCTGGTGTCTGTTTGCCAGTAAATAATATCTGGGCCACAGAATGAGAAGATTAGTGTTTAATGTAAAGCTGCATGTGCAATAGTAAAAAAAAACTTCATATACCTGCAACTCCCATGAAAAGTTTCCATTCTTGATAGAAATGGCTGGAAGCTCAGGATCAATAGGTGGATTTGGCAGAAGTATTCTCTCATCAGCCAAGAGGAGATCTTCCAGTCGTTTCAACGAAACCTTACAGTTAACAACCTGTTGAGTTTAAAAGAAGAACGAGCAGTAAGGCAACCACACAAAAGAATTGCTGAGGAAAGAAAAATAGGAAACCAAGTCGAGACATCATTTGTTTACAATAAAAATGCTAACTACAGAAATTAGCCAACTATGTCTGCCACAGGCAAGTGAAATTTCAGATTGAAGGAATAGAAAAATCATCAATGCATAATAATCCAAAGATACTTGTTAACTTGTTAGTATTCTTGCAAAATAACTTCACGAAAACAAGAATTGCATCTTTTCGCTCACCTGAGTTATCAGATTTGGCAGCATAAAAAGTGGGAACCTTAACACTGCAAATAGTGAAAGAGAGGTAAACGCCTTTGCTGCCGTCAGCTCACCCCCCAGCAGAGAGTAAACGCCGAAAGAAACCACCGTGACAACGACAGGAATACTGTTGAGGATAAAGCTATTCAGCTGCAACAAGCAAGGAAAAGGGTAACAGGCAAAGATTAGTGAGTGTAAAAACTCTCAGTTCTATTTTGAAGTCAAGTAACAGCCCTAATTTAAAGTAAATCCCATAGGATTAAGAACCACCAATAGAGTTGGTGCTATAACACGGAACTCCGATTCTCATATGGCAACAAAAAAGTCCGTGTGACAACCAACATAAAAAAGAACAGACGAATACACCGCACAATGAAGCTTGAAACAACTGAACCTTAAGCAAGTAAAAGAAGAACATACCGCGGCCAGCAATTGAGCACTGCGAAACCAGGAAAGCTCATCATCACGGATGTCCTGCACCTTTGACTGGAAACTTTGCTCCCAAGCATAACATCTAAACAGGGAAACAGTTGGGACAATTTATACCAAAATACATTATACAGGTATTACTACTAATGAAAGTGTAAGTAGATGCAAGCATACTTGACTGTATCCATCGCAGCTAATATTTCATTCATGAGACTGATTCGTTTGTCAGTCCTTTGCAACCCTTCTTTGGTAAGCTTTTGCATTTTGCCTATGATAACTGTCTGATAAAATGAATATACAAAAAATTCAGCCAGAACAGCCAATGCTGAAAGCATAAAATGTGTATTTCAAATTGAAAGAAGACTAAAACTACTGTAATTTAATGGAGATATATCATTATTATGAATAAAATATGGTAATGATATCCAACTGCCAACTATCCAATCGGCATTATTGGCTTATAAAGGGAAAAATATAAGCAGTAAAATGGACTGAACCATGATTAAGGATTTCAATTGTGACCCCAAGTGAGATAACATAACTACTTGTCTACTTTAACCACTGCCCCTTCTGGATATTAGTTATTGCAGTTTTGGTCAACTACAATCTACATATTGCGATAAATAGATAGGAAAAACATAACCAGGAGTTTCTGGGAGGAACTCAGTAGGTTCACAGTTACATGATCACATGAAGGCTCTAATATGAACTCCAGGCTAGGCACAAGAATCTATATATGAAAAACATCTTTCTAACACATGTAGCAGCCAATGCCATCATCAATCACATATTAGTAATGTTTGGGACTAGAACAGAGGGCATAGACACACTTCAAGATGCAACACAAGAGTTTTCATAATTGCAAGTGCTTAAAGAGAGATATACCTGAATAGGGATCAAAAGAGCCAACATGAGGGCACCGAGAAGTGCTGCAGGACCTAGTTGCGCATATAGCAGGACCATGGCAATAACAATGCGAAAAGGAGCAGACCATAGACTGTGAAGTTGCTGGCATACTTGCTGCAAATTTAAGGATAAAATTATAAGTGTGCAAAGTGAGACAAATTACCCGCATGTACGGTATGTAATGTACGCACTACATTTCTCCCTCCTCTCTAACATAGAAACAATAACTGAGTCTTAACGACGTACCTGAAGGGACTCCGCATCGGTTGAAATCAAATTTGTAATCCTCCCAGAAGCAAACTTCTTGCGACTATCATTGGTCAATCGCAAGGACTTGCGGAAAACGGCAGCAATCTGTGGGCCAACAAAAAACCACAAACTTTTCTAAAAATGATGAAGTGATTCCTGAAACATTGGGGGTAGTCCATATGTCTAGTGTGTTCTTTGGACTTGTTCTATGAGTCTGTAATATAAATTATAATTTCTTGTGACTGAAAGGAAGTGCTCTTGCCAGCTTCTCCGACAGAAGTAACATTTGTCTATACCTAAAAGTAGTGTAACAAAAATTTAAGGTAGAAATTAGAAGTTTGGAACAGGGTCTCTATTGTTGTCCTTTGCTGTAAGTACTAAATTTTATTAGTGCATGACAACTAACCATATGTTTTTTAGGGAAGCTGAGACAGGTTATCTGGTTTATATGAGGAAAAGTTAACTAGTAAGTCACGAGGTAAGACATGTGCGTGTTGCACGAATCAGGAGGTGCAAGCCCCATATCAATCGTAGGTAGAAATGAGAGTGACAACGAAACAAAGTGGGACCAGGGATTCTGTGGTTGCATATTGACTCTCTTAACAGAAAGCTAAAAAGCATGTGATGCACTTTTTAGGCTTTGATATATAACACTTACCAATGTAGACCTCAATCTGAAACCGGTCCGCATGACATTCTGAAAGTACTGTGCTTCAGCAAGAACTCCCAGTGACTGGAGAATGGTACAGAAAGTTAGCAAGGATAAAGGGTTTTTTAAATCCCAAGCAGCATTGCTTACGAGTTCAAGTACGCATCATTAGCAAAGAAATATAATGTACAGCATGCAAGAGATGAAAATAGTCCATACCACTCCAGCAAAGATTGAGAAAGCGTAGATGTACCCATTCCAAGAAGGATCACCTTTTTGCATAGACTGCCAAAAAACACCAAACTTTTAGTGGTACACAGAACTAATAATGTGCAAGGTTTCTCAGTGTGTTCAAAATCACTGTTGTAGTTTGAGTATGATGGAAATAAATAACTGATAAAACAGAGCACTTTGCCATTGTGACTCTGAAATTTCATGGAAGGAGAAGCATACCTCTAACAAGAGGCTCAATACGGTTGGGCCAACAAATTGAGAAGCATCATTGCCAATCTACAAATTTGGGAGGGGAGATGATTACCAGATTAACACAAATTAATTGTGATCAAATTTGACTAACATAAAGACTGAACTGAGAGACGGATCTTCTAAATTAACAGCCTAGATATTTATACACACCTTAAAAAATCCTCCTAGCCAGAACCTTCAAAGTTAAGAAAAATACCGGATGTTAGCACAAACCAAATAGCAAGTAGCCGCACCCTGGAGATTTTGAGAAATATAGGTTCCATATGTACAGATTTACCTTCCACCGAGGCTACTATGGAGAGCTCGTAGCAGCCAAGGTTTGGGTTTTTGAAGTTCTTTGTTCCAGCATTCCTGAAATCTGAGACAAGATCCCAATGTTTAATTAGCGTGTACAAATATCCTCATTTCAGTCAAGACTCAAAACTGTGGTAGAACATACCGGTTATACAATGTTTCAGTCTCATCCCAATCATCTAGTTTCCAAATATCATTATCAGTGATAGGCCTTTTGTATCCTTGTTGCATTAGAGGGGTCATCCATGAAAAGAATATCCCTATGAAAAAGCAACAAGGCAAGTAGATTTACATCAATAAACTTCTAGAGGTCATGAGAGTAGAGATGGGTATTATGTGAGTATCTGATACTGTGCAATGATTTATATCTACTCACTCGAAAAGATATTGGCATGCCTTTCCGGGCAAATCTGCTCTCCTCCTGGAAGAGGTTCATAATCAGTATTGTCATCAAGCAACTCGCTCCTGATTGGAGTATAACCCGGGTAGGGATCCAAGCTAGGCAGATACACCACCATGAGAATTCCAAAAACGCACTGCAGAAAAATGTGTTCAGTATACAGCAGAGGTCTTGGGAATTCGATTATTATTACTATTCGAAATGTAGGGCATATTTTTTACTGAGTATGAATACACCAGGATTTTTTTGTAAAATATTGTATGATTTTTTACCATTAATTTCTTGTAAAATATTTTGTTAATGGTTACAAAAACACAATCATAAGGAAGTGCTTCCAAGAAAAAAAATAAACAGTAGTATCAAATTGTGTACCATAATGCATATATTCATGGATTAACTGTTGGTCAAAGCTTGAATTTGGGCAGTTAAAATACGCCTTTCATGAAGGAATGGAGATAGTAGACAACAAAGGGGCAAACCTGGCATATTATCTCGCTGCAGTATAGGTAGAATATTGAACTGCATAATAATAAGCAAAATAAAGAAGTTAGCTTACATATACAGAGCTCTAAACAGGGTAGCACTGTGGGTCACCATCCAATAAGTACTATACCTTGAACTATAGTACTGCCTCACTGGAAGCACAACATTGAACATAGCAGCTTTCCCAACCAATACGTATATTACCACAAACCGGATGTACCACCTAAATTCAGTGATGTAAATTTTTGTCTCCAGCAAAATCATTGTAAGCATACAGCACCAGGCAGCAATCTCGATGACCAAGGAAGTAACCTGTAGACAGGTAGAGCTTCAAGTGACTGAAAAGGCTAAAGGGAACAAGTACTTGGTAGAAGTAAAGGTCTGAAAGAAGTGCATATAACGCCGCTGACAAACTATTGTCAAAGCTAAAGTCTAGGTAATTGGTTATATACTCCTTCAGATTTTATCTGCATACTGTAGGTGGCACGTAACTATACCCCATAACAGTTTGCTGCAGCGAAAATAAAATCAGTCATAGTCACTTGTGAGTGAAATGCATACCAAACACAATATTTATTCACTGCATAACTACAGGTAGCCTTAGAATCTATTGCTACACAGTTCTCGGGAAATATACTCGTCAAGCAGGAATAGCATACCAGCATACAAATCAAGCCAAGATTTGACAACGACGATATGAAGCATTCTCACCTCAAATGGAGCAAGGCCAGACTGGCCATCCAAGTTCATGATGGAGGTACCGGTGGCGATCTTGTACAGCGGCTCCGCTATGCAGTACACCACAAGCAGCCCAAGCAGATAGTTGCAGTACGGCTTGCGTATCTTGTACCGCTGCACCTTGTAGTCTTTGGTCGTCCTCCATATCCGATAGAAGCAGACGCCAAAAAGTGCGAGGTACGAGACGCACACCACCAAGGTGTCAATGCCACAGGGTGTGTATGCGCCAAATGCACTCTCCATAGCGCGAGACCACGCCCCATCCTTCACTGGCTGACAGTACCACTCCAGTGGTTCGAACCCCATCTCGACGCCTCCCTCTTAGCAATCCCCCCAGTCCTCGCTCAGTTCCGATCTTCCCCTGAATTCAAGAAACAAAACCAAGGAAACCAGAGATGATTCAGTCAATAACCTGCAGTATACTTCAAACTTATGTATACCAAATAAAATGGGCAACGACCAACAAAGATTTCGGTGCCAACCAACCAATCAACCACTGTAATGTTTGCAACATCAATGTGCCCACAGAGTTCTGCACCAACTAAACAGTTAACGGGTCGCAGAGTCTTTGGTAGCTAACCAATAAATGCACTCGCAGGTTGCATCATCAGTATACATACCAATGTCTTCACTCAATAAATGGTCAACGAAAACTGTAGCAACGAAGACTTCGGGTAGCGAACCAATCTATACCACATACAGATTCGTTGCACACAGATTAAGCATAATCCTCGTTAAACCTCTACCGTTGACCAGAGCATGAAGCACAAGGCATGTCGGGCACGATCGACTCCACGGTCCGCAAACAGAATTTTAAGCACAAAAAAGTGGAAAATAAAACAGAGAGCAGAACAACAAATCGCAGGAAGTTGGACAAATTTTTCACCTCCTGAATCCATGGGAAATCAGTCAAGCAGATACGAGTACTACAAGATGGAGTGGAACATGGGCGCCTATTGCGAGTTAAATAGGAATAGATGAAGGAAAAAAGGTTCGTCATCCCGAGAGAATACATGCCCAGACGGTCCAAAACTCCCAGGAATTCCCGCGAGCCTTTGCAGCTTTACGCACTAATCAGAAAGGGAACCTTTCTGCGGCAAACGGCGCCGAGTTATCCTCTTCTTCTCCCCCTGCCCGGGGAGATGAGACGAAGGAGAGCCACCCAAAAGGCCCGAGGGGCTACGCGACAAGGCACCCAATCCAAATCAGGAGAGCCCACGCCCCCGGAAAAACCTCAGAAAAATCCAACCGAGAAACTCATCGCGCCGAGATCGGTCACGGCGGAGCGGGACGGCGGAGCTCACCTCGCGGGGGCGGGGGCGGGATCAGGCGGAGAGGCGGCGACGGCGCACCCGAAGCAGCGCCAGCATCTCGCGCGGTCTGCAGCAGGTCGCGGGCGGGCTGGGGCTCTCTCTCTCTCTGTCTCTTGTCGTTGGGGGTGGGAGGGAGGATGGGGAGAGGGAGAGAGGGAGGGATTATTTATGGGTTTGGATTCGGGGCGATTGCCATGGTGGGGGGTTAAAAGTGAGATGGGAAGCTGCACTCACTGTTTTTTCCTTTCCTTCTCGGAGGGAGGAGCACTTGTTCCGATTTAGGAGTACTTGTTCCGATTTTCTTTCTATTTTTTTCTCTCGACGCCTTTTTTTTTTTGCGGGTGACGCCTTTTCTGAGGTGGTAGAATATGCTGCACGGTCCCGCTTTGCCCTTTTTGTATGGTAGGAGTATATACGTAGTTTTCTACTCCGCATAATCCGGCGCTGTGTAGGGTAGGCCAGCGTGACACGTGATCCCTAGAGACCGAGCCACCAGTGAACGAACATGGCAGAAAGTAGTAGCGCTGGTAATACGCTGCTGTAGCAGCAACCGCCGCGTCTCTCAGATACAGGTACTGTTAACCTCAAAAAAAAAAGATACAGGTACGGTTTGCGTTCCGTTTTGGCGAACGTCACCGCAAATGTCACCACATAAAATGCGAGGAATTGAGATGGTGTCCCTTTTCCACGTAACCTTATTATATTCAGGCAAAAAACTGTACTAGTTCTAGTACAACTTGTTCCCTCAAAAGAATCTTTTTTGCTGTGAGCGAGCGAACAAACTGCGGAATCCAAGCAGCGCTTCCTAATCCCAGGCGGCTAACAAAAGCTCCCTTTCCCCATGATTTTTTTAAACATAACATAATCTGACCGGATTTGGTGCCCGCTGTGGTGTGAGGTTTGGTGAGGCACGAGGGGGAGGAGGAGGAGGGCGTCACCGCTGACGGCCCACCCGGGAGGAGAGGGGAAGGACGGGCAAGTCAAAACGAAAGATCCCAAGGTCCTACTGCTCGATTCGATCGCGCCTCGCTGTCGGAGCTGAATCGCTCCGGTGCGAACAACAGTGACACTCAATGGAGTGTGGGGTGCGTTTGGATTAGTACAACAACCAATTACCAATCATGCCCAGAAAAATGTTGGCGAGCACATAAAAACTTGTTGGCACTAGGATTGACGCCAAGATCTCTGGTTGTGCCCACACGCGCCATTTCGTTTCGTCGATGGTCCTGGACCGCACATCTAGCCAGTTCCCTCATCTTTTAGGTGGTACATACATACCTCTTTTTTTGGCGCAACTAACCTGCACGTGCATGCAGCGAGAGCTACTACAAACTCCAGGCTTGCGTGCCATTCTGCTAGCTTAAAAGTCATTTTCGCTTTCACCGCATTTCTGTCTAACTTTATTAAAATATCTTACCAATCGTGTTCAATAGTATATTTGAGGCTGGCATCATGATAAAAATGAAAAATGATAACTTATTACTCCAACCAAATAATTCAAGTTTTTCACAGTCCTCCATCTTTTGACCATTCCTTTTCTTTTCTCAACCATCCATGAGGACTGCATGTAAATGTATAGATAGAGTGAATAGCATAAAACTACCACAATTCGTGTTATGATTTTAAAAAGCTATCGAAAATTTGTTTGTGACTGATAACTACCACTTTTGGCGTCGGCTGTTTCAAAAAACTCAAAACGCCCGTTGCTAAGAAATAAAACTGATTTATGACAGGTCGGGCCCGCACCTAAACAAACCGTCAGTTTGACCGCTTGTTTGACCGTTAGGTGACATATCAGTCCCACATGTTAGTCTCTTCCTCATTTCCTTCGCTCCTCTCTGCCTCTCTTCTCCTTCGACGTCTACTAGCTCAAATCCCCACCGGTGAAAGAACCCGGAGTTCAATGGAGACAATGGCGCGGCCATAGCATCGTGGCACACTCATCGCCACGCCAGCATCACCGCATCCACCCGCATAACAACAATCTTTACAGACATAACAAGTCCCAATAGGGCAACGGGGCGACGGCTGATGAAGCCATGTACCTAGGGTAGGGTCATGGACCTGTCCAAGATACCCTCCCCAAGGACATCTCTAGAAGAAACCACTTGTCAGTCGACCTGGAAGGATTCCACTCAACGCACTTGAAGACATTCGACCATGAAGTCAACCACTCGACCGCCGGGAGATCTAAAGTCAGTCTGCACACAAACGGTCGGTCATTAAGTAGCCTTTATGGTCATCATAGCACTTTTATGTGGGACGTTACCAGTAACTTCCGATCTTAATGTACTTTAAACGCTACATAACTGAGGGCCGGAGGGGTCTGGCGAACTCTATATAAGCCACCCCCTCCTTAGTGTCAAGGGGTCGCACCCCTGTAACTCATACGCACATAATACAGTCGACCGCCTCCGGGCTCCGAGACGTAGGGCTGTTACTTCCTCCGAGAAGGGCCTGAACTCGTAAACATCTTGCGTATACAACTACTCCATAGCTAGGATCTTGCCTCTCCATCCCTACCCCTATTCTCTTGTCGGACTTAGAACCACGACGGTTGGCGCCATCGTGGGGTGGTGTCTTAGCGACTTATTGGAGAAGTTGCAATTGTTCGATCTCCTTCATCATGGTTTCAGCGGAGTTTTGGTTGAGGTCGCGAGATTCGTCTCGGCGCTCCACGTTCATCGCCGACGACTCCGCTTGGCTTCGGAGGCTCCACTCGACATCGACGCGCCCCGTCCGCGGGCGACGACTTCCGCAGCGTCGTCTGGCGTCCTCCTCGCGGCCACCGTCGACCCAAGATGTCGGCCGACCCGTGTCGCCCTCCTCCTCGCTCTCTCTGCCGGTGCAAGCGCCCGGTCGGTCGAGGCTTCAGCGGTGGATGAGGCACGCGTGGCTCGCCACCGGCCACTCCCAAGTCGCGCGATCGAGCCCGACAAATCTCTCTGCCTGTTCGACCTGCCGACCGGCTCGTGAGAGATCGCATCCGAAAAGCGACAAAGATGATCCGGCGGCGGAGGTTCGATGGTCGATGGACCATGCAGTCCTCCCGGTTTTCCCGCACCGACGGAGTCGATGGCGGAGGCGATCCGTGCGCCCACGAAGAATATCAGCCCGAGCCCTCACGCCGCTACAAAGGGAGATCTTCGCCGCGAACATGGATGTGCTTGCATACTCCTATCGTTGGAGAAACCCCGAGGCTCGTGCCTTAGAGGACGCGTTTGGCATTAACTTGGTGAGCGCACTCGATCGAGAACCTCCAACGAGCACTCGACGAAGCGCGTCGCGCAACCGTCCTGCACTCGATCGACGTTAACTCTTTCCACCACCGACTCGGTATATCGAACTCCGATTCGAATCTAGCAGCTGCAGCCCATATAGCGAGTCGATTCAGCCCTCCCGATCGAGGTGGCAGAGGCTTGCTACAGATCGAGATTTACTCCGGCGGCAGGAGATCAAAATTCAGTCAGTATCACAGTCGCGAAATAGGATTCACAGCAGATCCGTCGCTGCGAATACAGTCCAGTCGGCCCATAGCCCAAGACCGCCCCCGAGGCGTGAGGGACGTGGAGGCCGGCGTGATCAGTATGATGACCGATTCAATTGCTATGATCGACGTCGAGTGCCCACTCCTCCCCCAAGGGGTGGGTCGTACGCTCCTCGACAGCAAGATGACAGACGCCAGTACAATGTTGGGCGAAGGGTTCCAGTCGACTCCAGAGAACTAGGCTTTGATGCGAGATCCATTATCGTTCAAGGTTTGGTCGACCGGAACAGAGCTCACCGAGAAGGCCATGACAGAGATGTGCCCACCAGCAGCAGAGTTCACGTCTCAGGACCAGAGTATTTTAGCAGAGCCATCAGGGCCGCGACTGGAGTTAGTAAGTTCACTGGTGAGTCCAAGCCTGATACTTGGCTTGAGGACTACCGAGTGGCTGTTCAGATTGGCGGCGGCAATGATGAGGTGGCCATGAAACACCTACCTCTTATGTTGGAGGGCTCGGCCAAAGCATGGCTGACTCAGTTGGCACCTAGCAGCACTTACACCTGGGAAGATCTTGCCCGAGTGTTTGTCAGGACATTTGAAGGAACTTGCAAGCGACCAGCAGGATTGACAGAGCTGCAGTCTTGTGTGCAAAAGTCGAATGAAACTCTAAGAGATTATATCCAGAGATGGATCACACTGCATCACATGGTAGAGAATGTATCAGATCACCAGGCAGTCTGTGCCTTCAAGGAAGGAGTTGAGAACAGAGAGCTAAGTTTCAAATTCGGTCGGACCGGAGACATGACCCTGAGTCGAATGATGGAGATTGCCACCAAGTATGCCAATGGTGAAGAAGAGGATCGGCTCCGGAGTGGCAAGTACAAGTCAGCTGCCCATGAAACCGGGGAAGGGAACTCCAGTCGGAAGCAGAAGCGGAAAGCCGAGCCAGCTGCTCTTGGAGAAGCCTTGGCCGTGACTCAAGGAAAATTTAAAGGGAAGCCCAAAGGGTCTTGGAACCCTAAGAAGTGAAGGACAAGGAAGGGAATGACGTGATGGATTTGCCGTGCCACATCCACACGAAGAAGGATGAGGAGGGTAAATTCATTTATCCGAAACATACCACTCGACAGTGTCGGCTCTTGATCCAGCAATTCTAGGGGAAATAGCCCAAAGATAGATAAGGAAAAGGAGTCAGACAAAGTTGAAGACAAAGAAGATAGTGATGATGGATATCCCCAAGTCAATTCCACCATGATGATTTTTGCTGATGTTGAAAGCAAAAGTCGATTGAAAGTTATCAACCGAGAGGTGAATATGGTTGCTCCGGTGACACCCAATTATCTGAAGTGGTCTCAGACCACCATCACATTCGACTAGTCCGATCATCCGACACACATAGCCACCCCTGGCAGGCAAGCTTTGGTGGTCGACCCAGTCGTCAAAGGCACTCGACTGACTAAAGTCTTGATGGATGGTGGCGATGGCTTTGAATATATTGTATGCGTAAACATTGAAAGGGATGGGAATTCGATGTCCGACTCAAGATTACCGAACATGAGTTTCCATGGAGTCATTCACGGGAAGAAGGCTGAGTCACTCGCCAAATTGCTCTTGATGTGGTTTTCGGTGATTCCAAGAATTACCGCAAAGAAAAGTTGACATTTGAAGTGGTGGATTTCGAGTGCTTATCACGCTATTCGGTAGGCCACTTATGCACGCTTCATGGCTCGACCATGCTATGTGTACCTCAAAATGAAGATGACTGGTCCCAAAGGTGTGATCACTATTACGGCAATCGGAAGAAGGCGGAAGAGTGCTTTCGAAAGGCTCAAAGAGCGCCGATGCTCAGATGGCGGTAGTAGAGCTGCAGGAATACCAGAAAACTGCAGATCCGAGTGATTTGTTGCGAGCCAAGAAGCCCACTACAGAGTCAGCGTTTCAGTCGTCCGGTGAGATAAAGCCGGTTCACATTCACCCGACCGACCTCAGTGCTGCTCCGACTCATATCTCCACAACACTCGACTCCAAATAGGAAGAAGCGCTCATCCAGTTCCTCCGTGAGAACTGGGACATCTTCGCATGGAAGCCTGCTAACATGCCGGGTGTTCCCAGGGGGCTGGCTGAGCATCGTCTACGAGTCGACTCAAAGGTGAAACCTGTCAAAGAACATCTTCGACGGTCCGCCTTCCAGAAGAGAAAAGCCATTGGCGAGGAGGTGGCTCAGCTCTTAGCAACAGAGTTTATCCGAGAGATTTACCACTCCGAGTGGCTCGCCAATGTTGTCATGGTCCCCAAGAAGGACAAGTCACTTCGCATGTGCATTGACTTCAAACATATCAATCGGGCCTGCCCGAAAGATCATTTTCCTCTCCCCGCATTGACCAAATAGTCGACTCGACTGCGGGATGTGAGCGCCTGTCTTTTTTAGACGCTTATTCCGGTTACCATCAGATCCGTCCGTATGGACCCGACGAGATCAAAACATCTTTCATCACTCCATTCGGGTGCTTCTGCTATGTCACCATGCCATTCGGCCTCAAGAATGCCGGAGCCACGTTCATGAGGATGATCCAGAAGTGTTTGCTCACTCAAATCAGTCGGAATGTGGAAGCATACATGGATGATATTGTGGTCGAATCACGGAAAGGTTCCAACCTGTTGATTGACCTTGCTGAAACATTTGCTAACCTCAGGAGGTATGATATCAAGCTTAATCCATCAAAGTGCACATTCGGAGTTCCCGGCGGAAAGTTACTCGGTTTTCTCGTTTCCGAACGAGGAATCGACGCCAACCCAGAAAAAGTTGGTACTATACTCCGAATGAAACGCCCTGTGCATGTGCACGATGTCTAGAAGCTTACTGGATGCTTGGCCGCTTTAAGTCGATTCATCTCTCGCCTCGGTGAAAAGTCATTGCCTCTTTACCGACTGATGAAGTCAGACAAGTTCGAGTGAACTCCCGGTCGATATAAAGGTGTTGCAGAGCTAAAAGCTCGCTCTCCACCCACCGGTGCTTGTTGCCCCAATCAGCAAAGAGCCTTTGCTGCTTTACATTGCAGCCACAAGACAAGTCGTCAAGATCAAGATTTACGGTCGAGCGGGAAGAAGAAGGAAAAGCCTTCAAAGTTCAGCACCCAAAGATATTATCTTTACAAGTGTCAACCCCATCAAAGCAAAGATACCCTCATTATCGAAGCTTGTATATGGGATTTATATGACCACGAAGAAGGTTGCTCATTACTTCTCGACCATTCCATCACGCTGTCGTGACGCCCATTGTTAGAGATTCTCGCACAATGAGATGCAATCGGTCGAGTGGCGAAATGGGCGATTGAACTCCTTCCCTTGATATCAAATTTGAGGCAAAGAAAGCCATCAAGTCCCAAGCAAGAGCAGATTTCATCGCCGAGTGGATTGAACAGAACTACCGACTCAAGTTCACTCGAGCACCTTTGGACCATGTTCTTTGATGGTTCTAAGATGCTGAATGGTTCCGGTCTTTGGGGTAGTGTTGGTTTCCCCGAGGAGATAAGCTCGATATGTGCTCCAGATCCACTTTGATTCCTCCAACAATGAAGCAGAATACGAAGCACTATTGTATGGGTTGCGTATGGCCATTTCACTCGGCATCCGTCGCCTCATGGTTTATGGCGACTCAGATTTGGTAGTTAATCAGGTGATGAAGGAGTTGGACGTCAGAAGTCCAGCCATGACTGGTTACTGCAATGCAAAGAGAAAGCTAGAGAAGAAATTTGAGGGTTAGAGCTCCATCATATACCCCGATGAAAAATCAAGCGGTGATGATTTGGCAAAGATAGGTTCCAAAAGAGAAGCCATTCCCAAGAATGTGTTTTGGAACACATCCATACACCATCGCTCAAGAGGATCCTTTCACCGAAGAAGCTCCACAACCAAAAAGTGTCACGGATCCGATCGAAGTTGAAGTTCCAAATTGGGTCGACCGATCATGGAAGTTTTGGTCATCACTCCCGACTGGACAGAGCCGTACATCGCGTATATCCTAAGGAAAGAACTCCCAGAGAATGAAGAAGAGGCTCGACAGATCGTCCGTCGATCCAAAGCCTTTACCGTGATAAAGGGACAGTTGTACAGAGAAAGCACGACTGGAGTCGGTCAGAAATGTATAACACCAGAATAAGGTCGAGTAATCCTTGACGATATCCACTCGGGGACCTGTGGTCATCATGCGTCCTCTCGGACCATTGTGGCTAAAGCATACCGAGCGGGATTTTACTGGCCAAGAGCAAATGAAATGGCAAAGGAAATAGTCGACAAGTGTGAAGGGTGTCAGTTCTATTCCAATCTATCGCACAAACCCGCCTCAGCCTTGAAGACCATTCCACTCGTCTGGCCCTTTGCTGTTTGGGGGTTAGATATGGTTGGACCGCTGAGAACTGGCAGGAGCGGCTTCACCCACTTGCTAGTAGCAGTCGACAAGTTTACTAAATGGATCGAAGCTAAGCCTATCAAGAATCTTGATGTTGGTACTGCTATCATTTTCATCACAGAGTTGACATTCAGATATGGAGTTCCGCATAGCATCATCACTGATAACGGATCAAACTTCGATTCCGATGAATTCAAAGCTTTTGCGCCTCTCAAGGCACAAGAGTAGACTACGCTTCAGTCGCTCACCCCCAGTCGAATGGACAAGCTGAACGGGCAAATGGTCTAATTCTCAAAGGATTGAAACCCCGACTGATGCGCGATCTCAAGCACGCAGCAGGCGCATGGGTCGATGAACTTTCGCCAGTTCTTTGGGGATTGAGGACCACTCCTAATCGGTCGACTGGAAGAACTCCATTTTTCCTGGTCTTTGGAGCTGAAGCAGTCTTGCCGAGTGACCTGCTTCACAATGCACCCTGAGTCGAGCTCTACACTGAAGATGAAGCAGAACAAGCCTGGCAGGACGCATTCGACCTTCTAGAAGAGGAAAGAGAATCGACTATCTATCAGCAGGACTTGTGTCAATTCCATGCCAGAAACATGAAGAGTCGAGCCTTCCAAGAAGGAGATTTGGTTCTCCGAGTGGATCAGTAGAAGCCACACAAGCTTGCTCCTACTTGGGAAGGACCCTTCATCGTCACCAAAGTCCTCCACAATGGAGCGTACCGTCTTTACAATGTCGATCGCCAGATTGACGAGCCACGATCTTGGAACACGGAGCTGCTCCGCCCCTTTTATACTTAAGTATTCACTTGGATGAGATGTAATAAAAGTACTTCTGTAGTTTGTTTTTCAAAGACAAGAGTGTTATAATTTTCCCAGTGATTGTTGTTACTTTTGTTTACGTGAGAAATCCCCCAGTGGGTGGCTTAGCTGTGAATCCGTTTCGCCTAAGTTTGTAAAAAAATCCCTGCCGAGTGGTGAGCCAGCCTCCCACTAGGGGGCTTAGCTGCGAATCCGTTTCGCCTAAATTTAAGAAAAAATCCTACCGAGTGGCGAGCCAGCCTCCCACTCGGAGGCTTAGCTGCAGTCCAAGTACTCGCCTAAGTGTTTAAAATCCTACCGAGTGGTGAGCCAGCCTCCCACTCGGAGGCTTAGCTGCAGTCCAAGTACTCGCCTAAGTGTTTAAAATCCTACCGAGTGGTGAGCCAGCCTCCCACTCGGAGGCTTAGCTGCAGTCCAAGTACTCGCCTAAGTGTTTGAAATCCTACCGAGTGGTGAGCCAGTCTCTCACTCGGAGGCTTAGCTGCAGTCCAAGTACTCGCCTAAGTGTTTGAAATCCTACCGAGTGGTGAGCCAGTCTCTCACTCGGAGGCTTAGTGTAAGGGCATATTTAGTTTTGGTGATTGATGACAATGCTTTTGCGGACTAATCGTGTCCCTTGAGTTTCTCAGATACTTCATCACTACGCACGAGATGATTCGGTGCCCCTCGGAGACTATTGAAGTCGGCGTTGTTCTACGTTTCTCTTTGGTGGATTTGAGTCGTAGGAGAGCCGTACTATTAAGAGGGGGTCCGCGTTGGAAAGGTTTGGGTGGAATCAACACGTACACTTGATCTGCCTTTCCCTGCACTTTGGAGCTTCTCTTCGTTATCTTGGCTGTGCTGAAATCTGACGACTACTGTTGTACTTGCGGTAGTACCGCAAGTACCAGCGGTAGTACCGCTGTGGGTCACGGTAGTACCGCTCCTCTGGAGCCGTAGTACCACGGCTCCCAGGCCTAGTGCCGCCCGATGCAGTAGTAGGGCGGATATAATTTTTTACATCCGCGCCACCCACGGTAGTACCGCTCGTCCAGCGCGGTAGTACCGCGGGGGTCCACGGTAGTACCGCTCCCCAGGAGTCGTAGTACCGTGGCCCTCCTACCTAGTACCGCAGCGTCACGGTACTAGGAGCGGATGTAATTTTTTACATCCGCACCCGCAACGGTAGTACCGCGCCTTGAGAGCGGTAGTACCGCGTCGGATTTTTGTACCACCTCACTTTCAGCGGAAGTAGGCACTGATGTAATTTATTTCATCTGCGCCCTTCCCAGGCAATGACTTTCCTGCCTTGCGGTAGTACCGCAAGGGGGAGCAGTAGTACCGCGCAAGCGGTAGTACTGCGCCCTAGTCAGGTAACTCCCGGCCTCTGCTGCTGTCGCGGAAGTACCGTGGTACGCCACGGTAGTACCGCGTGGCCTCGCGATAGTACCGCGCCCCTGGAGCGGTAGTACCGCGTGTCGCAGGCTGAACATGTGGATAACGGTTGGATTTTTCCCATGACTATATAAGGGGCGTCTTCTACCTCTAATTGACCACCTCTTCCATCTCTAAGCTCCATTGTTGCTCCAAGCTCCATTTTCGCCCGATCTCTCTCCCTAGCCAATCATACTTGTTGATTTGCTCGGGATTGGGTGACAAGGGCCCGATCTACACTTCCACCACAAGATATTTGATTCCCCCCACTTATCCCTAGCGGATCTTGTTACTCTTGGGTGTTTGAGCACCCTAGACGGTTGAGGTCACCTCGAAGCCATACTCCATCATGGTGAAGCTTCGTGGTGTTGTTGGGAGCCTCCAATTGTTGTGGAGATATCCCCAACCTTGTTTGTAAAGGTTCGGTTGCCGCCTTCAAGGGCACCAATAGTGGAATCACAGCATCTCGCATTGTGTGAGGGCGTGAGGAGAATACGGTGGCCCTAGTGGATTGTTGGGGAGCATTGTGCCTCCACACCGCTCTAACGGAGACGTACTTCCCCTTAAAAGGAAGGAACTTCGGTAACACATCCTCGTCTCCACCGGCTCCACTCTTGGTTATTTCGTGCCTTTACTTTTGCAAGGCTACTTATGTTACATCCATTGCTTGCTTTTGTGCTAGTTGTCATTGCATCATATAGGTTGCTCACTTAGTTGCACATCTAGACAACCTACTTTGTTGCAAAGTTTAATTTGGTAAAGAAAAGCTTAAAAATTGTTAGTTGCCTATTCACCCCCCCTCTAGTCAACCATATCGATCCTTTCAATTGGTATCAGAGCCTCATCTCTTTTTAAGGGCTTTACCGTTCGAAGAGTATGGTTGATGTCGTAGATGAGGTGGGAGAGCACTCCGGTGCGAATCCGACCTCATCTACGGGAGATGGGGGTAACTCGATCTCACGTGAGGAATTCAATGTGGCTTTGGAAACATTGAAAACCTCCATGACGACCGAGGTCAAGGACATGTTTAAGGAATTCCTAGAAGGACTTAAACAATCTACCTCGCCGATGAAAGTGGGTGATCCCACCAACAAGGTGACGGATGCTACCTTCGACAAGGGGGAAGCTAACATTGAAAAGAGTCCTTCTATTAGTGGTAGAAATGGTACCGGCATCTTTGCCCATGTGGAACCCCCAATTTATGGAGGGCCAATCCCCTCCACCCATTTGAATCATGCCGGTCCTCCTCCTAAATATGAGAAACATGAAGATTTTGATTCTTGGGTCTATCGCTTTAAGCGTCATTTAAAACATGTGAACACTAACCTTTGGAGAATCATTGAAGAAGGTTTCTATCCTCATGACCCAAGCAACTTCACCCCTCGAGAAGCCGTGGACGATCAATCCAATGAGAGTGCTCTTTTCATCATCCAAGATGCAATCCTTCCCGAAGATCTCCCTCATCTTCGACCTCATGCCATGGCTAAAGAAGCATGGAAATGTGTTGAGTCTCTCTATTGAGGAAGTGCTAGCATTCAACGCTCCAACTATGAAGTGGTGCAAGATGAGGCCGATGAGTTTGCAATGAAAGAAGATGAAGAACCTCATGAGCTCTTTCAAAGAGTGACCAAACTCGCGGTCTCACTCCGAGATCATGGAAGCAAGGACACAGATGACAATTGGATCAAGCGCAAGTTCCTCAAGGCCATGATGCCCTACAACAAGGCCATGTCCTTCGTCATTCGTCGAAGACCGGACTTCCACTCCATGGCCTCAAGTGAAGTGTTGGATGAGTTCGTTGCAATGAGCATCTTGGACAAGACCGCCGACAATGCGGTGCTCCGTTCTCAAAGGGCAAAGAAGCCCAACCTTTCTTTGAAGGCCAAGGTCATCATGGAAGAAGAGGAAGAAGTGGAAGATGAGGAGAGCAATCCCGAAGACACCAAGTATGATTATCATGAGCACATGGCCCTTGCTTCAAGACAATTTTGGAGCAAGAAGAATACAAGACCCAACTTCAACAAGAAAAACTCAAGTGGCGTCAAGGGCAAGCAACGAGTTAGAACTTGCTTCAACTGTGGCAATGTGAGCCATTTCGTTGCGGATTGTCCTTACGAGAAGCGGGAAGACAATGGTGGCAAATTCATTCCAAAAGACAAAGCCAAGTCCTTCCCCAACAAGAACAACTTCGCCAAGAAGACTCCAACTCGTGGGTTGGTGGTTCAAGAAGAATACCAAGAGGATGACGATGATGATGAAAGTGGAGAAGCAGTGGCCATGGCATCCGTTGCCATTGATACTACTCCCCCGGTGTCTCTCTTTGATTCACCCAATGAAAACATCACCGCCAAGTGCCTCATGGCTAAAGCTTCAAACAAGGTAACCCCCAACATCACAACCACCATCATTACTAATCCCTCCTTGGAGGATTGCATTGATGAACATGTTGAGTCTAATGAGGAAGTGAATGAATTTGAGTCTTTTATGAGTAAGCTCAAGGGTAAGTCCAAGAAGCACTTTGTTTCTCTCTTGGAACAACTTGGTGAGGCCAATGACATGATCGAGGCTCACGAAGAAACCATCTCTAAGATGGAAGGTCATAGTCGTGACTATGCCGATGAGATATCGTATCTCTCTAATGCTCTTGAGGAAGAGTGTGTGCATTGTTTGACTCTTGAGGAGTCACACAATGATGACCATGCTAAGTTAAAGAAAGATCTTGATCATGCTCTTGTCGTGTCTCGTGTGCTAACTTCCGAGAAGGCTAAACTTGGGGTTGATCATGATAGACTCAAAGAGGAGTTTGAGATACTTGACAAGGACCACAAGGTCTTGAAGGGTGCTCACGCTAACCTCAAAGAGTCTCATGCTCAACTCCAAGTTAAGCTAATCAAGGAAAAGGCCACCTTTCCTCATATGGTATTAATTGATAATGCATGTGCTACTAACCCGTGTTGTGAGCATGTGCATCTTGTGGAGGAGAATGCCAAGTTGAAGGATCAACTTGAGAAAGGCCTTGTGACATGCATTCAAGGTGAGAAGAACCTCAACGACCTTTTGAGCAATCAACAGGAAGTTGTGGCCAAGGAAGGAATTGGGTTTGCACCCAAGTCCAAGAGCAAGAAGAAGAAGAACAACAAGACCAAACGTCCTCCTCCTCTCAAGCAAACTTTGTGAAAGAGGGAGAGGGTGCTCCTAAGGAGAAGAAGGAAAAAGTGAAGGGAGTTGATGTCCAAAAGGGCAAAAGCATTTCCTCAAACAAAGCCGGCGACTTTAACCCGTCATATGTGTTGTGCCGTGCTAGTGATAGACATGTCTTTGCTAAATTTGTTGGTTCTCCTTATGAGTACATTGAATGGTCTATTTGGGTTCCCAAGACCCTTGTTGCTAACATCAAAGGACCCATTACTAAATGGGTACCTAAAACCAAGCATTGATCTCTTGTAGGTGTTTGCTTCCGGTGGGGGATCATGGTTGCTCGATAGTGGAGCAACAAATCATATGACCGGGAGCAAGGACTTGGTGGTGGACGTGCAAGAGATTCCATCTATGCCCACCAATGTCGAGTGGGGTGATGCATCACAATCTAAGGTATTGGGTCTCGGCAAGGTTGTCATTTCTCATGATCTAACGATCGAGAAAGTCATGCTTGTTGAGTCCCTTGCATAGAATTTGCTTTCCGTTCGTCAACTTGCACTCATGGGTTTTGCTACTTTCTTTGACATTGATACCGTGGCCCTCTTGTGGAGCAAGACTCTTAAAGTAGCCTTTGTTGGGCATGTCGAGAACAGTCTCTACGTGATTAACTTTTCGGAGCGACCCACTAAGACCGCGACATGCCTAATGGCTAAAGTTGACGTGGGATGGCTTTGGCATCGCCGTTTAGCCCACGTCAATATGAGATCTTTGCAAAGTCTTCTCAAGGGGGACCATGTCCGTGGACTAACAAATGTTAGTTTTGCCAAAGATCGTGCTTGCAGTGCTTGTATCGAAGGAAAGCTTCATGAAAAGGCTAACCCTCCATCAACCATCATCTACTCGAAGAGACCCTTGGAGCTCCTTCACATGGATCTCTTTGGGCCTCCATCTTTTGATAGTCTTGGAGGAAGAAAGTATTGCTTGGTGATTGTGGATGACTACTCAAGATACACTTGGGTATACTTCTTCAAGAGGAAGAGTGAGACTCAACAAACAGTCATCGACTTTGCAAATGAAGCTCAACGTCAACACAATGCAAAGATCTTGATAATAAGAAGTGACAATGGCACCGAGTTCAAGAACTACACTTTGGATGAGTTTCTTAGTGATGAGGGTATCAAGCATCAATATGCTGCTCCATACACCCCTCAACAAAATTGTGTTGCAGAGAGGAAGAACCAGACGTTGATGGATGCGGCTAGGACCATGATGGCGGAGTTCAAGTCTCCATACAACTTTTGGGCCGAAGCCATCAACACCGCATGTCATGCATCAAAACGGCTCTATCTTCGCAAAGGCTTGAACAAGACTCCTTATGAGATACTCACCGGCAACAAGCCCAACCTCAAGTACTTTCGGGTGTTCGGTTGTAAGTGTTTCATTCTCAAGAAAGGTGTTCGTTTGTCTAAATTTGAGGCTAGAGCTCATGAGGGCATATTTGTTGGTTATGCTACAAACTCTCATGCTTACCGTATTCTCAACAAGTCCACCGGACTCATTGAGGAGACGTGTAACGTGGAGTTTGACGAAAATAACGGCTCCCAAGTGGAGCAAAGTGGTACTTGTGATGTAGGTGATGAAATTCCTCCCCAAGTGAAAGTGCAACTAATCCCCGGGTGGTTTTGGTAATTAATAACAACATATATATCATTGAACTAATAGTTTCTTGAGAACATTTCAGAAAGTTCAGTGATATGGGTATGGCAATGACTGAAGGAAAACATTGGCTAAAGGAAAACATTCGCTAAAGCTCAAGACTCCATTTTTTGGTTTAGTGATCCAAGATCACATTGAGTCTATAGGAAAGCCAATACTATTAAAAGGGGATGAGGTTATGTTAATGATCTGGTTGCTCAAAGTGCTTAGTGATACATCTCCCAAACCATCATCAATCTTTCATTCCAACATACACTCATAAGTAATCTCGGTCCCACCGATTTCCTAAACTCAGTCACACCGAGATGAACCACCTCAGCCACAAAGCCAAACCCTAGTAATTTCGGATTTTCCGATTCCAAACTCGGTCTCACGAAACTAGTGTTGCCAAGCTTCAGAATCTTCATCATCATATCGGTGTCACCGAGATGATAAAGTCGGTCCTACCGAGATTGGCAAACCCTAGTCTTTGGAAGAATCGGACTCACCGAGATTGTATTTTCGGTCCCACCGAAAATCCCAACGCTCACAAGATTTGAACTTTCGGTCTCACCGAGTTGTCAACTTCGGTCCGACCGAGATTGGTCAAATGTGTGTAACGGTTGGATTTTGTGTGGAGGCTATAAATACCCTCCACCTCCTCTTCATTCGTGGAGAGAGCCATCGAAAGAACTACCACTCCTACCTTACATTTCGAGAAGAAAACTACCTACCCTTGTGTTGAGATCAAGTTGTTCCACTCCCACCATATGAAACTTGATTTCTAGCCTTCCCAAGTTGCTTTCCACTCAATCCTTTCTTCCACCACAGCCAAATCGGTGAGGAGAGTTGAGTGTTGGGGAGATTATCATTTGAAGCACAAGAGCAAGGAGTTCATCATCACCAACACCATCTATTACCTTTTGGAGGGTGGTGCCTCCTAGATTGGTTAGGTGTCGCTTGGGAGCCTCACGAGATGTGGAGTTGAACCAAGAAGTTTGTAAGGGCAAGGAGATCGCCTACTTCGTGAAGATCTACCCCGAGTAAGGCTAGTCCTCCGTGGGCGTATGCCATGATGGCATAGACAAGGTTGCTTCTTCGTGAACCCTTCGTGGGTGGAGCCCTCCGTGGACTCTCGCAGACGTTACCCTCCGTGGGTTGAAGTCTCCATCAACGTGGATTGACGATAGCACCACCTATCGGAACCACGAGAAAAATCTCCGTGTCTCCAAATTGCGTTTGCTCTTCTCCACCTCTCTTTACTACATGTGCAATTTACTTTCCGCTGCCAATACTCTAGAATTGCATGTGTAGGGTGATACTTGACTTGATCATTATCTTGAAATCAGCCAAAACTTGTCTTAATCAAAAGGCTGAATTTTTATATTGTCAAGTAGTCTAATCACCCCCCCTCTAGACATACTTTCGATCCTACAAGTGGTATCAGAGCTTTGGTCTCCATTGTATTGGTTTCCATTGCATTGGACTCCATAAGCTTGGTTTCACAACCTAGGAGAGTATGGCGTCTAGTGAGGGTAATTTTCGTAGAGGTCCTTACTTTGATGGTTCAAACTTTGCTAGTTGGAAGCATAAAATGAAAATGCATATTCTTGGACATAACCCTGCCGCATGGGGCATTATTTGTGTTGGCTTGCAAGGTGAGTTCTTCGAGGAAGGAAAAGTTCCGGATCGTGAAGCTACAGCGGATGAATTGCGGATGTTACAAAACAATGCTCAAGCGTGTGACATTCTTTTCAATGCTTTGTGTCCCGAGGAGTTCAACAAAATCAGCCGTCTTGAGAATGCAAAAGAGATTTGGGATACTTTGGTCGAAATGCACGAAGGTACCGAGTCCGTGAAGGAATCAAAGCTAGATATTCTTCAAGGTCAACTTGGCAAGTTCAAGATGAAGGAAGGTGAATGAGTCGCTGAAATGTACTCTAGGCTTGCTCTCATCACAAATGAGATTGCCGGCTTAGGAAGCGAAGAAATGACCGACCGATTCATCATCAAGAAGATTCTCAGAGCTTTGGATGGAAAGTATGACACCGTGTGCACTTTGATCCAAATGATGCCAAACTACAAAATCTCAAGCCTACCAAGTCATTGGAAGAATTGTTGCTCATGAGATGACACTTAAAGATAAGGAAGAGCTTCACAACAAGTCAAGTGGTGCTTACAAAGCTACTAGTGATGCTCCCACAACTTCAAGTGACAAGCTAGTTTCCAATGAAGAGATAAGCCTAATGGTGAAGAACTTCAACAAATTCTACAAGAGTAGAAGCAAGGAAAGAAGCTCAAAGTCTAGATCATATGATGAAAAGAGATCTTCTAGTCGTGATCGAAACTGCTACAATTGTGGAAGACCCGGACACTACTCAAATGAGTGTTCGACTCCCCACAAGAGAAGAGAAGAATCTCCAAGGAGAAGAAGCTCAAGAGAAGAGTCACCTCGGAAAGAGAGAAGGAGTAGAGACGATCGTTATGAACGAAGATCCTCTCGGAGAAGCAAGGATTCGGAAAGGAAAGACAAGTCATCAAGGAGCTACACAAGAAGAAAACATCAAGCTCATGTAGGTGAATGGGTCTCCGGCTCCGACTCCGACAATCACTCGAAAGAAGCTATCACTCCAACTCCGACTCTGATCAAGATGAAGGTGTTGCGGTCTTGCTCTCGATCCTCCAACTCCAACTCCTATGACTTATTTGATTCACCAAATGAGGGAATTGGAAGATGCTTCATGGCTACAGGCCCCAAGGTATCACACCCTGAATTTATTTACTTTGATAGTGATGAGGATGACTTGCTTGGTGAAGATGAGCTTTTACATGACAAATCTAGTGAGCCTAGTAATGATGAACATGCTAGTAGTCTTTACAGTCGAGAAGAGTCGAATGACAATGCTATGAAGGAGATTGAGCGTTTAACTAAAGAACTAAACACTCTTAAGTTAGCTCATGAAACAACTCAAGAAGATCATAGAGAGCTCCTAAGATCTCATGAGAAGCTACGCTTCGAGAAGCTCAATCTAGAGCAAGAACATGAGTTCCTAAAAGCTATCAATGACGATCTTGAAAGAAGAGTTCTTCATATCTTGCCAAACGACTTCTCTTGTCTAATTTCTTGCCACCTATTAAAACTAAGCATGACAAGCATAAGAAAAATTCTTCATCTAGTAGTAACAATAACCATGCTAAATCCAATATTGTTGCTTCTAGTAGTTCTCTTGATTCCACTAACAATGTTTCAAGCCAAGTTACACTTGAGCAAGAAAATAGTTTATTGAAAGGGATTATAGAGAAAGGTGTCTACAAGAGCCTTGCCGGAAGCAAGAACTTTGAGGAAATTGTTCGCAAGCAAGGAAGGCACCGAAGAATCAAGGAATTGGTTTTGAGCGAAAGTTCAACGCCGAGGGTGTTGAATGGGAAGAAGGTCAATATCCCACTCCAAAGTTTGTTTCTCAAAAGGAGAAGTATGATCCCACTTCTTCCAATGTGGAACAAGCACAAGATGATCTTCCACCACAAGACCACAAGCTAAAAGGCAAGGACAAGCTTCAAGAGGAGATTGATGCATTTATTGAAGCACCTAAAGCCATGGTCAAGTGGGTTCCCAAGGAAACGTCAAGTTCTACTTCGTCAAGCTCAACTACTACCCCAAGGATTCCCATCAAGATGATGTGGATCCCGAAGAAGAAGAACTAGAGAGTTCTTGAGGGTGACTCCGCCAACATACTTCACTCACATTCATTTTGGCAAGAACTTGTGCAATCAACTTCCACATTATGCACTAGTTCATTGTGACACCCGGATAATTAAGTTACAGTAACCCACCCTAATGTACCATGTCATCACGTTTTATTAAGCCAATTTGCCACTTGATGAAATCGGAGTCAAATTCAAATTTCAAATAACAAGTCAAATTTTTATTTCTTCAAACTGTCAAATAAAAATGTTTGTTGGGTTGGAAATATTCACTAAGTGATTACCATGTAGGAACTATCATTTAATGGATTTTTAGATTTCCCCTGGAAACAATTAAAGTGAACAAGCATCACTTATTATGCCCATTAAAATACGAACTTAATTTCAAACATTTCTAAATAACCAAACTTTTTGGACAACACCTAAAATATCAGGAGGTAATTATGTGAGGAGTTTCAACTTTAACTAAAATCATTTAGTACCTAAACTAAATACAAAACAGTAGATAAATAAGGAAAACAATAAACAAAAGGAGGTGAGAAACATAATACCTAATCTACTGGGCACATGGCCCATTAGGCAAAATGACCCAGCCCAGCCTAGCCTCTCCTTCCTCCTGTTCACGGGAGGGCGTGGCGCTCATCCACCGGCGCCATAGCCGGCGATGTGCACGCGTCGGCGATCCCTCGGTCGCGTGGATGGATAAGGCCACCGAAACCCCCTTGGAGAACCCTAGCCTCGCCACTTTTCCTCCCGCTCGCTGCCTCCTACTTTCCAGCAGCGCCTTCGCTGTCCGCAGCGTCGACTACGCCGCCGGATCGAGGCCGGGAGGCCACATCATCGACCGGATCGACGCCATCTTCTTCCTCGGTCGTCGCCGCTGCCCTTCATCAATCCATCGCCTCTGCAGCTCCTAAGCCACCAACGGGCCTCCGTGTGCCTCCGCGGTGAGCTCCCGGTCGAAACCCCTCTCCTGTAGGCTTGGTTCGTTGTTTCCTGCTGCTACTACCATCGCCACCGTAGCTCGTTGTCGCCGTTGCACTTGCTACCGCCCGCGCTTTCGTCACCGCCGACGACACGGCTGAAGCTCGCCACGCCCGCCAGAGGCAGCTGCTTGTCCGTGGTGCGCTATCACACCCAAGGCTTCCTGCGCTGCTCGCCTCCCGCCCGCCAGACGCTGCTAGGCGAACCCCGGCGCCGCTCCTCTCGACGCCGGGCGCCATCGCAGCCGCCTCCACACCTGCCATGCAGCCCGCCTGCCGCCCCTCCTCGCTTTGCCCGCCCGGCCTGCCAGGCTGGCAGGTGCAAGGCTATGCCACCCTCGCCATCGCGATTCGCTGCTCTGCTGCCGCTGCTCTGATCGAATGTTATCAGAAGCGATGGCTAGCTTTTGTTACTTCTACTCTATTAACCCTTTGGATGGCAACAAAACTGTGGTCAAACAAAGTTTAACTTAGCTGGAATTAATTTGTATAGGTAGTACACTTGACAAGCTCCAAGTTACCCCATTTGGACCAAATTCAAATAAGGCATGAATTAAATACTATGAAAATCACAAAATGCTATCTTTTATTGATGTAACACACTTTCAACCTCTAGCACCGTGTGTTGCGTCTTTGTGTGTGTGCGTGCGTGTGGCGGTTGGGCTGTGGCCGGCCCTTGTTAGTACTAGCTTTAGCTAGTAGTATTAATTAGTGCTAAGTTAGTCTAATAGTAGATGACATGTAGGTCCCAATTAAATAAGTTAGGTTTATTTATTTATTTATTTTAGGTAAATAGTCCATGACATGTGGGTCACAGCTCTCTTTTTGACTAGTCAAATTGACTTGGTTAACTTGAATTAAAAGTAATTTAGAAAATCTAGTATATTATTAAAACTTTAAAAAATTATACAAAATAATCCGTAACTCGGATGAAAATACTTTGTACACGAGAGTTGCTCAGAACGACGAGACGATTCCGGATATGCAACCCGTTCGTCCGCCACACACCCCTAGCATATCGAACACGCAACTTTCCCCCTCCGGTTCATCTGTCCGAAAACACGGAACACCGGTGATACCTTCCCGGATGTTCCCCCCCCCCCTCACCGGTATCACCTCATACCGCGTTAGAACACGTCTAGCTCTGCTTGTTGTCCTGTTATGCACTTGCTTGCTATGTATTTACTGTTTCTTCCCCCTCTTCTCCCCGGTAGACCCTGTGACGATGCTGATGCCCCTGTGGTCAACTACGTCACCGACGACCCCTCCTTGCCAGAGCAACCAGGCAAGCCCCCCCTTGATCACCAGATATCGCCTATTCTCCTCTATACTGCTTGCATTAGAGTAGTGTAGCATGTTACTGCTTTCCGTTAATCCTATTCTGATGCATAGCCTGACATTGTTGCTACATCTGTTGATACCTTACCTGCAATCCTATATACTTAGTATAGGATGCTAGTTTATCATCATTGGCCCTACATTCTTGTCAGTCTGCCTTGCTATACTATTGGGCCGTGATCACTTGGGAGGTGATCACGGGTATATACTATACTTACATACATACTACGGATGGTGACTAAAGTCGGGTCCGCTCGAAGAGTACCCGCGAGTGATTCACGGATTGGGGGCTGAAAGGACCTTTGTCCCGACGGCCCTCTGTGTGGATCTTTGTGGCGGAGCGGCAGGCAGGTTGAGACCACCTAGGCGAGAGGTGGGCTGGCCTGGTCGGCGTTCATGGTTGCTTCATAATAACACGCTTAACGAGATCTTGGTATTTGATCCGAGTCCGCCATTTGGTCTATACGCACTAACCATCTACGTGGGAGTAGTTATGGGTATCCCGACGCCGTGGTATCAGCCGAAGCCTTCTTGACGTCAGCGACTGAGTGGCGCGCGCCGGATTGGAACGTAAGCCTGCACTTGTATTAAGGGGCTAGTTACGCTTCCGGCAGCGTTCATAACGTCTTGAGTGTGTGCTCGAGGCGATGGGCCTGCACCCTGCGCGCTTAGGTTTAGACCGCGTCTTGACCTCTCTGTTGTGCCTAGGTGGGGCTGCGACGTGTTGATCTTCCGAGGCCGGGCATGACCCAGAAAGTGTGTCCGCCAAATGGGATCAAGCGTGTTGGGTTATGTGGTGCACCCTGCAGGAAGTTAATCTATTCAATAGCCGTGTCCCTCGGTAAAGGACGACCGGAGTTGTACCTTGACATTATGACAACTAGAACCGGATACTTAATAAAACACACCCTTCCAAGTGCGGATACAACCCGGTGATCGCTCTCTAACAGGCTGACGAGGAGAGGATTGCGGGTAGGATTATGCTATGCGATGCTACCGGAGATGCTACTTGGAGATGCTACTTGGAGATGCTACTTGGAGGACTTCAATCTACTCTCTTCTACATGTTTGCAAGACGGAGGCTGCCAGCGTAGTCTTCGACGTGATTAGCTATCCCCTCTTATTCGGCATTCTGCAGCTTCAGGTCCATCGATATGGCGCTTTACACATATACACATGCATATGTAGTGTAGCTCCTTGCTTGCAGTACTTTGGATGAGTACTCATGGTTGCTTTCTCCCCACTTTTCCCCTTTCCTTTCTTTACGGTTGTCGCAACCAGATGTTGGAGCCAGAGCCAGACGCCACCGTCGATTTACGACTACTACTACACCGGAGGTGCCTACTACTACGTGCGTGTGCTCGATTTACGACCACTGTGAGTAGTTTAGGAGGATCCTGCAGAGGCCCGCACCTCTTCGATCTGTATCCCAGTTTGTGCTAGCCTTCTTAAGGCAAACTAGTTTAACTTATGTCCAGATCAGATATTGTTGCTTCCACGACTTCGCCTATGATCGAGCACTTGAATTCGAGCCCTCGAGGCCCCCGGCTTGTATTTTGATGCTTGTATGACTTATTTATGTTTTAGAGTTGTGTTGTGATATCTTCCCGTGAGTCCCTGATCTTGATCGTACACATTTGCGTGCATGATTAGTGTACGATCGAATCGGGGGCGTCACATTCATGGAGTCACAAACCCTCGTGTTGGTAAGTAAAGGGACAAGGTAATCATTGCTTTCATGGACATCATCTATTGTGTACTTCAATCTATGTCCATGGATATCCTTGTTTGTTCCTTGTGGGACTAACCCATGTAGGTATTGAAAGTGCCCGAATCCAAAGGATTGCTCCCAACTCTTGATGATCTTCATCAACATTGAGGATCCACATCTTCAACATCTACATGAAGTCTTCTACGACAACCCAAGGTTAGTTTGACCCTTTAAAAGGGGTTCTCACATCAAGGGGGAGCTTTGCTCTAAAGAATTGAGCTAAAGCATCTTCAAATGATGTGAACACATTAATGCTTTATGTAAAAGTGGTAACCCCACTTGTGCTTAAACGATGAGTATGACCTATGATCAAATGTTCTCATTTGACTCCTAAGTCAATATACTCATATATAGATGACCTAGTCATCGACAAATTGTGTGATAGTAGCTAGTGTTTTGTTTGTGCATGTTTGACACATATTTCATTTGCTATCTTATTGTGTGAGCATGTTGGATGCATAATTTTATCCATTCGAGGACATCCATTTGTTGTTATGGTCTTTTGGATTTTTCTTTTTGACCAAATGGATGGACAAGAATGCCTAAGTTCCTCCCCTAGCTATCTATGCTTTCTTGTCTCAAATTCTATTCATGCTTATATCACAAACTTTGAACAAGTCATTTTCGGACACACCGAGTGAGGAGCACTCGGAGCCACCGATCCGTCTAAGACTAAAATTCCAAAACCTTCTAAGTATTTTCGGTCAGACCAATCCACTCAAATCGGACAGACCGAAAGCACTTGGATTGATCTAGGTTTTCACCTCGGTGAAACTGAGTTGCAAATTTCGGCGTGACCGAAATGTGTAATCGCCTCGATTATCCATCTCGGTGCCACCGAGTTTTACAACTCGGTCCCACCGACAGCTAAAGGGTATATATACCTAAGGGCAGCGCGCGTTGATTAGTTCTTCAAAACGTCTCGCCCCCAAACCCTTTGCTGCCGTCGCCGTGGTCTCCGGATCGTCTCCGTCGTCGCCTGTGCGCCCTCGCCGCAGGTCTCCGTCGCCGTCAACGGACAATCTCTCCGCGCCGTTGCCGCCGTAGAGGAACTCCACCAAGTTAGGGTGAGTTTCGATCCCTCTCGTGCTTCAACCTCCGATTCTATGCACGATTGGTTTGCCTAGCTTCTTGCCACGTTTGAGATCTTCCTATCCAGCAGATTAGTTCTTAGAACGAAATTCGAGTGAAAGTTTTAGGGTTAGGTTTCCGCCGAACACATCTCGGTGAGACCGATTCTACATTCTCGAATGACCGATTTGGCCTCGGCCATTGATCGCACTTTTCGGTCCAACCGAAGTTGTGCAAATCGGTGCGACCAAATGAGGATTTAGTGAAACCCTAGTGTTTTCGGCAGACGAAACCCACATCGGTCCGACCGAAAGTGGTGTGAATGCCTCTGTTAGAACACTTCGGATTCACGAATTTTAGACTCGGTCCGACCGAAATGCATTCTGTGAAAACCTAAAACTGAAATTTGAACTCATTTTTTGCAAAATCTTCGCAGCTTGTGATAACTCTTCTATTCTCGCCTACACCTAATCTATCCACAGGTTGTCGGCCATGTCGATGCCGTGACAGCCGAACAGTCTGAATCTCCAATTGTTGAAATTCGAGAGGCAGCACTAGTCCCGAGGCCAAGAGCTTTTTCGATGATGGTGAGAGGAGCACACCAAGTGGTTTGCCTCCTGCTGCCACCAGGCCGTGAAGAAGAAGAATTACGATGAAGAAGACTCGATTTCATTCTTTGAGGAAGAGATCTCATCTAAGCCTAAGAGGAAAGTGGTTGCCAAAGAGCATCAAGGGCAACAAACCAATAAAGGCACCAGTAAAGTGAAGAAGTCCACTGTTGCCAAGAAGCTCAGTATGGAAGAAGAAACCTCGAGCAAGGTGAAGAAAACTTCCAAGAGGAAGAGGATTGTGCATGATGAAGCAGCAGATGATGATGATGAAGATGAGGAAGCTCCACGGCCTCCTCCTCAGAAGCCAAAGTTCATGGGCGATGCCATCAGGGCAGGAGCACCTTCAAAGTCTAAGCCGTCTGCTCCAGCAAAGGCAGCTCAAGCCAAGCCTCTTTGCCAAGCCCAAGAAAACTGCTGAAACATTCCCGCTTGAGAGAAGAAGAAAGACAATGTGCCACCAATGAGTCGATGATGAGGCACCTATATTGCTGAAACTTCGTCAGAGATTGCCAATTCACAATGATGCTCATCCTCGAGCTGAAAACATGAAGGAAAGAAAGGATAAAGGTCTCAGGCTATGGAGACAAGCTGATCCATATGCCGTGAGGAGAAGGACTGCTGTTGACCCAAGGTTCCACACCGAGAGCAAAGAAGATTTCTATGAGACTGTGCTTATGGACA
This sequence comes from Aegilops speltoides, assembly GCA_021437245.1. Classification (NCBI taxonomy): domain Eukaryota; kingdom Viridiplantae; phylum Streptophyta; class Magnoliopsida; order Poales; family Poaceae; genus Aegilops; species Aegilops speltoides. Next base: position 506,489,095 of record CM038142.1, read on the forward strand.
AGAAGCCCATTGTTGCAGACACTCGCTATGTTGATTGGGCATACATTGATAGTGAAGAGCACAGAGACTTCTTTCCACATGTGCATGAGAGCTTTACTGCATGTGGTGTTGCTGATTTCGTTGGTCACAAGCTGATAGATTGGAATGATGAGATGATCATGCAATTCTATGCCACACTCATTTCTATCCGGATGGCGAGGATTGTATGGATGATCAAGGCCGAGATTCTCTTCAACTGTTGAAGAATGGGCAGCACTGCTGAATGCTCCAGTGCAGAGAGATGATGATGTTGATGTCTATGGCATTCCCAAGAAGAACCATGAGTCTATGAAAAATATGTACAATGAGGTACCAGCTAAGGATGTGGAAATCTGGAAGCTCGGCTCGATGTATCATCTCCGCATGTGTCTCCCTACCACAAACACCATTCGAGGCATACCACGATGCCCAAGTCCGAGATCATCGCATGATAAGAGGCTATTCTATCAACATGCTGCATATACTTGATCGAAGGCACCTTTCAAGGTGATGGACCCGATAGTTGAGACTATCAAGAGGACTGCAGCAGACTGTAAGAGGTCATGTGGATTTGCCCGCACATTCAGATGCTTATCAATGCCAAGTTTGGCACGGGCACCTACTTGTTGGATAGACCACATTTGCCATCGCAGCCTGAGCATGAGGACAATGAAGTTGTGATGACCGAGGATGATCCCACGCCTGTTGAAGGTCAAGCAAAGTCCAAGCTGCCAAACAAGCCAAAGCCGAGAAGGAAGCAGCAGCAGAAAACCCAAGAGTGTTGGAGAACAGCTCCTTGAAGCTACCCAGAGGATTGAACAACGCGTGGCCAGCATTGTGCAGTCTCAGGAGAGTCTTGAGAGGATAGTTGAAGACAAGATCCATGCTCGATGTGAAGTCGATCAAGTGCAAGTCACTGTCAACAAGCTTGAGGCAGATATCGAGGAAGCTAAAAGGGAGAAGGAAGAGCTCATGCAAGAGATGCAAGATGATCTAGTCCAGATGATTATGAACAGCCTGCTCAGTTCCTACCAGACCCGATCACCGCTATTCCAAAGGATGACACTGTGGCTACAAGATCGGCACCTCCCACAGCTCCATCGGTTCCAGCTCCACGGACATCACCAAGCCTTTGCAGATGCAGCTATCTCAACTCCATCAACCTGCATAGAGCCGCCAGCAGAGTCCCTAGTGACGTTTAGCTCTATACCTTTCGAACTTTTGGTAACTTGTTGCCAAAGGGGAGAAATTGTATAGATCATAGGACTTCGAGAGAGAGAGTGCTCGCTTTTGCTCTTTCGTTTCATTTGCGGTCTTTTGAGATACTTTTGAGTTTTTCGAGACATTCGTGTGTTTGATACTACATTTGTTTACTTTGATGAGTGCTTGATCATACTATGCCTTAATGTGTGCTTAATGCTTATCATATGCTATTCATATCTTGTATGATCATTTACTCATGTCTTGGTGATTGGGTGCATGCTATTCATTCTTATCATTTTGTGCGCTCCACCAAGATGTATGTGACATGGAAGAGTGACCCATGATCCTAATCGATTGTGCATTTGCATTCAAACGCAAATCTTAAATAATGCACAAATTTAGGGGAGCTCTTGCTTATCACATACTTCTCAAAGCGATTTATATTATTCATTGATTATATCATTTGTCGAAGTTTTGATCTATATGTTGTCATCAATTACCAAAAGGGGAGATTGAAAGTGCAACTAATCCCGGGTGGTTTTGGTAATTAATAACAACATATATATCATTGAACTAATAGTTTCTTGAGAACATTTCGAAAGTTCATTGATATGGGTATGGCAATGACTGAAGAAGTGGACCCTCAAAATGCTAAGGAAAACATTGGCTAAAGCTCAAGACTCCATTTTTGGTTTAGTGATCCAAGATCACATTGAGTCTATAGGAAAGCCAATACTATTAAAAGGGATGAGGTTATGTTAATGATCTGGTTGCTCAAAGTGCTTAGTGATACATCTCCCAAACCATCAGCAATCTTTCATTCCAACATACACTCATAAGTAATCTCGGTCCCACCGATTTCCTAAACTCACCACACCGAGATGAACCACCTCACCACAAAGCCAAACCCTAGTAATTTCGGATTTTCCGATTCCAAACTCGGTCTCACCGAAACTAGTGTTGCCAAGCTTCAGAATCTTACACATCATATCGGTGTCACCGAGATGATAAAGTCGGTCCTACCGAGATTGGCAAACCCTAGTCTTTGGAAGAATCGGACTCACCGAGATTGTATTTTCGGTCCCACCGAAAATCCCAACGTTCACAAGATTTGAACTTTTGGTCTCACCGAGTTGTCAACTTCGGCCTGACCGAGATTGGTCAAATGTGTGTAACGGTTGGATTTTGTGTGGAGGCTATAAATACCCCTCCACCTCCTCTTCATTCGTGGAGAGAGCCATCGAAAGAACTACCACTCCTACCTTACATTTCGAGAAGAAAACTACCTACCCTTGTGTTGAGATCAAGTTGCTCCACTCCCACCATATGAAACTTGATTTCTAGCCTTCCCAAGTTGCTTTCCACTCAATCCTTTCTTCCACCACAGCCAAATCAGTGAGGAGAGTTGAGTGTTGGGGAGATTATCATTTGAAGCACAAGAGCAAGGAGTTCATCATCACCAACACCATCTATTACCTTTTGGAGGGTGGTGCCTCCTAGATTGGTTAGGTGTCGCTTGGGAGCCTCCGTCGAGATGTGGAGTTGAACCAAGAAGTTTGTAAGGGCAAGGAGATCGCCTTACTTCGTGAAGATCTACCCCGAGTAAGGCTAGTCCTCCGTGGGCGTATGCCATGATGGCATAGACAAGGTTGCTTCTTCGTGGACCCTTCGGGTGGAGCCCTCCGTGGACTCTCGCAGCCGTTACCCTCCGTGGGTTGAAGTCTCCATCAACGTGGATTGACGATAGCACCACCTACCGAACCACGAGAAAAATCTCCGTGTCTCCAAATTGCGTTTGCTCTTCTCCACCTCTCTTTACTACATGTGCAATTTACTTTCCGCTGCCAATACTCTAGAATTGCATGTGTAGGGTGATACTTGACTTGATCATTATCTTGAAATCTGCCAAAACTTGTCTTAATCAAAAGGCTGAATTTTTATATTGTCAAGTAGTCTAATCACCCCCCCTCTAGACATACTTTCGATCCTACACCAAGCCATAAGAAGAATGGGTATTGGTCAAATCCTACCCATTGAGGAACCCCTTGTGGCCGAAGGAGAAGGACAATGCTCCACTCAAGTGGAGCCATCACCTCCCCAAGACCCACACGCTTCCGAAGAACAAAGTGAAGGCCCTCATCCTCGTGAACAAGACCAAGGGCAAGATTAACCTCAAGATGGTGGTGAACCTCTAAATGATGCCCAAGGTCAAGTTCTCCCCCTCGAGCAAGTTTAAGATCATGAGCAAGCTCAAGATCAAGAACAAGCTCATGACGGCGCTCAAGATGATCAAGTTATCCCTCCTCCTTCCACACCCGAGGAGGAATTAGAGCGTCGTGCACAAGATTGCTTCCAAGCTCACCACCCAAGGCCATCTCATGGAAAACGTGGTTGGAAGCCTAAGAAAGGGGTAAGCACTCAGAGATAATTAGCAAACTATTGTGAACATCACGCGTTTGTCTCCTGTGTTGAACCCCAAAAGGTCTATGAGGCGCCCGAAGACTCGTATTGGCTCAATGCCATGCATGAAGAACTCAACAACTTCGAGTACAACAAGGTGTGGAGATTAGTGCCAAGACCATCGGGGAACCACAACGTCATTGAACCAAGTGGATCTTCAAGAACAAGCAAGATGCTCATGGGAACATCATTCGCAACAAGGCAAGATTGGTAGCACAAGGCTACTCCCAAGTCGAGGGTATCGACTACGGTGAAACCTTTGCTCCCGTTGCTCGTCTTGAGTCCATTCGTTTGTTGATTGCTTATGCTTCCCATTACAACTTTAAGGTGCAACAAATGGATGTGAAAAGTGCTTTTCTTAATGGTCCTATTAATGAGTTGGTCTATGTCAAGCAACCCCCCGGGTTCGAGGACCCCTACTTCCCGGATCATGTGTATCAACTCGATAAGGCACTCTATGGCCTTAAACAAGCCCCACGTGCGTGGTATGACCACCTTACCGAGTTGCTACAAGATCGTGGATTTGAAGTAGGACAAATCGATCCCACTCTTTTTACTAAGAAGGTCAAAGGGGAGTTGTTTGTATGCCAACTATATGTTGATGATATTATCTTTGGCTCTCCTAACAAAGCTTTCAATGAGGAATTTGCCGCTCTCATGACCTCCAAGTTCGAGATGTCTTCGATGGGAGAGTTGAAGTTCTTCCTTGGTTTTGACATCAAACAAAGAAGAGAAGGAACCTTCATCAACCAAGCCAAATACACTCAAGACATGCTTAAAAGATTTAAGCTAAGTGATATCAAGCCGGCTACTACACCAATGCCTACCAAGTGCCAACTTGACATCGATCCCAATGGTAAAGCGGTGGATCAAAAGGTATATTGCTCCATGATTGGCTCCTTGCTTTACCTTTGTGCATCTAGACCGGATATCATGTTGAGTGTGGGGATGTGTGCACGGTTTCAAGCCGCACCGAAGGAAAGTCACTATGTGGCGGTCAAGCGAATCTTTCGATATTTGGCTCATACCCCAAACTTTGGCTTATGGTACCCAAGAGGAGCAAACTTCAAGCTTGAAGGTTTTACGGATTCCGATTGGGCGGGAGACAAAGTGGATAGGAAGTCCACTTCTGGAGGGTGCCAATTTCTTGGTTGCTCTTTGGTAAGTTGGTCTTCCAAGAAGCAAAGTTGTGTGTCTCTCTCGTCCACCGAAGTGGAATATGTGGCGGCCGGTAGTTGTTGTGCTCAACTCCTATGGATGAGGCAAACTTTAAAGGAGTACGGTGTCATTTGTGACAAAGTGCCTCTTTGGTGTGATAATGAAAGTGCCATCAAGATTTCTCTCAACCCGGTGCAATACTTCAAGACGAAGCACATTGAGATTCGGTATCACTTCATTCGGGATCACATTAGGCGTGGGGAGATCGAGCTCAAGTATGTCAACACTCATGATAACCTTGCAGATATTTTCACGAAGCCCTTGGATGAAGCAAGATTTCGCGAGTTAAGGCATGAGCTAAATATCATTGATTTGAGCAATGTGACTTGAACCCGTGTACCCCCCCCCACCACACTCAACTTGTTATCTAGTTTAGGTGTAGGCATGGACATAGGGGGAGTGTTGTTCTCTCAATGAACTCTCCCTCCCCCCATTATGCATAAATCGGTCACCTCTTTCACATTAGCCATTTTTGATGGTACTTGTGCGTCAAAGACGAGTTTTGGCCATGGGCCCAAGGATAATTCTTCGCGGTGCCATACCATCCAACTCAAACATAGGTGGCTTCGGCCACCGCCTCTCTCCTCGAGAGGCTTTGTCGCTGGTGGTTTCTTGTTGTCTCTCTGCCTCTGGTTTGTGCGTGTTCTTGTGGTTTCTTGTGTGTGAAAAGTTTCCGCAAAGGCTTTCTTCTCATGTTGAAACTTGCGGTGACTTGAGTTCACGGTACTATCATGACCAGCTACGGTACTACCGCAGAGCTCGCCATGGTACTACCGCTATGGAGCACAAGATTACCAGTCACCACGCCGCAGTAATTTTTTATCGCCGCTGGTTGAGCGGTACTACCGCCTCGGTGCGGTACTTCCGCCCGAGCGGTACTACCGCGATGATACGCGGTACTACCGTGCCGGTTTGGGCGCGTGGGGATAAGGATGGGCAGGGGGAGTTCTAACTCCCCATACCCATTCGCAGTTCTTCCCCCACATCGCCTCTTTCTCTCCCTCGCTCAAGAACGGAGCCAGCGTTCGTCGCCGGATCTCCTCCACCGGCTGCCCTCCCGTGATTCCGTCCGGTGGGATCATTCCCCACCACGTGCTCTTGCTATGGACCAAGGTTTTTTTTCCCAACTCCCTCTCCTTGTTGATTGTGTTTGGTGTTTCTAGGTTTTGGGGGAGGCTTGTGTGTTCTTGAGATTCATAGGCTTAATCTCTGCAAGAGTAGGATGAAGGAGCGTGGTATTGCATAGGATTTATACTTGTATTGTTGTCTTGCACTAGATCTGATCACCGTAGCACCGCCGTTGTTTCGCGGTTCTTTTCAGATTCAAACCACCGGTTGGATCTGACACGACGCGGTACTACCGCCCGTCTGGCGCGGTACTACCGCTTGCACGGTACTACCGCGCTTCGGGAGTGGTACTACCGCGCTCTCTGCAGCACTAAAATTTTACTTCCGCTCCAACCACGGTACTACCGTGACCTAGCACGGTACTACCGCGTTTTGGAGCGGTACTAATATTTTAGTACCGCAGGCAGTGGCAGTTCTACCGTGGCTCACATCTATCGCATGCCAACTTTCTCGTATGCCTTCTATGTGTTTCTTGTGCTTTATCGTGGCCTTTGCATTGATCTTCTTCGCGTTCGTTGGTGTTTTGCGTGTGTGTCTTAGGTGGTGGCTCTCGCCAGTCCAATCCCAGTCATGACACTGGCTCCAAGCGTCTGCACAACCCAGGTGAAGTACCAGAGGGATCTTCTGCCTCCAAGCGCAATGTCAAGACCTCTGCTACCAAGCGCAAGGAGCCCGCTAAGGGCATGGATGAGATAGCCCCTTCTGAGTACGTCCGTCTCAGGCAGCTTCACCCATATGTGAACCCTCGTTCCACTGTCAGAGGCTGTGAGCTGTTGTGGAACAAGCAACAGACCAACATCTATCTGGATGTCATCAAGAACAAGCAGAATACCTACGTGGAGGTGAAATGGATTGATATGCATCACATGAGGAAGGACAAGTTCCGTGACTACTTTGGAGAGGCTCTGGACTTGGTGGAGCAGTTTGGCATTGAGCATGTGAAATCCTTTCACCTTGACTATGACCCTGAGCTTATCTGTCAGTTCTTTGCCTCAGTTTATTTTCACCCTAATGAAGAGCGGAGGATGACCTGGATGTCCAATGGTCGTCAACTGTCTGCTACCTAGAAGGAGTTCATGGATCTGCTCCATGTTCCTGATGATGGGCTCAACACTCCAGTGGGTGTTCGCCCCCATGCCAATGTTGAGTCTGCCAACAAGGACAAGCTTGCACCGTTCATGGTTGAGAAGGCGCTCGCCAATGGCAAGACAACTTTGGTGCTCAACTCTTTTCTGGATATCATGTACCGCATCTTCCACAACTCCTTGTTCCCTCGCATCGGTGACAAAGACAAGGTTCATGCCTATATGGTGGATATGATGCTCATTTGCAAGGAGGCTCGTTTGACTCAGTCTCAGCCACTTGATGTCTCACACATCATGTGGTGTGAGCTTTGGTTTGCAGTGTTCAACCGCAAGGTGCCTATCTATGGGCCCTATCTGTTTCTGCTGATCTCGAAGACTTGGGAGAAGATGTTCCCTGGTGAGGAGTTCCTTGCTCCAGACTGGATTCGCCATGAGCCCATCTATCTGCGTATCAAATCCAACTGGGCCAACACCACTACTCGTGCCGAGGCGACTGCTGCTAGGGCTGCTGTTGATGAGGAGGATGCTGGCGCCGAGGATGTTGCTGAGGGCCGTGCTGCTAGGCCTTCCCAGAGTGCCACTATGCCATCATGGGCCAAGAGGCTGAAGGACAAGATGAAGACTCTTTTCTGCATGCAAGCCAAGGGGCAGTATAGGACTCACGTGGCGTCCAAGGAGAGTCGTCACCGGGACAACAAGATCATGCAGCTCTATGGTGAGGAAGTGTCTGGCGGGTCTGAGGAGCGCATCACTCCAGAGGCCGAGTGGATGGAGAAGCAAGGCTACAGGTGGACTGATTCTGAGGAGGATGTCGAGGAGACCATCCCTACTGCCGAGGAGACCGACGGAGAGGGTTGGGACGAGTTCCCTGCTTGAGCCACCTCTTGTGTGTAGGTGTCCTCTCTGCCTTTTTGGCGTCTCGATGCCAAAGGGGGAGAGAGTGTAGGGATTTGCGAGTGTGTCGTGTGTTTGCTGCTTTCTCGGTTGAACTATTTGCTGCTTTCTCGTTTGAACCTCGGTTGCTTTACTTCGTTTGGTGTAAGACATGCACTCTATCTATCCTAGCGAGCTTGTGTTATATTGTGCTATCTTTATGCTATGCTATGTTATTTATCGTGCCTTGGTCTCTAAAATATAGGGGGAGTGTTGATCCTAGTCTGTGTGTTATGCAGTCCAAAGCATTCATCTAGAGTGCACACATCTAGGGGGAGCCCGTCTATATTTTAGAGAGGTGGGGTTTGCCCTTGCTCTAAATTATCTTATCTATGTGCAAATCCCGTGTTGTCATCAATCCACCAAAAAGGAGGAGACTGTAAGGGCATATTTAGTTTTGGTGATTGATGACAATGCTTTTGCGGACTAATCGTGTGCCTTGAGTTTCTCAGATACTTCATCACTAGGCACGAGACGATTCGGTGCCCCTCGGAGACTATTGAAGTTGGCGTTGTTCTACGTTTCTCTTTGGTGGATTTGAGTCGTAGGAGAACCATACTATTAAGAGGGGGTCCGCGTCGGAAAGGTTTGGGTGGATTCAACACGTACACTTGTCCTACCTTTCCTTGCACTTTGGAGCTTCTCTTCGTTATCTTGGTTGTGCTGAAATCTGACGACTACTGCTGTACTTGCGGTAGTACCGCAAGTACCAGCGGTAGTACCGTTGTGGGCTACGGTAGTACCGCTCCTTTGGAGCCGTAGTACCGCGGCTCCCAAGACTAGTGCCACTCCGGTATGGTAGTAGGGGCGGATGTAATTTTTTACATCCGCGCCACCCACGGTAGTACCACTCGTCCAGCGCGGTAGTACCACGGGGGCCCACGGTAGTACCGCTCCCCAGGAGTCGTAGTACCGTGGCCCTCCTACCTAGTACCGCAGCGTCACGGTAGTAGGAGCAGATGTAATTTTTTACATCCGCGCCCGCAACGGTAGTACCGCGCCTCGAGAGCGGTAGTACCGCGTCGGATTTTTGTACCACCTCACTTTCAGCGGAAGTAGGCACAGATGTAATTTATTTCATCCGCGCCCTTCCCAGGCAATGACTTTCCTGCCTTGCGGTAGTACCGCAAGGGGGAGCGGTAGTACCACGCAAGCGGTAGTACTGCGCCCTAGTCAGGTAAGTCCCAGCCTCTGCTGCTGTCGCGGAAGTACCGTGGTACGCCATACGAGTACCGCATGTGACCTCATGGTAGTACCGCTACCGAGCGGTAGTACCGCGTGTCGCGGGCTGAACGTGTGGATAACGGTTGGATTTTTCCCATGACTATATAAGGGGCGTCTTCTACCTCTAGTTGACCACCTCTTCCATCTCTAAGCTCCATTGTTGCTCCAAGCTCCATTTTCGCCCGATCTCTCTCCCTAGCCAATCATACTTGTTGATTTGCTCGAGATTGGGTGACAAGGGCCCGATCTACACTTCCACCACAAGATATTTGATTCCCCCCACTTATCCCTAGCGGATCTTGTTACTCTTGGGTGTTTGAGCACCCTAGATGGTTGAGGTCACCTCGAAGCCATACTCCATTGTGGTGAAGCTTCGTGGTGTTGTTGGGAGCCTCCAATTGTTGTGGAGATAGCCCCAACCTTGTTTGTAAAGGTTCGGTCGCCGCCTTCAAGGGCACCAATAGTGGAATCACGGCATCTCGAATTGTGTGAGGGCGTGAGGAGAATATGGTGGCCCTAGTGGCTTCTTGGGAGCATTGTGCCTCCACACCGCCTAACGGAGACGCATTTCCCTTAAAGGAAGGAACTTCGGTAACACATCCTCGTCTCCACCGGCTCCACTCTTGGTTATTTCGTGCCTTTACTTTTGCAAGCCTACTTGTGTTACATCCATTGCTTGCTTTTGTGCTAGTTGTCATTGCATCATATAGGTTGCTCACTTAGTTGCACATCTAGACAACCTACTTTGTTGCAAAGTTTAATTTGGTAAAGAAAAGCTTAAAAATTGTTAGTTGCCTATTCACCCCCCCCTCTTGTCAACCATATCGATCCTTTCACTTAGCTGCAGTCCAATACTCGCCTAAGTTTTTAATACAATGTGCGCTCTGCAAGGACGGCAAGGCGCAGGTCGACTGCTACCTTCTCCTTCCGAGCTACGCCACAAATACACTGTGCGCTCTGCATGGACGACGAGGTGCAGGTCGACTGCTACCTTCTCCTTCCGAGCTATGCCACAAATACAACGTGCGCTCTGCAAGGACGGCGAGGTGCAGGTCGACTGCTACCTTCTCCTTCGGAGCTACGCCACAAAAAATCCTACCGAGTAGAGAGCAAACCTCCCACTCAGGGGCTTAGCTGCAGTCTAGTACTCGCCTAAGTATATGAAAATCCTACCGAGTGGAGAGCAAACCTCCCACTCGGAGGCTTAGCTACAGTCCAGTACTCGCCTAAGTATCTGAAAACCCTACCGAGTGGAGAGCAAACCTCCCACTCGGGGGCTTAGCTGCAGTCCAGTACTCGCCTAAGTATCTGAAAACCCTACCGAGTGGAGAGCAAACTGAAGGAAATATGCCCTAGAGGCAATAATAAAGTTATTATTTATTTCCTTATTTCATGATAAATGTTTATCATTCATGCTAGAATTGTATTAACCGGAAACATGATACATGTGTGAATGCATAGACAAACAATATGTCACTAGTATGCCTCTACTAGACTAGCTTGTTAATCAAAGATGGTTATGTTTCCTAACCATGAACAAAGAGTTGTTATTTGATTAACAAGGTCACATCATTAGTTGAATGATCTGATTGACATGACCCATTCCATTAGCTTAGCACACGATCGCTTAGTATGTTGCTACCGCTTTTATCCATGACTTATACATGTTCCTATAACTATGAGATTATGCAACTCCGCCATCGGAGGAACACTTTGGTACTACCAAACGTCACAACGAATCGGGTGATTATAAAGGAGTACTACAGGTGTCTCCAAAGGCGGATGTTGGGTTGGCGATTTCGAGATTAGGATTTGTCACTCCGATTGTCGGAGAGGTATCTCTGGCCCTCTCGGTAATACACATCACTTAAGCCTTGCAAGCATTACAACTAATGAGTTAGCTGTGAGATGATGTATTACGAAACGAGTAAAGAGACTTGCTGAACGAGATTGAACTAGGTATTGGATACCGACGATCGAATCTCGGCAAGTAACATACCGATGACAAAGGGAACAACGATGTTGTAATGCGGTCTGACCGATAAAGATCTTCGCAGAATATGTAGGAGCCAATATGGGCATCCAGTCCCGCTATTGGTTATTGACCGGAGACATGTCTTGGTCATGTCTACATTGTTCTCGAACCGTAGGGTCCGCACGCTTAAGGTTTCGATGATGCTTATATTATGAGTTTGTGTATTTTGATGTACCAAGAAGTTCAAGTCCCTGATGTGATCATGGATATGACGAGGAGTCTCGAAATGGTCGAGACATAAAGATTGATATATTGGAAGCCTATATTTGGAGTTCGAATGGTTTCGGTGAAATCGATTTTATTTAACACCGGGTTACTGAACCCTCCCGGGGTTATTGGGCCTTGGGCCATGAGGGAGAAGAGGAAGGGCCGGCCAGGCAGGCGCGCCCCTCCCCCTAGTCCAAATAGGACAAGGAGAGGGGCGGCGCCCCTTCCCTCTTTCCCTCCCCCAATCCTAATCCAACTAGGAAGGGGGGTCCAACTCCCTGGGAGTAGGACTCCTCCCGCCCTCCTCCAGGGCCGGCCGCACCCCCTTTGCTCCTTTATATACGAGGCAGGGGGCACCCTAGGACACACAAGTTGATCTACGGATCGCTCCATAGCCGTGTGCGGTGCCCCCTCCACCATATTCCACCTCGATCATATCGTCATAAAGCTTAGGCGAAGCCTGCGCCGATAGAACATCAAGTTCGCCACCACGCCGTCGGCTTGATGGAACTCTTCCTCCCAGCTCTCTTGGATTGGAGCCCGAGGAGCGCCATCGAGCTGTCGTGTGTCAAGAACTCGGGGCGCCGAGTAACGGCGCTTAGGATCGGTTGGATCGCGAGGAGATCGTCGACTACTTCCTCTACGCCAGATTGCTTCCGCTTGGTCTCACGAGGGCGTAGACAACACTCTCCCTCTCGTTTCTATGCATCACCATGATCTTGCGTGTGTGTAGGAAATTTTTTGAAATTACTACGTTCCCCAACACAAACCTCCCGCTCGGGGGCTTAGCTGCAGTCCAGTACTCGCCTAAGTATCTGAAAATCCTACCGAGTGGAGAGCAAACCTCCCACTCGGAGGCTTAGCTGCAGTCCAGTGCTCGCCTAAGTATTTGAAAATCCCACCGAGTGGAGAGCAATCCTCCCACTCGGGGGCTTAGCTGTAGCCCAGTGCTCGCCTAAGTACTTAATCTATTCCGCTCTGCAAGGATGACGAGGTGCAGGTCGACTGCTACCTTCTCCTTTTAAGCTACGCCACAAATACAACATGCGCTCTGCAAGGATGACGAGGCGCAGGTCGACTGCTACCTTATCCCTCTGAGATACGCCACAAATACAATGTGCACTGCCATCTGTGCTCCATCCCTACCTGCAAAAGCGGTGAAGTGCAGGTCGACTGGATTTTCCACCTCAGAGCTGCATCTCAAGCGTTGAAGTGTACTCTGAGTGAAAGACAAAGTTCGCTCGAAGGCAAGTGCAAGCATATTCAATGATAAGCCAAGTCCAGATAACGTCCTACGGATTCGGAAGTGCTCAGGCATCAAGCCTGTAAAAGTTTATCGGTTACAAAACCACTCGGCATTCCGAGGCAAATTTAAGACAAAGCATAGAAGTGTTTTACTCCTCAGGTGGAGGACTGGAGGGCGCGACGAACTGGTCCAGGTCGATTCCGTCAGCAATCTGAGTGGCAGCAGCAATGAAGGTCTCCATGAAAGATTGGAAGTCATGCTTCTTGGTATTAGCCACCCTGATGGATGCCAGCTTGTCCTCTCGCGCATTCTTGCAGTGAACACGTACCAGGGACAGAGCAACATCAGCACCACACCTGGCGGAAGACTTCTTCCATTCTTGCACTCGACCTGGAACATCATTCAGTCAAGTCATTAAAGACTCGAGGTCATTTTGAAGCGTCTCTCTTGGCCAGAGTGTCGTGTCGATCCGCGACACCGCAACCTTCACTCGGGCGAGGTAGTCCACCACACCAAAGAACACGAGACTCTAGTCGAACATCGCTCATATCATCCTCGCCCTTCACAGAGAGTTAATGGGGTCCAAGTTTGTCTCCAGCTGACCGGGTCTCCTCCTCAAGTTTTGACAGACTCAGAAGCACGCTTGAAGTTGAGCCAACAGTTCCACGATGAGTCGATGATAACGAGTCAGTCAGATAAAAGAGATTACCTTCAAGCATGAGGAATAACTTCTTGGCGAGCCCTTCCAGATAAGCCTCCAGATCGTTCTTCTTCCCCATCAGTTCGCTAGCCTTCTCACTCAGAGCTATCTTGTCATTCTTCATATGGCTGACCTCCTTGTTGGCCGCGTCGAGAGCAGCTTTTAGATTGGTATTCTCCTCTTCAAGTTTACCGACTGAAGCCAGCTTTTCTTCTGCGAGCTTCGTCTTGTCTGAAGCCGTTTTCTGCGCCTCGGCGAGGTCAAGGTCCTTCTTCTTCAGAGCCTCCTTCAGTTTATCTGCAAAGTGACAATGAGATCAGAATCAGGAATGGGCAAAAAAATAAAGGCAGTCGTCAAGATTCTCACCAAACATACCTTTTGCTTCCTCCTTCGCCTTCGTGAAGTTCTCCTGGACAAGCTTCAAGTCAAGTTCGAGCTGGATATGTTTGTTCTCCAATTCAAGATAGCGAGTCACAAGCTCGCAAGATTTCGCGAAAGGTCACGACAGACATCAAAGATAGGTCACTTCCGAGTGACTAAGAGAAAAAATCGTAGATTTCTAAGACTACAAATAATCAAAATATTCAACAAGAGTCTCGGGACTACACCGGTGGGTGCACTCAGGCGTGCCCCAATCGGTTCTCTGCGACTTCGGTTCGATTAGTCGACCGAAGAGACAAAAGGTTATGATCCTAAACCATAGCTAACTGCCAGCAGTCAGCCACAGTATCATCATGATCGCAAAAAAAAAGAGAGATGTTCTTCAGACCCTAGTCGACTGCCAACAGTCGACCATGGTCTCGGGGACTACACCCAGTGGGTGCACTCAGCGTGCCCCACTGATTCCAAGATTCCATTCGACCAAACCGAGTGGAGAAGTTAGAGTGAACAAATTCAAAGTATAAAGACTACAGTCGACTACCAGCAGTTCACCATAGTCTCGGGGACTACACCCAGTGGGTGCATTCAGCGTGCCCCCACCAATCCAAAAAATCAATCGACACACCCAGTGGGTGTACAGATACAAAGATCTTCAGAAAGAAGAGTTTTCAGATACCATATCCTAACAGAACAAGCGGTGACCAACTGACCTGGACGTTGCTCTGAAGAGTTGAGCTTGCATCGTAAGCCGCTTGGCTGGCATCCCGGATCGCCTTCACCTGCTCCATCATAACCCCCGCCTGGCGTATAGCCTCCTTAGCAGCACCCGCTTGGTCCTCTGGGACGTGGTGTGTGGAGAAAAGGGAAGGCGGATCGGCAGTCGACGATGAAGGTCGAGCACTCGTCAGTGGCACAGCGAAAGACACGGAAGTCCGAGTGACGTTGCCACCCTCCTGAACCAGCGTCTCAGGTGCTGACGCAACCTGAGCAATCTTGCCAGCAGACACCTTTTTATTGCTCCTCAGCCTCAGCGGTGCCTTATCGTCATCATCAGGGAGATCAATGACATGAGGTGGGGCTACGGGAAAGATTCAAAGTTAAAAATGAAGATCCAATCGACCAAAAGCGAAACTACAGAGATCATACCAAGGTTGGAGGTGGCAGCATCTTCCATTTATTGGTCTTCGTTCCTGGCTGAGGTCTCGGAGGTAGCAGCACTGCAGATTTCAGAAATCAGTCGGTTAGCCAATGAGTCGACCAAGAGATTATGCATGCTAGACAAGAAAACACAAGTTCGGCTGTTACCCGGAAATGATGGGAATCACCATCCTCATCTTGGGCAGGGCCTTCATCGGCTTTGATGACGTCGCTCGGGGTTGCTTTGGCGCTTTTTCACCGGCGCCGAGAGGTCGTCTGAGGGCGTTGCCGATCCGCCCGACAGCGCAGAGTTTTGCCACGCTCAACCGCGGGGTCATGGGCGAGCTTGGATGGCCTTTCTGTGCGAGGAGGGTCAACCTTCTTCCTCCTCTTCCTCCTCCTCCTCTTCACCGGAGCCGTCGTCATCTTCATCCCCTTCACCATCAGATTGCCACTTCTCCTGACTTTCACCTCCGCTCGCCTCCTCTTCCTCGACCTGTTCTTGCGCCCCGTTGGGCATCGAGTACATCTCAGTTGTGACCTAGAAGACAACAAACAAGACAAAAGTCAGTCGACTGATTTTAAGCAAAGCAGAGTGAAGAAAACAGGATCACAGTCGGAGATGCAGAATTGGACCTTGTCTACTTCGTATGATTGGTCGAGCGGAGGGATCCTCCTGGCTCCTCGAGGGTTGTCCTTGTTCCCTGTGATAGCAGTCATCCACCTCTCCAGCGTGGCATCCTCGACCTCCTCCGGGTGGATCCAAGTGGTGTCTTCAGTGCCAGAATACATCCACATCGGATGGTCTCGATATTGAAGCGGTTGGATGCGTCGTCGGAGGAAGACCTCCAACAGATCCATGCCGGTCACCCCGTCATGGATAAGCTGGACTACATGCTCGACCAGCATCTTAACCTGCGCCTTCTCCTCCGGGACCACCTTCAAAGAGGACAGCTTCCTCACTCGGTTCATGGAAAAAGGAGGGAGTCCAGTTGACTGCCCTGGCGTCGGCTGGTCTTGGCAGTAGAACCAGGTCGACTGCCACCCACGGACCGACTCGGGAAGGACCATGGCTAGAAAGGCACTTTCTCCCCTCATTTGAACTCCAAGACCCCCACACATCTGAATCACTTGGGTTTTCTCGTCACTCGGGTTGGCCTTTTTCACCGTCTGGGAGCGACAGGTGAAAATGTGTTTGAAAAGGCCCCAATGAGGCTGACAACCCAAGAAATTCTCACACAAGGACACGAAAGCAGCGAGAAACATGATGGAGTTGGGTGTGAAGTGGTGGAGTTGTGCCCCAAAGAAGTTCAGAAATCCCCGAAAGAAAGGGCGAGGAGGCAAAGAAAACCCGCGGTCAACATGGGTGGCCAAGAGGACACACTCACCCTCCTGAGGCTGCGGCTCCGACTCCTTCCCCGGGAGTCACGCTGATCCAAGGGGGATCAGCCATTTATTGGCCAGGTCGTCAAGATCTTTCTGACGGATCGTCGAGCGGATCTAGTCGCCCTGGATCCAGCCCTACGGCAGGCCGGCCCTTGACAAGGATCCGCCCCGACTGGCCGCCCTTCCCTTCGCCTTCGCCGTCGCCTTCTTCGCCCACTCCAAAGTCGCCGTCTTCTCCTTCACCATCGTTGTCGGCAAAGCGCGCACGGAGCAGCAGCGCTGGGATGGAGGCGAATGCGGCGGATGAGTCTGAGGAATAGGGAGAGGGAAATGAGGGCGCACTGTTCAAAAACCCCCGTCCGACGCCTTATATGAAGGTTGCTTCCGAGTGACTAACTTGTAGGCCTGGACGATCCTGTCAAATCCCGCAACAGTCGCGCGCGCAATACATGGCGAAAAAGGTGGCGCGGAGATCGAGGTGTTCCTGCCTTATCCCATCCGAGTACCGCGGCCTCCTCCACCTCGCGCGCTTCCCGAAATTCGGATCCCGGATAGAGAAAATTGTCAGACGTGAGATTTCCTCCACTCTGTCGTTCGGAGATCTCCAAGTACAGAAAATTCACTCGACGGATACAAAGAATGGATCAAGGCGACTGAAAAAGAAGTTGGTGCCGTCACCTAAGTTCATTGATCCGGAACAAGACATACGCATAGCACGAAAAATGGGTCGGAAGAGTTCTCAACTCCTTCCCCACTCAAACCTCGATCCATTCGGGGGCTAATGATGAAGCCATGTACCTAGGGTAGGGTCATGGACCTGTCCAAGATACCCTCCCCAAGGACATCTCTAGAAGAAACCACTTGTCAGTCGACCTAGAAGGATTCCACTCGACGCTCTTGAAGACACTCGACCATGAAGTCAACCACTCGACCGCCAGGAGATCTAAAGTCAGTCTGCACACAAACAGTCGGTCATTAAGTAGCCTTTATGGTCATCATAGCACTTTTATGTGGGATGTTACCAGTAACTCCCGATCTTAATGTACTTTAAACCCTACATAACTGAGGGCCGGAGGGGTCTGGCGAACTCTATATAAGCCACCCCCTCCTCAGTGTCAAGGGTTCGCACTCAGTAACTCATACGCACATAATACTGATCGACCGCCTCCGGGCTCGAGACGAGGGCTGTTACTTCCTCCGAGAAGGGTCTGAACTCGTAAACATCTTGCGTATACAACTACTCCATAGCTAGGATCTTGCCTCTCCATCCCTACCCCCCTATTCTACTGTCAGACTTAGAACCACGACAACAGCCGCCTCTCCTTTCACCAGCGGCAGCCGCTCCTTCTTCCACCTCGCCGACGTCGGCCGCAGCTCGTCCGCCTCCACTACTGCCTCAGCTCCCCACATACTCTTCTCCTCCCTCTAGCATGCAGCCCGACACGCCTCCCTCTATGGCCTGGACCCATGGCGCCACCGCCCAGAGGTGTTGCCTCGCATTGCCAGCGAACCCCAGCAGCCACTGCTCATCCAGGGTCCAGACGGACGTGGGTCGCGGCCGCGGGTGGCACGGGTGGCTAACTCCGGTAGGAGGCCTCCCTGGATGTGGTCGTCCATTGCGGCGTCCAGCAGGGCGACGGAGCCGTCCACCCGCACCCTGCACATACTGGACGACGGCAACAGAAGCGAGCTCCTCACGGCGGCTGCTGGCCGGCGAGCATGGCTGTGGGCGCATGGCCATGGGAGGGACCCGATTGCTTTTTTCAAAAGATTACAGGGACCCGATTGCATTTTTGAAACATTTACAGGGACCCAATTGTTTTTTCTGTGACGAAGAAACACTGACATGTGGGCTCCATATGTCAACTAACGGTCAAACAAGAGGTCAAACTGACAGTTCGTTTATATGCGGGTCCGGCCTGTCAGAAAACGGATTAAAATGTTAACAACAGGTGTTTTGGGTTTTTTTGAAACAGACGATGTCAAAAATGGTAGTATCAGTCAGAAATAAATTTTCGGTAGTTGTTTGCAACCATAACACGAATTGTGGTAGTTTTATGCCATTCATTCGTATAGATAGGAAAGGAGTACAGACACGACCATTAAAAAAAAACCTTCTGAAGAAAAAGGAAAAGGACGGTAAGAGGGAAACATGGAAGGAGTTCCAGAGACAAATTGATCTTCTTGCACCCATAGTGTTTTTTTTCCTTTCTAAGGGAAAGGACCCGATGATTCCAATGTCAAGAGGAAAGATCCAAAGGTCGCACTGTTTGATTCACACCTTGTTGTCGTAGTTGAATCGTGACGATTGAAAGACTATACAGTATACAGTGACACGCAATGGAGTCTAGTGTGTTCATTTTCTCGTTGAAAAATGAGTTTGGTTTGTTTTTCTTTTTAAAACCCACCAAACTAATTAATCAAAGTCCACCATTGCAAAGCACACCTTAAAAATAGAAATGAAATACATCTAGAGTAGCTCATCTTCTACCTTCGGAACGAGCTGATGCTGCTCACGTTCTACTTCAGGAGCAGGGCTAAGAGCATCTTCAGCCGTTCGGCCCCCCAAGGACTTGAAATAGTGCCGGCTGGGGGCGAGCCGGTGATAAATTCCGCGTGGGGACGGTAGGTTTTTCGGCTGCCGCCCCAAGGTCGTCCTCGACGTGGTTTTTTTAAAACCATACTCGGCCAAAATTCGACCAAACACGACATAGAACTGGGCAAATTTAGGTGTTCCATTGTTTTTTGAAAACATAATTTAAAAACAAAATAAAAAACAACGACTACTACGCCACGCCGCCTACACACCGAATAGCTTGCCGAAGGCGCTGTAGTCATCGTCGTCCTCCTCCTCCTTCTTCACGCCGCCGCCGACCCTGCTACACCCCTGCCATGGGTCGCCTTGGCGAACAGGCTTGGTTGGCGGCGGTACCTTGCCGTCGCTGTCCTCAAGGACGATGACGCCACCCTCGTCGCGGCCACGGTGCCGAGCGGCGATCTCCTCGAGGGCGCGGCGCTGGCGCTCCATCTCCAGTCGGACGTAGTCCTCCCGCGCCCACTTGAGGACGGCCTCGTCGGCGGCGGTCATGTCCTCGTGCTCCTTCTTCACGGCGACGAGCCCCAGCTCCGTCTTCGGCTTGACGAGGCGGGAGGAGAGAGCAGAGGGGCCACTGCGCCCCCGCTGATGACGAGGGCGCCGCCGCGGGTGCACCACCCGAGCGGCGTCTCCACGGGCTCGGCCTTAACGTTGGTGAGCGACGATGACCCGGAGGAGCGAGAGGAGCAGGAGGAGGAAGAGGACCCGCCCGCCATGCGCCTCGGCAGCCAGGGGTTGCCACTCCGGCGGGGGACCGGGGCCGGGGCCGCCGGGTACTCGAGCGGCGGCTCGTTGCCGCCCTCGAGGTGCTGGAGGACGGCATGGAGTGTGCGCCCGGGGACGCCCCACCACGGGCGACAGCCGTTGGCATTGTGGCACCCCCTCACCGGCGCGTTGTTGGTGGAGGCGAGCTGTTCCTCGTGGCGGCGTTGGAAGTGTGCCTCCCAGGACGCGTGGTTGCTGGCGGTGTACTTCGGAAGGCCCCGCACCTCCTTCGGTAGGGAGGCCCGAACGCGCGCGATCTCGTCGTGGAAGCGTTCGGCGTCGTCCGCGGTAGGACGGGGACGCCTCCCGCACTGAGCCTCTGAAGGAAATATGCCCTAGAGGCAATAATAAAGTTATTATTTATTTCCTCATATCATGATAAATATTTATTATTCATGCTAGAATTGTATTAACCGGAAACATAATACATGTGTGAATACATAGACAAACAGAGTGTCACTAGTATGCCTCTACTTGACTAGCTTGTTAATCAAAGATGGTTATGTTTCCTAACCATGAACAAGGAGTTGTTATTTGATTAACAAGGTCACATCATTAGTTGAATGATCTGATTGACATGACCCATTCCGTTAGCTTAGCACACGATTGTTTAGTATGTTGCTATTGCTTCCTTCATGACTTATACATGTTCCTATGACTATGAGATTATGCAACTCCGCTTTCGGAGGAACACTTTGTGTGCTACCAAATGTCACAACGAATCGGGTGATTATAAAGGTGCTCTACAGGTGTCTCCAAGGTACTTGTTGAGTTGGCGATTTCGAGATTAGGATTTGTCACTCCGAATGTCTGAGAGGTATCTCTGGGCCCTCTCGGTAATACACATCACTTAAGCCTTGCAAGCATTTCAACTAATGAGTTAGTTGTGAGATGATGTATTACGGAATGAGTAAAGAGACTTGCCGTAACGAGATTGAACTAGGTATTGGATACCGACGATCAATCTCGGGCAAGTAACATACCGATGACAAAGGAACAACGATATGTTGTTATGCGGTTTGACCGATAAAGTTCTTCGTAGAATATGTAGGAACCAATATGGGCATCCAGGTCCCGCTATTGGTTATTGACCGAGACGGTCTCGGTCATGTCTACATTGTTCTCGAACCGTAGGGTCCGCACGCTTAAGGTTTCGATGATGCTTATATTATGAGTTTATGAGTTTTGATGTACCAAGGAGTTCAGAGTCCCGGATGAGATCGGGGACATGACGAGGAGTCTCGAAATGGTCGAGACGTAAAGATCGATATATTGGACGACTATATTCGAGTTCGGAAAGGTTCCGAGTGATTCGGTATTTTTCGAGTACCGAGAGTTACGGAATTCGTATTGGGCCTCATTGGGCCATACGGGAAAAGAGAGAGAGGGCCTAAAGGGTGGCCGCACCTCCCTTGGCTAGTCCGAATTGACTAGGAGGGGGCGCCCTTCCTTCCTTCTCCTTCTCTCTTCCCTTTCCTTCTCTCCTACTCCTACTACATGGAAGGGTTCCTAGTTGGACTAGGAAGGGGGAATCCTACTCCCTGGGAGTAGGACTCCCCTAGGCGCGCCATAGAGAGGGTCGGCCCTCCCTCCTCCACTCCTTTATATACGGGGTAGGGGCACCCCATAGACATACAAGTTGATCATTGAGATCGCTCCTTAGCCGTGTGCGGTGCCCCCTCCACGATATTACACCTCGGTCATATTGTAGCGGTGCTTAGGCGAAGCCTCGCGACAGAGAACATCAAGATCGCCACCACGCCGTCGTTTCGACGGAACTCCTCCCCGCCTCTGCTGGATCGGAGATCGGGTGCGCCATCGAGCTGTCGCGTGTCAAGAACTCGGAGGTGCCGAGTAACGGTGCTTGGATCGGTTGGACCGGAGGACGTCGACTACTTCCTCTACGCTGCGCCAACGCTTCGCTTGGTCTACAAGGGTACGTAGACAACACTCTCCCTCTCGCTGCTATGCATCACCATGATCTTGCGTGTGCGTAGGAAATTTTTGAAATTACTACGTTCCCCAACAAAGGCATCCGAGCCTAGGTTTTATGGTTTGATGTAATATGCACGAGTAGAACACAAGTGAGTTGTGGGCGATATAAGTCATACTTGCTTACCAAATGTCATACTTTGGTTCGGCGGTATTGTTGGATGAAGCGGCCCGGACCGACATTACGCGTACGCTTACGCGAGACTGGTTTTACCGCCGTGCTTTGCACACAGGTGACTAGCGGGTGTCAGTTTCTCCAACTTTAGTTGAACCGAGTGTGGCTACGCCCGGTTCTTGCGAAGGTTAAAACTGCACCAACTTGACAAACTATCATTGTGGTTTTGATGCGTAGGTGAGATTGGTTCTTGCTTAAGCCCGTAGCAGCCACGTAAAATTTGCAACAACAAAGTAGAGGACGTCTAACTTGTTTTTGCAGGGCATGTTGTGATGTGATATGGTCAAGACGTGATGAGATATAAGCTGTTGTATGAGATGATCATGTTTTGTTGAAGTTATCGGCAACTGGCAGAAGCCCTATGTTTCTCTCTTTGTTGCATAAGATGCAAGTGCCAAATAATTGCTTTACTTTATCGCTATACGATAGCAATAGTTGCAAGAGCAATAGTTGGTGAGACGACCATATGATGACACATTGATATAGATCAAGATGATGAAGATCATGGTGTCGTGCCGGTGACGATAGAGATCATGACAGTACTTTGGAGATGGAGATCAAAGGCGCAAGATGATCATGGCCATATCATGTCACATATTTTGATTGCATATGATGTTTATCTATTATACATCTTATTCTTGCTTTGATTGACGGTAGCATTTTAAGATGATCTCTCACTAAAATTATCAAGAAGTGTTCTCCCGAGTATGCACTTACCAAAGTTCGTCGTGCCTGCACACCACGTGATGATCGGGTGTGATAAGCTCTCGTCCATCTACAACGGGTGCAAGCCAGTTTTGCACACGCGAATACTCAGGTTAAACTTGACGAGCCTAGCATATGCAGATATGGCCTCGGAACACGGAGACCGAAAGGTCGAGCGTGAATCATATAGTAGATATGATCAATATATGATGTTCACTATTGAAAACTACTCCATCTCACGTGATGATCGATTATGGTTTAGTTGATTTGGGTCACGTGATCACTTAGATGACTAGAGAGATGTCTGTCTAAGTGGGAGTTCTTAAGTAATATGATTAATTGAACTTAAATTTATCATGAACTTAGTCTTGGTAGTATTTTGCAAATTATGTTGTAAGATCAATAGCTAGCGTTGTTGCTTTCATATGTTTATTTTGATATGTTCCTAGAGAAAAATGCATTGAAAGATGTTAGTAGCAATGATGCGGATTGGATCTGTGATCTGAGGTTTATCCTCATTGCTGCACAGAAGAATTATGTCCTTGATGCACCGCTAGGTGACAGACCTATTGCAGGAGCGTATGCGACGTTATGAACGCTTGGCTAGCTCAATATGATGACTACTTGATAGTTTAAGTGCACCATGCTTAACGGCTTAGAATCGGGACTTCAAAGACGTTTTGAACGTCATGGACCATATGAGATGTTCCAGGAGTTGAAGTTAATATTTCAAGCAAATACCCGAGTTGAGAGATATGAAGTCTCCAACAAGTTCTATAGCTAAAAGATGGAGGAGAATCGCTCAACTAGTGAGCATGTGCTCAGATTGTCTGGGTACTACAATCGCTTGAATAAAGTGGGAGTTAATCTTCCAGATAAGATAGTGATTGATAGAATTCTCTCGTCACCATCACCAAGTTAGTAGAACTTTGTGATGAACTATAGTATGCAAGGGATGATGAAAATGATTCCCGAGTTTTTATGATGATGAAATCGATGAAGGTAGAAATCAAGAAAGAACATCAAGTGTTGATGGTTAACAAGACCACTAGTTTCAAGAAAAGGGCAAAGGGATAGAAGGGAACTTCAAGAAGAACGGCAAGCAAGTTGTTGCTCAAGTGAAGAAGCCCAAGTCCGACCTAAGCACGAGACTAAGTGCTTCTACCGCAAAGGACTGGTCATTGAAAGCGAAATTACCCCAAGTATTTGGCGGATAAGAAGGATGGCAAAGTGAACAAAGGTATATTTGATATACATGTTATTGATGTGTACTTTACTAGTGTTTATAGCAACCCTCGGTATTTGGTACTGGTTCGCTTGCTAAGAGTAGTAACTCAAACAGGAGTTGCGTAATAAATGAAAACTAGTTAAGGGTAAAGTGACGATGTGTGTTGAAAGTAGTTTCAAGATTGATATGATCATCATCGCACACTCGCTATACTTTCGGGATTAGTGTTGAACCTAAATAAATTTTATTTGGTGTTTGCGTTGAGCATGAATATGATTTGATCGTGTTTATTGCAATACGGTTATTCATTTAAGTAAGAGAATAAACTGTTGTTCTGTTTACATGAATAAAACCTTATATGGTTACATATCCAATGAAAATGGTTCATTGGATCTCGATCATAGTGATACACATATTCATAATATTGAAACCAAAAGATGCAAAGTTAATAATGATAGTGCAACTTATTTGTGGCAATCGCCGCTTAGGTCATATTGGTGTAAAGCACATGAAGAAACTCCATGCTGATGGGATTTTGGAATCACTTGATTATGAATCACTTGATGCTTAAGAACCATGCCTCATGGGCAAGATGACTAAGACTCCGTTCTCCGAATAATGGAGCGAGCAACCGACTTATTGGAAATAATACATACCGATGTATGCGATCCAATGAGTGTTAAGGCTCATGGCGGGTATCGTTATTTTCGACCTTCATAGATGATTTGAGCAGATATGGGTATATCTACTTGATGAAACATAAGTCCTGAAATAGTTGAAAGGTTCAAAGAATTTCAGAGTGAAGTGGAAAATTATCGTGACAAGAAAATAAGGTTTCTACGATCTGATCGCGGAGACAAATATTTGAGTTACGAGTTTGGTCTTCAATTAAAACAATGTGGAATAGTTTCACAAATTCATGCCACCGAACACCACATCATAATGGTGTGTCCGAACGTCATAACCGTACTTTTATTGGATATAGTACAATCTATGATGTTTCTTACCGATTTACCAATATCGCTTTTGGGATCATGCATTAGAGACAGCTGCATTCACGTTAAATAGGGCACCATCTAAATCAGTTGAGACGACACTATATGAACTGTGGTTTAGCAAGAAACCAAAGTTGTCGCTTTCTTAAAGTTTGGGGCTGCGATGCTTATGTGAAAAGTTTCATCTAGATAAGCTCAAACCCAAATCGAGAAGTGCGTCTTCATAGAATACCCAAAGGAAATTGTTGGGTACACCTTCTATCACAGATCCGAAGGCAAAACATTCGTTGCTAATAAATGGATCCTTTCTAGAGAAGGAGTTTCTCTCGAAAGAAGTGAGTGGGAGGAAAGTAGAACTTGATGAGGTAATTGTACCTTCTCCCTTATTGAAAGTAGTTCATCACGAAATCTGTTCTGTGACTACTACACCAATTAGTGAGGAAGCTAATGATGATGATCATGTAACTTCAGATCAAGTTACTACCGAATCTCGTAGGTAAACCAGAGTGAGATCCGCACAGAGTGGTACGGTAATCCTGTTCGGAAGTCATGTAACTAGACCATGATGAACCTACAAACTATGAGGAAGCAATGATGAGCCCAGATTCTCGCGAAATGGCTTGAGGCCATGAAATCGAGATGAGATCCATGTATGAGAACAAAGTGTGGACTTTGGTGGAGTTGCTCGATGATCGGCAAGCCATAGAAAATAAATGGATCTTCAAGAGGAAGACGGACGCTGATAGTAATGTTACTATCTACAAAGCTAGACTTGTCGAAAAAGGTTTTTGACAAAGTTCAAGATGTTGAATACAATGAGATTTTCTCACTCGTATCGATGCTTAAAAGTCTGTCCAAATCATGTTAGCAATTGCCGCATTTTATGAAATCTGGCAAATGGATAAACAAAACTGCATTCCTTAATAGAGTTATTAAAGAAGAGTTGTATGTGATGCAACCAAGAGGTTTTGTCGATCCTAAAGGTGTTAACAAAATGTGCATCTATGGACTGGTGCAAGCATCTCGGAGTTGGAATATACGCTTTGATAAGTTGATCAAAGCATATAGTTTATACTGACTTGCAATGAAGCCCGATTTACTAGAAAGTGAGTGGGAGCACTACAGCATTTCTGATAAGTATATGTGAATGACATATTGTAGATCGGAAATAATGTAGAATTATTCTGCAAAGCATAAAGGAGTGTTTAAAAGGAGTTTTTCAAAGAAAGACCTCGGTGAAGCTTCTTACATACTGAGCATTAAGATCTATAGAGATAGATAAAGACGCTTGATAAGTTTTTTCAATGAGTACATACCTTGACAAGATTTTGAAGTAGTTCAAAATGGAACAGTCAAAGAAAGAGTTCTTGCCTGTGTTACAAGGTGTGAAATTGAGTAAGACTCAAAACCCGACCACGGCAGAAGATAGAAAGAGAATGAAAGTCATTCCCTATGCCTTGGCCATAGGTTCTATAAAGTATGCCATGTTGTGTACCGATCTATTGTAAACCCCGCACCGAGTTTGGCAAGGAGTACAATAGTGATCTAGGAGTAGATCATCGACAACGGTCAAAATTATCCTTAGTGGAATAAGGATATGTTTCTCGATTATGGAAGTGACAAAAGGTTAGGTAAGTAAAGGGTTACGCCGATGCAAGTTTTGACACCGATCCGATGACTCTAAGTCTCGATCTAGATACATATTGAAAGTGGGAGCAATTAGCTAGAGTAGCTCCATGCAGCATTGTGGACATAAAATTGCAAAATACATAACGGATCCGAATGTGAAAGACCCGTTGACTAAGATTCTCTCACAAGCAAAACATGATCACACCTAAGTACTCTTTGGGTGTTAATCACATAGCGATGTGAACTAGATTATGAATCTAGTAAACCCTTTGGGTGTTGGTCACATGGCGATGTGAACTATGGGTGTTAATCACATGATGATGTGAACTATCGATGTTAATCACATGGTGATGTGATCTAGATTATTGACTCTAGTGCAAGTGGGAGATGAAGGAAATATGCCCTAGAGGCAATAATAAAGTTATTATTTATTTCCTCATATCATGATAAATGTTTATTATTCATGCTAGAATTGTATTAACCGGAAACATAATACATGTGTGAATATATAGACAAACAGAGTGTCACTAGTATGCCTCTACTTGACTAGCTTGTTAATCAAAGATGGTTATGTTTCCTAACCATGAACAAGGAGTTGTTATTTGATTAACAAGGTCACATCATTAGTTGAATGATCTGATTGACATGACCCATTCCGTTAGCTTAGCACACGATTGTTTAGTATGTTGCTATTGCTTCCTTCATGACTTATACATGTTCCTATGACTATGAGATTATGCAACTCCGCTTACGGAGGAACACTTTGTGTGCTACCAAACGTCACAACGTAACTGGGTGATTATAAAGGTGCTCTACAGGTGTCTCCGAAGGTACTTTTTGAGTTGGCGTATTTCAAGATTAGGATTTGTCACTCCGAATGTCGGAGAGGTATCTCTGGGCCCTCTCGGTAATACACATCAGTTAAGCCTTGCAAGCATTTTAACTAATGAGTTAGTTGTGAGATGATGTATAACGGAACGAGTAAAGAGACTTGCCGGTAACGAGATTGAACTAGGTATTGGATACCGACGATCGAATCTCGGGCAAGTAACATACCGATGACAAAGGGAACAACGTATGTTGTTGTGCGGTTTGACCGATAAAGTTCTTCGTAGAATATGTAGGAACCAATATGGGCATCCAGGTCCCGCTATTGGTTATTGACCGGAGACGTGTCTCGGTCATGTCTACATTGTTCTCGAACGTAGGGTCCGCACGCTTAAGGTTTCGATGCGATGTTATATTATGAGTTTATGAGTTTTGATGTACCGAAGGAGTTCGGAGTCCCGGATGAGATCGGGGACATGACGAGGAGTCTCGAAATGGTCGAGACGTAAAGATCGATATATTGGACGACTATATTCGGAGTTCGGAAAGGTTCCGAGTGATTCGGGTATTTTTCGGAGTACCGGAGAGTTACGGAATTCGTATTGGGCCTCATTGGGCCATACGGGAAAAGAGAGAGAGGGCCTAAAGGGTGGCCGCACCCCTCCCCTTTGGCTAGTCCGAATTGGACTAGGGAGGGGGGGCGCCCCCTTCCTTCCTTCTCCTTCTCTCTTCCCTTTCCTTCTCTCCTACTCCTACTACATGGAAGGGTTCCTAGTTGGACTAGGAAAGGGGGAATCCTACTCCCGGTGGGAGTAGGACTCCCCTAGGGCGCGCCATAGAGAGGGTCGGCCCTCCCCCTCCTCCACTCCTTTATATACGGGGGTAGGGGCACCCCATAGACATACAAGTTGATCATTGAGATCGTTCCTTAGCCGTGTGCGGTGCCCCCCTCCACGATATTACACCTCGGTCATATTGTAGCGGTGCTTAGGCGAAGCCCTGCGACAGGAGAACATCAAGATCGTCACCACGCCGTCGTTCTGACGGAACTCCTCCCCGCGCCTCTGCTGGATCGGAGATCGGGGTGCGTCATCGAGCTGTACGCGTGTCAAGAACTCGGAGGTGCCGGAGTAACGGTGCTTAGATCGGTTGGACCGGGAGGACATACGA
The DNA here is from genome assembly GCA_021437245.1 of Aegilops speltoides. Classification (NCBI taxonomy): domain Eukaryota; kingdom Viridiplantae; phylum Streptophyta; class Magnoliopsida; order Poales; family Poaceae; genus Aegilops; species Aegilops speltoides. Next base: position 506,517,539 of record CM038142.1, read on the forward strand.
CTACTTCCTCTACGTTGCGTTAATGCTTCCGCTTTGGTCTACGAGGGTACGTAGACAACACTCTCCCCTCTCGTTGCTATGCATCACCATGATCTTGCGTGTGCGTAGGAAATTTTTTGAAATTACTACGTTCCCCAACAGCCTCCACCGCCCCGGCTCACGCATGTCAGGCGGCGCCGGGTAGTTCACCTTATGGAGGAGGTAGGCCTTCCACTCATGCAAGTGGCGGCGGCCGAAGTTGTTGACCTCCGCTCCGTCGCTGGGGAATCGCTCTCCCATCGGCGGTAGTAGATGCGATGGTTGTAGACGGGGAGAGAGATAGGTACGAGATGGGGGCATCGGCGGCGAGACAGGGACTGCGGGCGAAGAGGGTGCGTCCACCGGCGAGAGAGGGGGGCTTTTATAGCGGCCGGTGGCGGCGAGCGGGTTGTAGACGTGTGTACGCGTGGCAGGAGGGGGCGGGCCGCACCGCGCCTCCCGTCAGGAATCGATGGAAGGCTGATCGGCGGCAGCCTAGGCATTGATTCCCCACGAAAAAACGAGGCGATAAGGACAACGAACGCAGCTGGTCGCTGACTCGGCGGGCCCACCTCGCGTTGGCACCAAAAAAGTTTCCCCTAGCGCCCCAGCGCTCCAGGTTTGGCCTGGGTCCGCTGGCGCCAAATTCAGGCCTAACAGGCGAAAAGTGGGCTTCTGGATGTGCGACTGGGTCGTTTTTTAGCGTCGGCGATAAAAAAGGGCCTTGAGGGGGCTGTTGGGGGAGGGGGCGTGGAGATGCTCTAATTTTGTTGCCTATGAGCGCTAAGTCATCAAGGCTATGGTGCAGCAGAATTAACACCCCGAGAAGAAGGGTTTTTTCGAAACTGGTTTTGATCTATTATTAAGTTTTTCAGAAGTACAAAGCATCTCAAACATAATAAAAATTACGTCGAGATTTCAAAACCATCAAACAACCCCTACTAGTCTACTGCCGCCAAAATGGGCCGCCGAGCACCGTTGTCGCCACTTCTCCGTTAGAGTTGGCTTGACCTTATCAATGACAGGCAGAAATTCTTCATCCATATGCTCCTAAGAACCAACACGCACGCACGGATCCAACATCTCGGGACGTATATGGCGTCGGTTACATTTCCTGCATCACCGGTATGACCACGGTAGCTGCTGCACAAGGTATTTCCAGTAAGAATCGTGCTGACGATGAATCGCAAAGCTAGTCATATCCAGAGAGAAAAACAATATATAACGTTTTGACTAGTCAAGTGACAACGATCATCAATCTAAAAAAAGGGCAATGATCGTCAGCATGGATGTCATGATCTGTCACAAGAGGGCTAGTTTTTCAACTAAAAAGGGGGGTCAAGCCCTCGGCAAGCTCGAAGTCAGTTCTCTTCTGTACCAAAAAACTAAAAAATCATGGCATGTTTTTCTTTTGGTTAGGACGAGCTTTTCAACAATAGTTACACATCAGCGTAAACCTTGTCGGATATAGATTAATGTCATTAAATTCGTAACATTTTCTTTCTTTTCTTAAAAAAAAGACTCATTTAGTGTGTTTGGTTGCTCGTATCGATTTTTTCTGTATTGCATGCTTGTTCTAGTTGGGCCAGAGTGACAAAACCAAACTAAAAACTATCATTTACACATCGTTTGGTTGCGTGCATGTAGGCTGCCTGGATTAGATAAGCAATTTTAGCATGACGTTTGGTGTCCTGCATTGACTGGGTTTTGATACAACTACACGGTGTTTGGTTGCATACATTAAAATATGATTAGGAGTTAACAACTACATGTAATTCACAGAGCTACACATAACACACAGGAGGGCGTTGAGGCAGAGGACATGGGACGAGAAATGCAGCGCACGCGCCAGGTCGGCATCGGCGTCGGTGTAGTAGGATGCAGAAGAGGAGGCCAAAAGGAATGACGCAGTCATCGACACCAGTGTAGTAGGACGTGAGCAAGGAGCACGACGCCGGCGATGACACTAGTGCAGCAGGACATGGGCGAGGAGGCCGAGAGGAATGACGCCGACGGTGGTGATAGTGCAGCAGGACGCCAAAGAGGAGGCCGAGAGGAACGATTAGAAGGGATGAAGAAGATTGAGGACTGTCATTAAAAATATATCACTCATATGCATATGTACAATCCACGAGAAAGATGTAGATCTACTCGTCTGCAATCGTCAAAACAGAAAAAACATGCTACACACTGATCGTATGGAAATTGCGATGTGAAGCTATTGGTCAAAGGAAATTTCAATTTGTAGACCGTGCTCGGCGAATTTGACGAAATTCATCCAAAATAGCTCCAAATAATGACACGAAATTGAGCATTTACGATCGACAAACCTAAGAACCGATCGTCTGAAATGGAACCATAACATCGATGTATATCTTTTTATGTAGACCTTATCTTAAATCGAAGCACCGTTGAGTATATTAGAAGGTAAATAGATTAGGGGGGAGGGGTTACATTAGAACACACGCAAACACATGTAGAGGGTCCACCGAGTCACACGTAACTGCACCATCGATTGCGTCGCTCACGAAAAACGGTTAAATCGAGCGTTCCAAGCGATGCAGGCCAAAAGGTGTTTTAAAATTGGTGTTGTGCAAACCAAAGAATGAGTGAATGCGAGCAACCAAATAGCTCAATTTTTTTCCACACGAGCATGGTTGAGCTCTTTGTGGGTAACCAAACACGTCAATTGTCATTTGTTTGGACCAACCACAAGTTGAGTTGAGTGGGTGAACACTTATGAAAATGCGTTGCTATGTGTGCAACAACATGCATGCTCTATTTTGGAAGACTCGTCGCATCTCCAACCCTGACGCTCAAACCGCTCGCAACCATCCGGCGCGGTTCAGACGTGTTGTGCCGTCCAACACGGTCCTGCATCGATCCGCAAAGCGGTTTGGACGCACTTTCTCCCGCAAACTAGAGACAAACATGGGAGACTTTGCAAGCATCTGGACAATAGCCACACCCGCTTCTGACCACCCTGGCCCACCCAAAACCCTTTTCTCTCGCCCGGCGCGTGTTTCCGTCCGGCGCCAGCTGCCCGCATTCATGTCGTTGTAGAGCATCCGCTCCCCATTGAAGCCGACACACAGAGTGGACATGACCTCTCACTGGCACTGGCACTGAAGCGACGCGCCGGCCGAGGGCACCCGTGACGCGTCCTAGTGTTTGCGCATGTTCAATGTCGGAGACGCGTTACTGGATAGGACGGGACGGATATCTACCACACCCGTTCAATGCCCCGTTTGTCCGTATGTTGCCATTAAGCAGGCTCGCCGACCGGAAAACCCACTCCGGCGCCACGCATTGACGCACCCAGACGCTTAGCCTCACCAGAATCTGCTATTCAAAGACGGCCACACCAGGCTTACTCCATGCCACAACACAAGGCGCTCCACATCCTCCTCCCTTACACCACATCCGCCATGACTCCGGGTGGCAACACTCTGTGGGAGAGCCTTTCGACAGAGATGAAGTACGAGGTGGCCACCCGCGTGCCAGGCAGATCAAGGCCGGCATGCCAGCCAGCTCGCTCAAGGTCTCTGACGACAGGGACGACCCCACGATGGAGAGGGCTCCAACGACACCGCACCAGAGCCCGCCCCTGTGCATGCCGTCTTTACCATGGAGCAGGCGCAGGCACACTTCAACGCCTATGTCGGCATTCTAGTAGGCGCAGGAGGAACAATGGTACAACTTGTTCCTCCTATAGTAGCACCGGCTGGCGGAGGGCTAGATTGACGGCGAGCGCGCAAGCGAGGAGACCGCAGCCATGGCCGCGGTGAACCCCAACTTCGGCGCGGAGCAGCGTGCGGTCTACTAGGCCATTCGCGCTCAAACCGCCGCCGGAGGGTAGTTGTAGGCAATCGCGGACGAGAACAACGCGAGTTGCGCCTCCTACGCGCCATGCCGACGAACTATCAGGCGGCCCAGTTGGACGACGACAATGTCGGCGCCACCATTTCCATTGTGGACCTTACATCCACCGGCGTTGGACAAGGCACGAACTCCTCTGAGCACGAGTGTGGCATGGGAGGCGGCAGGGCCTTGTGCTCCATGTGGGCCAGTCCGTCTCCTGTGTTCTACTCTTTCTTGCCGGAGACTGCAGCTTCGTTTCACGGGTCTTATCGCCAGTGCTCATGGAGACGGTGGATGGAGGAAGCGGTCCCAAGAAGGTTACAACAAGGGCTCGGACGCCGCGACCACCGTAGTTTTTTTTCCTAAATGTTTGAAATGTAAAGAAAATGCTCCGTGTTTGCATGAATGTCGTCCTGTTTATATGAAAGCTGTTGTGTTTACACGAATTTCTTCTGGTTAGTTCAAAAAATTGTTGAAATGTATGTGGGCAGCATTGGATGATTGCCTTTCGCATCCATGTTTGTGGATTGGTCTCCCCTGTCCGCGGACGGATGCGGGGGGAGGGAGGAGGGGAATTTGCGGGTCGGCATTGGAGACGCCCTCATAAGGTATCTATCACATACCGCTCCATAAAGAAAAAATAAGTCTCGGCATTTAGACATAGCATTGAGGAAAAGAGATGAGATTTTTAAGCGGTATAAGGAGGGATTTTGTTGGTCAGTTTAAATCCATATTCTTCGAAAAGCTCTACATGGGTAAACGATATTTTTTTAGATGAGGAAAACTCGAATTGAAGTGAGAAATAACAAAATTATTGATCAAAGACTAATCCTAACGAAACAAAATACACCAAGTTATTTAAACGGGCGGAGTGTTGATTTTCAAGCTTATTGTCTAGTTTGCTTAAAATTGAGCTTAAGATTATCTGCACTACAATCTAGTACCATCGTTCTTGTTCTTGTTTACACGGCCTCTTGTATTTTGAGCCTCACTTTGACCACTAATTTAACAAATAAAATGTGAGTTATGTGCAATATAAATTATACACCACTCGAACTTTTTTGGCATACAATTCATATGTTACTCTTTTTAGAAGATACGGTATAACTTTTAAATTTATCTCAAGTTGGTGTCCAAGTTAAGCCTAAAATACGACGGAGACTTGTAAACCGGAATAGAACAGAAGGGCTTTCCAAATAAACAAAAACATAACGAGTACTGTGAGTATTGAGGAAATGAAGGTCAACTTCGAGATAATTAATACAGCTTAGACGCCGTCGTGCAAATGTACTTGGGCAGCAGCATACATGCATGTCCAATCTGATAGACCAGACACCAGAACCTTATTTTCTTCTTTCCGCGGAATAGGACTGCTGCTCTCGACAACAAAGATACCAGTAACTTCTCTGCAGAATTATGAAAGGAAACGGGGGAAATGATTGCCCAATCTGATCCAACGCCTGAGTATGACATTTGACATCCGACACAAATGCTTCTCCGTGGAAAATCCGCCTCCACCATCTACCAAAGGCGAGGGATGTGACGACATTTCTTCTTCCCTTTCAAAGCTCTCATCACAGTCGGAGGCCTCGGTCGTTGCCTACCTGCTGAACCTCTCGGATCAGTTGTGGCTGGCTGCTGCACATGTCATTGCTTACCTGAACCTCTCGGAATATAATTTTAGTACAAGGGTGTTAACGACCCGCTAATACAGAGGAATCATGCAGCCGACGATGAATCACAGACTATGTTCAGTCCTGTCGATCAAGCGTACTGGTACTCAATAACCAGTTCGACAAAGTCAAGAGAGTAGGGATCGTCAGCATGGATGTGTCCCAAGGGAGCCAATTCTTCGATAACTAAGCTTTTTAAATGCCATTGACTTTGGAGCTTATTGTCTGTTTTACGTAGTCAAATCCTGAGTTTGACGTCGCCACAAATGTTTCTCCTGTGTTCCTCGAAAAAATGTTTCTCCTGTGGAAAATCCACCTCCAGCATACGTCAAAGGCGTTCTGGTTCTTCGCCCTGTCTTCACAGACCTCAGCCGTTGCGTACCCTACCTCAACCTCTCGGATCAGCTGTGGCTGCTGCATTTGTCTGCGCTTTTCTTCCCAAGTTCTCCCTCCGTCCCATAATATTAAAAACGTTCTATATTACGAGACGAAGGGAGTACATCGTAGTATACTTTGTAACCAACAGGAATCATGCAGCTGGCGATAAATCGCAAAGCTCGGTCATGTCCGGAGAATATACTATACTTGCTTACTCAAGTGTCAAGTGACAACACCATGGATGTCAGGATGAGCCAGTAGTTCCTCGGCAAGCTCGAAGTTGCATTGATTCTGGAGCTTGTTGTCTAATGTCTAGTTTACCAGAATTCAGCTTAAGATTAAGTAATAATCCCTCCGTTCCAAGCCTCAGAATCAGATCCGGCTCCACGAGTACAGATTCGCGCAGACACCAACATGTTCCGATCACCCAACCTGCCCGGCCGGTAAACCGTTTGCACGGATTATTCTAAGCCGGCGCCCTCCTTAATCTATGATAGATCAGGATCGCACCGTACTAGCATCGTGTAGGTTTTTTGCAGGTTGAGTGTCGATCGATCTGGGAATTTAGCAGCTAGCTGTATTTCGCTCTTTTGTGCTTGTGCTTTCGATATACTCCATCCGTTCTATATTAGTTGTCGCTTAGACAGATGTATCTAGTACTGAAATATGTCTACATACATCCGTTTCAACGACAACTAATATGGAACTGAGGGAGTAGACCAGAACCATGTGGCTTAGTACAATTTAGCCGCTAGTGATCAGTCTGATTAAAGCTAATTAAGATGGCTGTGACAGGCCAAAAGGGAGTACTACTTATATTTAGGGCTGGACCAAAAGCTCGTAGCTTGCGAGCTTAATGAGCGCTCGACAGTTCGGCTCGTTAAGCTCGGAGCTCGCTTCTTAATGAATAGAGCCAATCATTGATTTCAGCTCGTTAAGATTAACGAGCTTAACAAACGAGCTCACGAGTTTCACGAGTAGCTCGTTAAGCTCATTAGTAACAACATAACACATATTTTCATCTTACGTGACAAACTTTTTGTACCACCTCAGCCCATCAATTCAATCTAATCGACATATAAGGCAACAAACTAGTGCATTTTTTTGTAGTCACCACATTTCATCTTGAAAACCACACCTACACATTCATCATGTATATCATAACACATTATAATCTGTTAACGAGCGCTCGCGAGCGCTCACGAGCTTAACGAGCTTCAAACGAGCCGAGCCGAGCAGGATTTTCTGCTCATTAATCTTAACGAGCTTAACGAGCCGAGCCTTAACGAGCACGAGCTTAACGAGTACGAGCTTAACGAGCCGAGCTGCTCGTTAGTCCACCCCTACTTATATTCCTGAGCGAACCGTGCATGCGCATCTCACGACACAGCCACGATGCCCGTGATAACTCGCACAATCAAAAAGTGTATCATTGCTACATTTGTGGGTGCTGGCGGAATCAAATGATGCCCTAAATATACCTGTCACGTGGTGCTCCAAGGATCATTTCAGCTCAACGAATCAGGTAATCCAGAATCACAGTGAGAGGGCCTAAAAAGAGTCAACAGAACATAATGGCTTTTGGATCAAGCAAACAGAACGAGTAAGAGTATTCGAGAAATGATAGTCAACTTCAAGACAATTAATAATGCAGCTTAGGCACAACAAAAATGTTAGGCGGCTGCTAGGCGTCATCCGCCTGCAAATCTCACAATTAGCATCCTCCAAGACAGCCCTTGGATTTAATTATGCGCGGCCGTCGGATTCAAGCCACGTGTTCACCCTCCCTACAAAAATCCCGTTGTCCTTCCCCGCGTTGCTGCAACGGTTTTCGTGGAAGCAAAATCCCCACCTCCTCTGCAGCTCCTCTGCACCCGCCCGAGGACAGGGCGAGGAGGAGATCCACGCCGCCAACGCCGCGTTGCCTCTACCACAGCCGCCGCCAACGCCGCACCGGCTCTACCATCGCCGCAGAAGACGCAGCATCGCCTCTACCTCGCCACCGTCGATGCATCAACGCCCCCGTACACCTTCCAACGCCATGGCAGCTCACCACATAGTTCGATCTATGTTGTCGGCCGCCATGGATCGAAGCTCCGTGCTCCATCGAGCGGCGAGCAGGCGATCGGCCCGATTCTCGCCGGCGAGCCGATTGGCGGTCTCTGCAGCTGCAAGGAACTCCGCAATCCTCCTGTGTTCTCTGCTGAAGCATCCCGGGCAAGCTCCTCAGAAGCTTGGGTAAGTGGCAAGATACTTGCTGGCATGAAGCATGATGTTGTTTTGATTCTGCCATGTTCATAATTTTGTATCTCTCGATCACCGTCCTCGTAAAAAATACAGATCAATTGCAGCATGTCTTCTTATGTTAACTTTCCAATTTCAGTTTAATAACTGCTCTAGCAATGTGCAGGGGAACAACTGAAAACTGTGTGTACTTGCCCTTACACTTTCAGTTTTTTTTTTCAAAAAAAATGTTCAGGAGGGATTCAACTGAAACCCATGTATAATTTGCTCCTTCCAGTTTCAGTTTAAGATTTACAAAAACAGAAAATGTGCAACATGTGTGGTGAATGCTCCTAAGAAAGTACAAAATCAAAGTTGAAAAAAAATCCCCAATATGAGCTTATTTGTAAGGCTAATGCTGCATTTCTTGTGAAAAAAATGAAGCACTGGTTCTATTTGACTATGTTGCATGCTTTAAGCAGTGATCCTGTTGGACAAAGTTCCTTCACTAGAAAAATGTTAGATAGAAAGATGTTGCATCTAGCAGGAAAAGCCAATTTCAATTACAAAACCCCAAAATCAATTCTATTACTTTTGCTTGTAGCACTGTGATCATTGTATTAGAAAGATGTTGAAGCATTTTATTTAGTATCATGGGTGTGAAACAAAATATGATGCTGCTCTCACTGACAAATGGATTTTATTAGAAGATGAAACAAATCTGATGTAAATACATGTTTTATGCTAGAAACACTAGTTTCTTGCACATTCTACCTTTTCATCGACAATGTGATAACTTTTTCAGTAACAACAAAAATAGGTTGCTGGTGCTGGAGTTGGTGATGATGAGAGCTACATTATGGCGCAAATGTCTCCTGCTAATGTCGAGATGGAAGGGTGATTAATGCTGCTGATGTGCAGCAAGATATGGATGATGCAGATGATGATGCGATATCATCGCAACCACTTGTTCCATATGTGGGCATGACCTTTGATTCAGTTGATGATGCAAGGAAATTCTACAACACATATGCTTTTAGGCACGGGTTTGGAATCGTAACATCTGCTTCAAAAACAACAAAGCGAGAGGTCCCACAAAGCTAATTAGCGGGACTTTCACATGTGTTCATGCGCGACCGATGGAAGCAAAAGTGAATCGATAGCACCGCAGATAGTATTGCAACAGAGTCAAGCAACACTAGCAAACGCCGGACTTTGGATGAACATGGTGACACAAGAAAAGGAATAGGTTGCAACGTCCACGATTGCAAGGCTCACATGATCGTTGGACTCCGAGATAACCGATGGACCGTTACATGCTTTACAGAAGACCATACACATACTCTGCTGAAACAGGAAGAGAAGGTTAGGTTTTACCGGTCTCATCGAAAGATCCCACGAGAAGACCTCCAAATGATAAGGACGTTGCATGAACGCAACTTGTCAACCTCAGATTGCATGGGAATCCTTGGAGATTGTCACGGAGGTGATCAAAGGCGCCTTGGATATGTCAAAAGAGATGTTTCAAATGCACGGTCCGAGATGCGGCAAACCATGGCATTTCAGGACATGGCCATGACAGTCGAATACTTTGAGAGGCGGCAAGCTGAAAGCCCACAATTCTTCTATGCAACACAAGTGAATAAGGAGACAAATGCTGTAGAAGCATTGTTTTGGGTGGATGGAAGGACAAGAGCACTATACCCGAAGTACAAGGACTGTGTCTTTTTTGATACAACATTTTGCACAAACAAATACAACATGCCTTTTGCTCCGATCGTTGGCATCAACAACCATCTTCATACTATTGTCTTAGGTTGTGCGTTGCTTCCAAATGAGCAAATTGAAACCTTCAAGTGGGTCTTTCGGCAATGGTTGCTTGCGATGAACAACGAGTACCCAACAAACCTTATGACTGACCAGTGCAAAGCAATGGAAACTGCAATTTCTGATGTGTTCCCTCACACAGTCCATAGGTGTTGCAAGTGGCATGTACAACGGAAGGCGCGTGAGAAACTTGGGAGGTTGCTTACAAGGGATTCAATTTTTGAGAAAGCTTTCTACGAATGCATCAATGAAGCCGAGACAGTGGATGAATTTGAAGAAACATGGCAGCACATGCTGCATTGCTTCGAGTACACAGAGAATAGGCACTTACAGAACATGTGGGAATGCCGTCAGACATGGGCTCCTGCATACTTCAAGAATGATTTCTTCCCTTTCACAAGCACAACCGGGCGATCAGAAGGGCTGAATTCTTATTTCAAGACATTAGTGCATCCACAAAACTCGGTTTTTACATTTGTAAGGCAGTATGAACTACTAGAAGAAACAATGCTAGACCGTGAAGATAATGCTGCTTTCACTGGAGAAACGACAACAGCACCACTATGGGGAAAATGCAAGATAGAGCGTCAAGCTGTTAACTTCTACACACGCAGCGTCTTTGGCAAGTTCCAAGAGCAAGTGGCAGCATCTACAGCTTATATAATCAACCAAGTGCCGAATCTTGAGAAGGAAGGTATCATGTTTGAGCTTTACTCAAACTTGTATGATAATCCAAAGTTGTACCATGTGCATGCTGTGATAGAGGAGGGGCTGTACTCATGTAGCTGCCATTACTTTGAGATGAATGGTGTGCTTTGCTCACACATCATAAGGGTGATGATACAAATTAATGTGCAAGAAATTCCAAGTAGATATATGCTGGAAAGGTGGTCCAAGCAGCTCGACAAACATGGACACCTCTGGGAGGTTCCTTGAGTTTGGACTACGAAACAAACACTCTCAAGTACAACTCATTTGCGAGATATGAATGCATTGGCAGCGAAGCATGCTCGATTGATCCAGCTTACAACTTCGACAGATGTAATAAAGCAGCTCTGGCCCATAATTGCTTCGATGAAAAAAGATCAAATGTCCAGGGAAGAGGTGGTGCAGCAGCAGCAACCCCCTCAAGCAAGTGCATTTAATGCTGCAACTGGAGCAAACCAACAATCATCGGCACCACTGCAGAATCCTGCTCGTGTGCCGAAGCAAGGTCGGCCAACAGAGCGAGCAAAAAGAAAAAAGACATTGTTGGAGCAGCGAGAAGATGAGCATAAGAAGAAGCTTCAGAAAGAAGCCAAGAAAGAAAGCAAGAAAAAAGACAATGTGGAGTCGTCAAGCAAGCCAAAACCTAGGAGGAAAGTTACTTGTTCATTTTGCAGTGAAGAAGAACACACTATCAAAACCTGCAAATCATTCCTCGAGTACAAGGCTATGATGGCTGCTAACCTTACAACAAAATGTCGGTTTTGTTCGAGGAAGGCCATACAATGCAGTCTTGCATTCAGTTTCAAGCTGCGATGGCGAAAGTGGAGCGACATGCTCAATAGTTAGTTTTACTCAGTAGTTGAATTCAAAGTACAAGAAAACAGTAGCAGTAACTTGAAAAAGCTTATTTTCGAAGAAGACATATTTGTACTCTGTGGACGTACTGAATTTTGTTTGAACTTCACATGGATCATTTTGGAGTGGGGAGTGAAGAGAAAATGAAACATTGATATTATGTTTATATACAATTTTCAGTTATTATGTTTATATTTTGGAGTGGGAGCAATACATGATTTTTAACTTTACATAGATCATTGTGCTAAAAAAAAGTTTATATTGTTGCTGCAAAAAGTGGGAGTGAAAAAGAAATGAAACATTGATATTATGTTTGCGCTAAAAAAATCATCGCGGTCATGGAGGTACAACATTAACTTCAAGAACCAGAAAGGCTGATCTTCTAGCATGTTGTCTTAAATCATATGCAGCAATTTCATTTTCTCAACTCTGATTAGCGAAATCCCCAACCATATTCTAGTGGCTGCACATACTTGCTGTAGTCCTGTGAAAAATGCTACTTGTACGCTGTTAGTACCACGACATTGCCATGGCTGGAAGTTCTGTTCCAACTCAGTAATGCTGCTATAAAAACATTGCAATGGCTGGCTAAAGAGGAATAGATACAACTTATATAGATTACAAAGTATCACCAGCAGTACACAAAACTGGAAAGCTCGAAAGAAGGATCAGCCGAAGCTTGTCAAACGGCAGCGTCAAAGAATGTTGCCAGGCAACAGAAAACTACCACTTACTGATGATAAAAAATGTTCATTAGGCATTGTTTTAGAGCCTCTCCCAGGATTGACAAAAAAGAAAATACACAATTTTCATTTATTAAAAAAGTGTGTTTCTAAAAATGTATTGATTGCTTCAAGTAGTAGGACATACAAGCCAAAAAAATACTTCTTCCAGCAACTATCACAAAACTGATCCTTTCGAAAAAAAGTCAATGTTTCATGAGCAGTTTTCTTTCCAGTAATTCCTCAAACGTATGATTGTCATACAAATTATGATGCCAACAGGATGCTAGAAAACACACATAAAACAAAAAGATTTGCTTTACATTAAGTTTCATTTTGACATAAAAGATAACATGACACACTACTGGCAAGCTACATTCCTAGGATTATCAAGTTGCATCTTCAAAACGCTGCTGCGGTCGCCTTCTTGAATGCCTTCTTTGAATGCACTACGATTCACCTACTTCAACACACTGTGATTTCCTTATGCACATCAGCAGGGCAGATCTTGTTCAGCGGATGGGAAAACAGCTTCGAAGCAATCGTCTTCCGCACATCAAGCATATTTTGCTTCATAAGAAAAAATGGTAAAAAAGAGTGCAAAAGTATATCGACACGCAACACATGCACAAAGTACCCCAAAAACATGATTATGAATTTTACCTTCTTAAAATCTTTCATCCTAATGCCATCGAAATTTTCCAAGTACAGAGTTGCAAAAAGTCCACAATCAAAGCTGTTTTGTGATGCCATACAGAAAAATGTGTAGAAGATGGTTAAGATGGGTACAAAAGAGGACACGAAAGAACTACTATTATGGAGGGTGATGTTCATCGGAGCTTACTGAGTTGCCTGTTGTGGGTAGTCAAGCAGCGGCCAGTCGGATTTGAAAGAAGATAGGTCCACCGTGAAAGCTGGCTCTTCCAAGCAATCCTTTTGAAATTGGTAAACTAGAACAAATAGCAAAACATCAGCTAAAAAGTTATAGGTGCTTTGTAAACCAACAAGTAAAAATGGAAGAAAATTGCTACCACCACTAAAACTTCAGGTTATTGCTCTCTTTTACATTAAATGAAACATTGAAAGCTACAGATAATGCTCATTGTGGATCTTGTTTTTTCATTAATGAAACAAAGAAAACTACAAATAAAAGGATGAGATGTCACTTGCCAGATTCCTTGCAGTAACATCCAGTTTTCCATTATCCAATGAGTCAAACAAGTTAAACTCCTTGTGCAAGAGGTTAATGACACAAACAATCCAGTGGCCATCGCGGACAATGGTGAAGTAAAGCTAGAAAAAGAAGTAAAGACAAGATAGAAGTGAATAAACTTGAAAGCAGCAAAAACTGAAGGAAACACATAAATTGATATAAAAAAGTGTTGGGAGCAGTCTTACTAGGTCAAAAACAGAAATCTGAAAATTTTGGCACGCCCTCCTCAGCTCTTTTGCACAAACACTTGGATCAAATACTTCTGGGTGAACAGAGAGTTGAAGCTGCAACACATGTGGACGCAGCAAAACACAAAATTAAGAAAAAGGATGAATAGATATCTGTTGTAGTAGGGTATACACAAAAAAAAAGAAAACTCTAGAAAAAGTGATAGCAATAAAAAGGATAGAAAGTAGATGTGGACTAACACTCATTAAAACAGAGAAAGCAAATTTCTTCTGCTTATTTGAAGACGACAACTGTTCAATGTTGAAGCTTTCAATGAATAATGACATGACTTCACTACAAATATGAGCGTGGCTTCAACGACTTACGGAAGTTCGTAATGTAATGTGGAAATCACCAATCCTAATGAAAGGAGGCCTGCAAAGAATAAGGAAAGAAAACCATAGTAGTGAGGACCGTTTGACAAAGATGAAAAATGTATTAATACAAGATAACAAAAATGTTGGAAGCAAAATTCAGAAAAAGATGCCACTTACTCAACTTCCCCTCTCTTCATCTTCTTCATCTTGTACCTCTTCATGACATAGTGCTGGTACATTGCTTCCGTGTTCGAATCTGTCTTTATTTTCTTGTACTTTGCTCCGGTGACAAAGGACTCCCTACTCTTTTCTTGCTCTTGAGTTTGTTCTCATCCTTCCTCTTCAACTTCTCCTCGTCAAGGTTGGGGCTTGGTTCCTGCTGCTAACTAGAACAATCTGGCTCTTCTTGTGGCTTTGATGGTCCATCTGAAAAAAGCCAGAGAAAAATGATTTTACGAAAAATGTTGCGATGAGAGTTTTGTTCAAAGATATACATGACAGAGCATACCTGCAGCCCCACTTGATAATGGAGCCATGGAGATTGGTGTGACATCGTACACAGGAGCTTCTACTCCTCTTGATATTGCAGCCTGAGGAGTGACATCAAAAACACCACAAGACTTTGGTGTTCTGGCAGTGTTGCCATGATTTGGAGCATTGGATTTCGGATCTTGACTTTGGACACTAATCCACCAATCGTACTCCTCGGTGCCCTCTTGGAACAGGCGCATTGACGGCGCATCACTCCAATCTCCAGCCACGCTAGTGTGCACAGAGTCATTGCGCTCGATGAATTGGTCGCCATACTCAATATCTTCACCACTAGACACTTTCTCCCTTGCATTCTCAAAACACTGTGCAGGGGGCTCACTGACAACAGAACTAGTTTGTGTGCCCATCTCAACCACATTGCCGCCATTAGACTCATGATCAATGTCGGTTGCATGGTTGCTTCGAGCTCCTTCACCGGGCTCAACCACCTTGTCTGTTGTTGGCTCATCCGCGGCTTTCCTGATATAGCTTTCGTTGGCACATCTATGATGATCTGACTTGTCTACATCATTGCTGCGAGGGGGTGGCACATCAAAACTAACATCCGTTGCTCCCTGATAACTTCGCGAAGCAGCGTCCACATCTTTGAGGAGTTGCCCCAAGTGCTTGCATTGTATTGCTTGCAACACTTGCCCAAAAGAGCTTAGAGCCCCTTTTAACTCTGAAGAATAACGTTTTGTTTGCTTGTCGAGATTGCAGCCGATGTGGTGGTAGCTGAAAAATGTGTGGAACAAATGATGGTCATCGATATTGAAGCAACTTAACATATAATGGAACTAGAAGAAAGCAAAATAGAAAGGAATTTAATAAAAAATAAAGAACAGAAATAAAAACACAAAAGAATAAGGAATAACCTCACTCGAGCTCTGCACGAATGGTGCTGGGTTTTAAGCCAATCATCCAAAGGAACCGCACACATCTTCGCTCGTGCTTTTGCCATGTTCCGTTGGATTGTTACCACCTTCCGTAGGATTCTCTTCCTCAGCCACATCAGCTTGGTTGTCATTAATGTTGACATTTTCAGCCCCACAATCTTCAGCATGAACACAATCCGGGTTGTCCAAACCTGCTGATCTTGATCAACTTCCGTCCTGTTGCCTCACAGGGCCTTGGCAGTAATGCTGCGTCGGGTGTCTCGATAGAGGCGAAACTACATGACACAAAGTAAAAAGAAAACAAAAAAGAATTAAAACCATTTGGTACACAAACAACAGAAATAAAATAAGGAAAACACAAAAATGGGAAGAAACAATAATGCAATGGATGAGGAAGGTAAAAACACACAAAACTTACACGACACTTCCCGAATGAAGCTTTGCCCAAAGATAGCTTGTTGTCAAATTCCAATACAAGATCAAAGTCCGTCTGATGTACGAAGCAAGCCCTTGGAAGAGAATAATTCAGCTGGTGCTCATTGATGGCAGCTTGGGGGAATATCAAATGGTCCATGTAAATAACCTGAATAAGAAAGACAAGAAATAATTTCTCAGACACAAAAAAGATAAAATGTGATTATGACAAACAAAGACATGTTGCGATAGATAGAAACAATCTAACAAGAAAAGAAAGTATACCGCAAGCATAGGAAAACAACCCCCAACCCAGAATGAAGAAGTAGCTTGTGATTTTATCTTGTCCTGACACTTCTTGACCTCCCTCATTGCAACACTTAAAACATGCTCGTCCCAAGCGAATTCAGCAACCTTGTCCATTTCTTCAAGGCTTTTCAAGTACTCTAGGGCACCATGTTTCCGGTGCTTGGAGTTAAAAGCGGTTGCAAGCGCCAAGAGCACCCATGATCTCTTCGTAGTATCGCCATCATCATTCCTTGCTCGGTGAAGCACATTCACTGTATGCGCAATTGGAGCCCTGCCATTCTTATGATAAATGTTGCGTAACTCACACTTTGCTCGTGTCTCTTGAAAAGCTCAACTGGTTTGTTGCACGATGGGATATTGAAAACCTTCTTCACCATGTCTCTAGTAAACACAATCACCTTGGTCCGACTCAGCCTGAAAACCCACAAATAAAAAATGTATTCATTGGTTACTAACAAAAACATAACCTAAGAAAGAAAAGAAAGTATATGTTGCAGACATGTATGATGCAGGAGAAAAAAAGAAAAAAAAATGAGGTGGGTGCAATACCGAGCTCACGCTTTTCAGTGTCAATGTTCATAGTTAACCACTCCATCGATCGGTGGCGCTTTGAAATGTGAAATGGTCATCAGATCACCAAAGCCAGTTTCATTTATGTAGCTCCTCTTGGTGGGATTAAGTTTTGTCTTTGCAACTTCACGCAAACGTTTTGCTGCAAAACGTTGGCTGAATCTGATACCAGACTCCATTACTTCTTCGTCGACATGTAGCTGCAGAAAATTACATGAAGCAAAAACACTATAAGATGGAAAAAACTTGTATATATGTAGAAATAAAACAAACAATAAGACACTGGCTGCACTGACTTTCATCTAAAACAACCTAATTTAAACAACAAAATGCATCTAAACAAACAAAAAATGCAACATAAACCTAATCTTTACTGACCAGATAGCATCGTCACAAGTTAGACCACTGAGAAATCTAGTCATCCAACTCTGAAAATCTCGACACCTACGACTACAACCCTGACCCCTACATCTAAAATCTCAACTGTAAACCCTCCACTTTCAGCTAGACCCATCTACAAAGCTAGGTACACCATCCTCTTTTAGCTAGATTATGATCAAATATTATTATTTCAATTCTCAAGTATGTATATGGGCATAGTATGCTGGTGTTTTGGAAGTTTATAGTTAAATAGGTGGTTTGCAGCAATATTCATCACATTTTGCAAGTTTATTCTTAAAAATGTGGTTTGTAGCAAGTAAGTTGTAGAGAACAGACTTCATTCACCATGATCGCTCTCTCGTATGCCTTTGTAGAGATGTTTTCATGCAACAGAAGGCGTGGTCATTTGACACTCATGTTGTGTTAATATTTGTTACATGTTCTATAGACTCTTGAACTGGCTGCCAGACGAAGCTCCCATGTCCAACTCTAAAAATCTCATCACCTACCACTACAACCTTGTCCCCTACCTCTAAAATCACAAGTATAAACCCTAGCTACAACATGGAACCAAATTAATCTGATGTACACAACAAACCCTAGCTGAATTGGGGATGAATTTGGGGACCTGGAGGGAGTAACGGCTCAACTTAAACCAAATTAATCTATGCTATGCATTCGGCCCGGATCTACTCGTCCCAAATTGGGAACTCATCGAATTAAGCTCAAGGAGATCAATCAGCGGGGAGAAAAATGCTGCAATTGCAGGCCACCATACCTCTCGTCCGCCGCCAAGAAAAACAGGGGGCGTGTAGCTCGGCGCCGTGGTCGACGATGCTCGGCGGCGCCGATGATGCTCGCCGCCGCTCGTCCGGCAGACATCCAGATCCCCGCCACCGCCATTTATCTCGATCTCGGACTCGCCTGCGCCGTCGTCAGAGCTAGAGATGGGGATGTGGATGGAAAACGATGCAAACAGACAGGTGCACCGAGCTAACGGGGGTGGAAGCAAAAAAAAATCACCTGGGGCACGCGCGTCCACACACCTGGAAAGAACGCGTCCGCACCGTCCGATGCCGCGCGATCCAACGGCGCGCGAGACGGTTGCTCAGCCGGCTGCGTGCATCCGGCTGCGAATAAGCGTTTTCCAAAATGTTACTACAGAGGCCGGGGAGTCCCCTTTTCGAAAAAAACAACAACAAAAATGTTACTGCAGCAGCAGCATGTGTATTCCCTCTTTATTTCCTTCTTTCGCCGGAGTAGGACTTCTTCACCTGACGAACGAACACAGGTGTAGCAATCTGATCCAACATCTGAGTGTGAGTGCGTGACATCGACACAGAATTTTGAAGTTTCTTCTGTGGAAAAACCGCCCCCACCATCCTGCAAAGGCGTTCAGAGTGATGGCATTTCTTCCCTTGCAAAGCTCTCTTCACAGCCGTCAGCCGTAGCCGCTGCCTACCTGAACCTGAGTCCCTCTCGGACCAGTTGTGGCTGCTCTGCTGCACAAGTCATTGCTTACCTGAACTTAAGTAACAGGAATCATGCCTGCAGCTGACGATGGATCGGATTGTCCAGTGTGTTCAGTCATGTACTCCGAGAGAGAGAGAGAGAGAAATAAATGTACTGCTACTCAATAACTGCTGAGACAAAGTCAAGAGACAAGGATCGTCAGCCAACTGTAATGGGGAGTATCATATACTAGTATCATGCATATGATACTAGTATATGATACTACGTCCGTAATGCATAGTGTTGGTATCATAGAGGACTACATTTATTGTCATGCATGACAAAAAGTAACACATCATTTAATATGATAATCAAACCTCTCTTTCTTCATTTAATTCTATGCCACCTCATTAAAATGGCTTAGTTGACATGCATGATACTACTTGGCTGTAATGGTAGTATCATAGATAGTATCATGCATGCCAACTAGGCAATTTTGATGAGGTGTCGTAGCATTAAATGAAGAAAAAGATGGTGTAGTATCATATCATGATACCGTATCATATTAAATGCTATGCTTCTTTTGTGTCATGCATGACAATAAATAGAATCTTACATGATACTAATATATGATACTATGCATTAGGGAGGTAGTATCATACACTAGTATCATATACATGATACTAGTATATGATACTCCCCATTACAACCTTAACGAGCAGACACAAGTGTAATTTGCTGCGGAGCCACAGAAGGAAAGGAGACGATTCCCCAGTTTGATTCGAAGCCTGAGCTTGACACTTTGACTTTGACGTCGACACAAATATTTCTCCAACATACAGCAAAGGCGTTGCTCTCTGTCTTCAGTCTTCACAAACATCAGCCGTTGCGTACCCTGCCTCAGCCTCTCGGATTAGTTGTGGCTGCTGCACAGCTATGTTGCTTCTCTTTCTTCTCTATCTGAACCTTTCCGAGTATAAATATAAGCAACAGGAATCATGCAGCTGACGATAAATCACAAAGCTCATTCCAGTCCAAATAGGAAAAAAAATAATCTAATACTCATCGATAGTAGTTTGACAAGTTAGGTGACAGCAATCGTCACCATGGATGTCAGGATTTTTCCCAACAGAACCAATGCCTCGGCAAGGCTCAAAGCTACTGATTCTGGGGCTTGTTGCCTATTCACTTAATTTCAGCTTAAGATTAGTACTAGTACTAGTACAAATATATTGGTTAACGGCACTATAATCTTAAAAAACCGTTTTTATATTATGGGACGGAGAGAGTAAGTAGTATGGACCTCAAAATCAGGCATGGTTTTTTCTGAGTAAAGAAAGCAGAACGAGTACATATTCGTGCAGACAGCATCCCATTTCGATCATGCCCGGCAAAGCTTTTGCATAGATTAATCTAGCCAGCGCCCTCCTTAATCAATGACAGATCAGGATCGCACGTACTATCATGTACTGTATCATCGTGTAGTTTTTTGCAGGTTGGGTGCCACTGCCGATCGATTAGCCAATTTAGCAGCTAGTATTTCGTTATTTCTGGTGCTCTCAATATAAGTCCGAAATATACGGCTTCAGTATACGCTTTAGCTGCTTGTGATCCTTTGTCCCCCGTGTGATTAATGCTACTCTAGTAAGATGGCTGTGACAGGTCGAAAGGGAGGCATGCGCATCTCACGACTCGGACACGATGCCGGCTACTCGTTTGCTAGATTCGGGGGTACTGGTGCTGGTGGAACCAAATCATGCCCTGAATATATGTATCACGGGGCTGCTCCAAGAATCATTTCACTTCAATGAATCAGAAAGTGTAGAATCATGACAAGTGGGCCTTAAAAAGAGCGAGCCATTTATATTGTCAAAAGGCTTTATTACTCCTATATCATCAAATTTGCAACGAACGAACGGGGACATGGACCACCAAATCAGCTGGCATGGGCCAACAAGTAACCAGGCCGTCACATGATGACACGGGCTAAATTTCATGAAAAACCCTATTTGACGCATTTTACGTCAAACTGCCAGGGTCTAGGTTCAGAAGGAGGTAAAATGTGTTGTCCAGGTTTGCCAGACCATCGCTCCCATTTGGTCAATTTGTCGCCCCTCCCCCCCCCCCCCTGTTTTTTTTGTTCAAGTTTCCTAGCTAACTGTATTCACCATGTGTTTCTATTTGTGTTTGCAGGTTCGGCTCAGATCCAATAGATCGTCGTTGTTCTACTTGTACTTTTGGTCATAAGCTAGAGTGGATTTTTTTTGTTTAGGTTTGGTGCTTGTAGATATAGTGGAATTGTGGTGCTCAACATATAGTGTGGTTTTTGTACATATGGTGCTTGTACATATAGTGGTATTGAGTTTTCATTCTGTTTTGAACTGCTTTACTTCCCTAGAGTTGATTCATTCCGTTGGACCCTCTTTTGCGTGAACAATCTGCTTGAAACAATCAATTTCTCCGATTCAGCAAATTGTATCACTCAATGGCAAATCAACAAGTTACCGTCAAACCTTATTTGTTTTTTTTCCTCCGTGGTAGCGACGGAGGCGAGGGGCATGATGCCTTCCGCGGCTGTCCACAGATGTTCCTTGTCTAGTACCATTGTGTGGCCTTTGCTCAAGATCTTCGACGCTGCGCATGGATCATCGTGACAAGGTACAAGCGGCGGCGCCACCACATCGCATTGTCCACCTCCTCGGCAGGGATTAAAGGAGGTGGGTATGTCAAGATGGATCGAAGGCGAGAGGTTCTATGCACTTATACTGTGTGAGACTTCTTGATAATGGCGGTGATGTAAGAAGAAAGAAAAAAACTGGATGGGACAGGTCGGAAGAAGTTTGCTTATCGGACGATTGGAGTTTAGCAGCAGTAATCTCGATGAGTGGGGCGGCGACACTGGCAGACTTCGTTCTTGGCGGTCTCAGTTTCCAAGTTGAAAACCCTAGGTCTTGTACCTCGCAATGACGTCTTCCTTGTCGTTTTCTTATTGAAGGCATTGGTTGGAGATTGTACCATCTCCACGGTGAAAACCCAGGATCTGACTGTGATGGTTGGACCTGGCGACTATGGTGTTTGTGCACTATAAGTCTATAACCTTCCTGAATGCGTCGTTTTTGGAGAATCTTCGGAGTCTAGGTGTTGCCACCACTGGTGGTGCTCTTGCTGATGCAAACATCTCTTTGTTTCGACATGGCCTTTTTTTCTTCTTCTTTTGGCTGTGTGCATCCGTGATGTCTTAGACTTGCTCTGGATATTGTGTTGTTGCATACGCTAGGTGTAATTGGTATCGTCTTGATATTAATATATTTCCTTTGTCTAAAAATTTGTGTTTTTCTTCTATGGTTTTCTTGTGGTAGGTGGTTGTGACCTATTAAATAAATTGCCCAGGTGTCTAGTCATTTTGCCTTATTTTTGCCGGTTGTGGCACTTTTTCTAAGTTTATTTTGTGGATTGTCTGAGACTTTGTTTTGAATCTCGTACTTTGTTCAATAAAATGTACGTGTGCATCATGTGATGCAGAGCCCGGGGGTCATCCTCCTTTCCGAAAAAAGATAATGTACTGTCTAGTTGATGTCAACATAGTAGTGTTCTTGCTCAAACTTAAATTTCAATTTTCTATATAGATTAGCAACCTTAGCACTCTTTTCAGGTCTTCTGAATCGAATTTCAAAAATATTGAAGATTTTGTCTGTGATTCCACTGAGAACTACCCATTGCAGGAAAACACATGAGTTAGCCAATCGTGCATGTCCTTCTTGTAACTTTTTTTCTAATATCTTTAAGTGGCATTTTCAAACGTCCCATTTTACTTTTTTATTTGACATGTACAGCCACAACCGTCCTTTGTATGGACTCCTTTACATGGGTTTATAGGATGGGAAAATCACAACGGACTTCGATGTGTAAGTTTGTTTGTCAGCAATGCTACTTCTTTTCAACTATTTTCCTTTTATACTGTTCTACTGCTAGTAATGCTCTTGACCCCCATGTGTAGGTGTTCTAAATGATTGGATATCCGTTTTTCTTGCTACTTTCCTATGTACCTCACACTGCAATATTGTGTGGGAAATGGAGATTTTGCTCTGTAATTTATATTCATGAAGTTGCGTTTTTTTTTTTGCTCTACTTGGGTAGAAAGTCCGATCACTATCTATTTGAGCATAAATAGATTGTTGATTCAGCTTCTAATAATAATTTCGTCCAAAATGGATTAAACAGGAATAGAGTGTGATTAATTATTTTTAACATAATTTCATCAAAATGAACTTGTACATGCTTAGCAATCTATATCATGCCCTGTGATATGTATCGGCACCTGCTCTAAAAAATGTGTTCGCAACCTGTACATTAATCTTGAATTCCAAGAACATTTTTGTGAATCTTAGAACACAACTTGTATTCCAAGAACAAATTTTCTGTGCCGGGAACAAATTTTGAATTCGAAGAACTTTTTTGCATCCAAGAAATTTCTTGAATTGAAGAACAACTTCTCAATTTCAAAGAATAATCTTGAATGTTTTGAACATTTTTAATCCAAGAATATTTCTTTTGAATGGCTCTAACATTTTTTATTGCAAGAACAGTTTTTGAACGCATTGAATTTTTTTGCAATCCAAGAACAAATTTTGAATGCCACAAATACATTTTTAATCCAAGAACAATTTTTAAATGCCTTCAATATTTTTCAATCCAAGATTTGTTTCGAATACCTGAAACATTTTTTGAATCCATGAACAATTTTTTAATTATAGGAATAATTTTTGAATGGCTTGAACAATTTCTGAATTTCTGAACTTTTTCGAATCCAAGAACAAAATTTTCAATTTCAAAGAACAATTTTTCATTTAATGAACAATATTTTGAATGCCTTGAACATTTTTTAAATCCACGAACAATCAATTCTGAAAACATTTTTTAAATGCCTTGAACATTTCTCGAATCCCAGAACAATTTTTGAATGTCTTGATTATTTTTTTGAATCGAAGAAGATTTTTTCAATGCCTTGAACATTTCTCGAATCCCCGAACAATTTTTGTATGTCTTGATTTTGTTTTTTGGAATCCTAGAAATTTTTTCATTTTCAATGAACAATTTTTGAATGTCTGAAATATTTCTTCAGTCCAAGAATAATTTCTTCAATGGATCGAACATTTTAAGAAATCCATGAACAACTTTTCAATTCCAAGAACAGTTTTTGAATTGAAGAACGTTCTTTCAATGTCATGAACTTTTTTGAATCCAAGAACATCCTCTCAATTCGGACAACAACTTTTGAATTGACGAACAATTTTTGAGTGCCTTGCACATATTTTAATCCAAGAACTAGCTTTGTATTTCTTATAGCAACGAAACAGCAGCAAGAATTAGAACTAGAAACAGCTACTTGTCCAAACAGGAAAAAAACCCGAAGAAAATCGAAAATAGAAACAGGAGCGAAGAAAATTGGCCCACCAAGCCACTCGTGTGAAAATCGGCCCTATTCCTCTGCAGTGCGCTCCCAAATTCCATGGACCAGTTGGGCTTAGCCGCCTCCTATGGCCATGCTAGCAAAGTACGCAAATGCGACCCCTTCTCAAAAAAAAAGTAAGCAAGTGCAACCCATAAAACATCTAACAAAATGCAACCCATAAAAAAGTAAGCAAATGCAGTAGAGAGAGAGAGAGAGAGAGAGAGAGAGAGAGAGAGAGTCACCTGACATGCCCAGATGCACTAGCAAATTTATCGTGTGGGCCCTGATTAAATCACTCAAGATCATAAGATGCACATTGATCCTTGGTCGAAAGAACCTGTACAATGGTAGTAGTAGCAATCAGGTATAGCTCCACGCTTGCTTCCACGTCGTTGAGCACGCGCATACCGAGCAACCACGCGCGCCCACATCTTCAGGGATGCCTGACTACCTGCACTGCACTGCGCTGCACTGCACTGCAGAGGAAACTGTAGGGAGGTCAGCATGGTGCATGGGAATAGAATCCTGACGAGCAACGAGCCATCCGAGACGAAACAACGTACCCGGCTCATCATCGCTCCCCGGCGTCAAAAAGGGCAAAAGTCACCTTCGCCCGCCGTAGCTCAGCTAGTATCTCCTCTGAAAAGGGCCATGCATGCGCCGTTGCCGATACCTCCCTCGGCTTTCACCAGAGCTCCGTCGAGATGCTCTCAGCTTTTTCCCTCGGTTTTTATCTATCCCTGTGTCGCTCGTCGTGGCACATGGTGATGGTGGGGTGGAGTCAGAGCGAAAGCGAGAGGGCAACGTGCGTGGGCGACCGGAGCGGCCAGGGCGCTTGCTTTCCTCATCGAGATCCGAGAGCGGCACGGGCGCGTCATCGGCATGGGGAGGAAGGCTTCCGTTGGCTGCCCGTCCGTCCGGCCTATCGTGCGTGCCGGCGCACACTAGCTAGCTGAGATAACTGGTGACCACCTACGAACAGAGCAGCTGCCACTGCGTCTGAATGCTTCACGTGCCGAGTTCGCCAGAGCCGCGGCACGCCGGCGACACATGGAGCCCCCGACGGCCCGGCCCCTCTCGGCTGAGGATAGCTCCTCGATCGTCGCCGGTAGTAGTGTTCCTGTCCTCTTCTACAGCAGGGCCGGCTCGGCGTGAGCCAGCGTAATGGCGTTGTCGATCATCATGGAGTCGGTCTTGTCCTGTTCCAATCATCATTGGTTACACTCATGCCTAAATGGAAATTTGATGATGGCCACCGTGCCTGATCGGCCCCATATTGCCGATGACGGTGACAGAGGTGTGTGCTCGGCAGACGATTTTACGATCCGATAAGTGACTCTGCTGGTCCCGGGAGGGATTTCTCGAACTGCGAGCCCGCTCTGTCTAATTGTGTTAACGGTCTCTAGCCATTTGGCGACACTTTGCTAAGTCCAAGAGCGTGCGGCCAGTCTAGGCACTATTGGCGGCGGCGGAGAAAATGTGCCGCGCACCTTTCTATCGACGACCGTGCAGATGCGCTCCTCATAATCTTGCTCTCTAATCATCATGGATGTGTGGGTTAAAGTGATCACTTGTGGCCGGCCGATTCCTAGGTCTACCGCTATGGTGTACATCCTCCTGTAGTAGTACATGTAGGATTGAAAATGTGATGTTTTCCTTTTTTTTTTTGAACAACGGAAGGCGCATGATGCGGCAAACTTATCATTTCAGCTCAATAGCAACGTACAACATGTATTACAAAGCCCTGGAAATGAAAATTAGAAAGGAGAGAAACTACAGGCATGTCCTATTCTGTGAGCTGAAGCAAAATAACATATGTCAGGCTCTTCAAGAGATCTAAGAATCTGATGAGCTACATTGTGAGCAATGCATTGATCTCTCTAGAGATATGGAACACTTGAGAATGAAGATATGAGGAGAAGTAGAAAAACTCAGCCAACACTTTCCTGATAGTCTAGGGGTAGTAGTGTAAGTAATCTTTCGGGTTGCCGCAAAAGATGCTAATGAGAGACAACCTATGAGGAAAGTGGGCTGGGCAATTAGCCACTTGAGCTGCCAAAAGAAGCGCCAAAGCTTCAGCTTGTAAAGGTGTATCTGTGATAACAGTAGAGGCTTGGATATGCACATTGACTTCCAATTGGTCTTGTGGCAAAGAGAGGTAAACTCCAATTCCAATAGCAACAGATCCTTGAGCCAAGCCAGGAATTTTTTTGCACCTAAATACTGCATCAGAGTATACTCTTGGTCCTGTAACTAGAATATCAGACTTAATTGTTTTCCCCTGCGTAGGAATCTGATTAGTAAGAGGTAAAACACCGACCATCTTATTAGATTGGAGTTGAGAAGAAATATGTACAAAATCATTGAGTTCATTAGATAGAGCTATAGCAGGAGTGTTAATATGATAAGGGAGAGCTTTTTTCCTACTATAAAGATAATCATTCCTAGCTTTCCAAAGACACCTCATAAAGTTGAGAATGTTGGGCAGAGAAGCTTGTGGAAGATTCATATTAATCAGAAAAAGGAAAACACTGTGAATGTTAGGGTTACTTTTAACTAAGATATCCATTCTAATGCACCAAGGATTCAGAAACCAAGCAACTCTAAGCAAATTCACAAAGGAAAAATAAATGTATCTCATCCTCTGGCTGACCACATCTGCTACAAAGTTGAGAGATGTGCACAGAGAAGCGGCCAACTCTCAAACCTGTGGGAAGAGCTTTTGAAGGAGCCTCCAAGCAAAAGTTTTTACCATGGGAAGCACCATCTTTGTTTCCAGACTACATTTAGAAGATTCTTGACCCGCGAAGAAACCTGAGAAGGTGCAAATCTAGGATTGGCATGAACATCATGCAAACATAACTTATAAGTAAATTTGGAAGTACAAATACCATTAGGAGTCAGGTCCCGACACAGAATATCGGATTGTCCTCTTGAATATTATTAGTCTGCATAATAGTAGAAGCAAGAGGGTGTTGGAAAAGAGAATAAATGAGGGTAGCATTCCATTCTTTCCTATCAGGAAACAAAGATCTTTAACAAGAGAAGGGTAACTATATCATGAAGGTTGAATAATAGGATGATACTCCCTCCGTCCGGAAAAGCTTGTCCTTCGAATGGATGTATCTAGCACCAAGTTAGTGCTAGATACATTCATTTGAGGACAAACTTTTTCGGGCGGAGGGAGTAATAAATAACTTTCCAACTCGAGCACCATGGGGTGCTCCATATATAAATATTACCTTGAGTAATCTGATAAAAAGAAAGAGCTTTGAGTTTGGGAAGAATTTTGAGAATGGAGGACCAAAAAGCTGATTTGGATTGGAAAGGCTAGCAGTGCAGATGGAAGCGTCATGGAAGTATTTGGACTTAAGTGCAAGATGAAGATGGGAAGAAGGATCTTTCGCTATGACATGTTGGTTTGTGGAGCACTATAACAGGGACGCGGCTCCCCTGACGTGCCGTTGACACACTGGCATGTGGACCCGGGCCCGCACGTCAGTGGCTCCACGTCTGGGGGCAGTACGTCAGAGGATCCACTTCAGGGCTGAAACTCTACTATGGTGCGTGGATGTGAAGACTCGTGTGTGAGACTCACTGAGTGAAACAGACGGGCCAGGCCAGCACTAACAAAAATCTTGTCAAATAAACTAAACTTGATATTTATGGTTTGCACATCTATGTATTTATTCGCCTAAATGATCCTATCTTGCACTTAAGGGCACCAAGGGGCTGCTTGGATCATTGCCCGAGACGCCATGCCAAAAAATTGGTCGTTGACCCAACTTTTGTTCTCATTTGGTTGGTGGCCAAAAATTTGGTGCGCCCGCAGCTCCACATCAGCCGTAGTTCAAATCGTAGCCAATTTTTTGCCAGGGCGTGGGCGGCCAAATCCAGCGCCAATTATTTGGCAACCCCAGGATTGGCAAGGCCGACACGGGCGCAAACCAAACAGCCCCCAAGGCCCCGCGGAAAACTTATATGCGCCTCTGGCCCCTCGGGCATACACTACAATCTGTTTGATGTTTTTGTAGGGCAAGACGTCATAATAGTTGACGTTTCACAGGTTTGAAAAGTATTTGCAACGGCCGTTATCTAGAGCTCTGGTGGTGCTGTTTCTAGTCTTTCACCTCCCAAGAGACGTCTTTCCGTTTGTAGTGTCCGTGTATACGTATGTGACATGTTGTTTGTAGTCTTTCACCTCCCAAGAGGTGTCTTTCCGTTTGTAGTATTCGTGTATACGTATGTAACAAGCCGTTTGTAGTCTTTCACCTCCGAAGAAACGTCTTTTTATTTGTATTGTTCATTCACGTATTGTAATTTTTAGTGACGGACACTACAAGCCTTCTGTAGTTTTTCACTTACCTTGCCTAATAGGTGGGGCATAACTTAATGAGTCCTCTGGTTTTCTATGGTTCCTGTCGCTAAAACAAGAGACAGAATGAAACAATCCTACCGGTAGAAGACCTGATAAATGCAAAACTAGTTGGGATAAATTATACGCTCAATCATCAGCATGTTTGACATGTCAAACCCATCAAAGATGGACCATATATATTCTTATCAATAGTACCAGTTCATCAAACTTCTTTGTAGTAATAACTAGTAGGAGTAATAAGCACTCTTAGAGCATGGTTAATAATATAGCCAGTGGCCGGCTATATGATGTTGCCATGTCACATATTGCCAAGCTTATAGCCAACAAGTACAATAGCTAGATATAAATATGTACTACTTTGTTGATACATGGCCCACCCAAGTCTCTCACAAAGTACCTAGAAGACGCGTCTTTGCACCGGCTGTTAACTAAGCCGCCTCTCTTCTCTCTCTCTCTCTCTCTCTCTTCCAAGTAAGCAAGAATATAATATTTAATGTTTTACAGCCCGTCTACATCACCTTATTGTACTTGCTCTAAATGCTGCATGCCTGGCCACCACCGAGTTGGACCACGATCTTAAAAGGCTACCAGCAGCAATGATCAATCAAATAAATGTGCCATGATCAGTCCCCTGTACTACAGCAAATCATGCAACACCAATTCAATTATCTAGACCATGGTAGCTAGTTGTACTACGTGAAAGACCTGTAGCATGCATGACACACTCGCTTCACAGTCACATGTCCAGGATTTGCTTGTTGTGCACGGTGAATCCAAACATATGACATGAGCCAGCTTGGCCGGTCACTCGATCAGAGGGTGAGAGCAGCAGCCAGCAGGCGAGGCAGCACAGCGGTGGCCATAATAACAAACTTCACGTACGTATGCGATGCGGGTGTAATCTTGGAGCGGCCAAACTCGTGCCGGTCTTAGAGCATCTCTAGCAGACCCCGCATCCCATCGACCTACAAAACGCGTTTGCAGTTCGCGGAAAAACGGTTTTGCAGGTCGGCGCAGACGGCCGCAGAGGCAGATCCTGCAAAACGGACCCGTATAAAAGGATATTCGCGAAATATGCTTTTTTACGGGTTGGTTTTAGCTGCGGCAGAATAGATCCCTCAAACTTAAGCTGTAAAACAGAATATTCGCTTATATTCTTTCCCCACGTCTTCTTCTTCCTCTTGTCTATGTCCATGATGAGTTAGCTTGCTCCCGCGAAATCAATGGATAGCACACGAAGCGCAGACGACCAAATACGAAGGGCATGAAGCGCCGAGCCAGCAAGCTCCTCCCTCGGGGCTCGAATCGATCGAGAGCTAGCTAGCTAGCTCAGCTCGAATACATTCACAGCTAGCTAGAGACACGGCCGGGGCTAGCTAGTTAGCTTGCTCGCATGAATTCACAGCTAGCTAGCGCGGCCGGGAGTGGCGGACAGGCGCGGCGGGCAGGCGACGGCCGGGCGGCCGGGTGAGCTTCATGTTGTTGGCGGGAGCAAAGATTCCTCAATCACCAACGTTGACTGGTATGCACGGCCATGGTAAAGTTGCTTTCAAAATTGTAGATATAAGGGTTCCGGCTTCGCATTTACAGGGCCCCTTAAATTTTTTCAAGGGTCGGACGATTTTAAGGGGTCTGTTTGGGCACGTTTTTTCGACTGAAACTGTAAAAAGCGGTTATTTTACGGGTTTGACCACTTATGCGAGGTCTGCTAGAGATGCTCTTATCCGCGCACCTGTAAGCCATATTGTTTTTAATGCTGGGATTTTGCACCTTCATTACTCTGATGACACGATGTTCCTGGTCGAGGGGTCAAATGTATGCCTTCGTTGAGTATGTTAAAAGATTGTCGGGGGGATTTCTGTCCATACAGGTTGGATCTTGCTAAAGATGTGATAGTGTAGATTGGCATTTTTATGAGTAGAATGCTTGGGGTCTTGGGTTTTGCCCTGGTTTGGATTAACTGAATTATGACTTGTGTTAGGACGGTGGAATTTTCGATGCGTTTGAATGGCCAGTTGCCGGATACGTTCACCCCTTTCTTGCCGTCTGAGGCAAGGGGACTCCTTATCTCTGAACTTATTCATGTTTGTGGCGGAGGCCCTCTCTTTGGTGCTAAATGATGCTTCTGCTAAAGGGGCTCCCGAGGAATTCTGTTTGAATATATTTTCCATCAGTTGTTCGCTGAAGACAGTCTAATATTTTTTAAGTGATCCATTGCTTGACCATTAAAAATATTTTGACGGATTATGAGAAGTGGATGACAGTTAAGGCATGTATAATGGTGCTATCTTAGTAATGCCATATAGGATAAATGTTGACGTGGAGGAGAGAGAAATCATAAGAAAAAACTTGCCTTCTCTTATTTAAGAGATCTCTCTTAGCACAATATGGCTCACCATGTTTTTAGGAATAACTAGTTATTGAAGATAAGGCTAAGAGATAACTCATTGTAGACATGCTTTTATTGTCATCTTTAAATTACATGTGATGCTTAAGATAAAACTATCTTACCAACCACTGTATGTGCCCTTACTGAGCCCTGATAAGTGTTCCATTATATTCGGGAAAAAGTGCAGTTCGGAAAATCAAGTATCCACGATGGTAATATTTAAAATATTGCCGATGAGTTTGAGCATAAATATCTCGATTTACCTATGCCAGAGGGAAGAATGAAGGCCGGTAAGTTTTAGTCTACAAAAGATAAAGCCCTCAAAAAGCTATCAAACTGGATTGAAAAATGTGCTTCAAGTGGGGCGAAGGAAACTCTGATCAAGTCAGTTATTCAACCTCTTCCAGTGTATGCCATGGGAATTTTCAAACTTCCTACTTCACTTTGTGAGGAGTTGTCTCAAGTTATCATGATTTTTTTGATGCGGTGACAAGGACATGAGGAAAACTCACCGGCTGGCTTGAGATATATTGATGAGTCACAAAGGCAAGGGGCGGTATGGGCTTCTGCGATCTCATGTTATTTGCAGTTATTTGTTAACCTGGATTTGTTATCTACCAAGTTGATGAAGGCAAAGTATTATCCCAAGGGGCATTTGTTTGAAACTGTCTTTTCACAGTCAACGACGGTGACTTGGCAAGGTACCATGCATGGCCTGGGATTGCTTAAAAATGGTATCCTTTTGGAGGGTGTTTGATTGCTTTAGTATAAATATTTGGAGAGATAACTGGCTCCTCGGTATTTTTGGCCTCAAAATTTCAACTGAAAAGAATATAACTAGGCTCAAGCGGGTGTGTGATTAATTTATGAGTGGGTCGAGGAGATGGGAAGAGAATTTGGTAAGGCACATGTTTTATCCCCATGACGTGGAGGAGATTTTGAAGATGTGTATTCAATCTTCATGGGGTGGCGACTGATTGCCTGACACTATGAGAAGAATGATTTGTTCTCTATTAAAAGTCTATACGATATGGCATTGGATCTCAAGGTTCATAAGAGAGTTTTTGGACAATCTAGTGGGCCTTGAATGGGGAAATGAGGCTATGGTATATCATTTGTAAGCCAATGTTCCCTAGAAGATTAGAATTTTTGCATGCCATGCCGCGACTAACAGGTTGGCGGTTCAGCTTAATAGAGTAACACACCACCAAGCTTCCTCGGGTATGTGTTCTATTTGTATGGTGGAAGATGGTTTGATTTTTTTAAGAGGAAGGAATCCGTTTTCGTCTCTACTAATTTTGTGGATAATTATTGGTTGAAGTTTTCGTCTTGTCACTCCGATGCAGAGTTGGTTTTGAATTGCAAAAGGTAAGGGGGTGGCGGTCGGGTTAAGACTCATCAACAATTCTTCGAGGATTGAGGTGGCGTGGTAGCGCCCCTCTTATAATTATATTAAGATCAGCAGACGCCTGTTTTGTGGAGAACATTAACGTCGTGAGCATGGGGGTCATAGCCAGGGAATCTTTTAGAGAGGTCATCATCTCTTCGTGGGATTTTATTGGGTTATGCACTAGTTTGGATGAAGTAGAACCTTATGTGTGCCTCGTCGGTCT
Organism: Aegilops speltoides; assembly: GCA_021437245.1. Lineage (NCBI taxonomy): Eukaryota > Viridiplantae > Streptophyta > Magnoliopsida > Poales > Poaceae > Aegilops > Aegilops speltoides. The sequence goes on from CM038142.1 coordinate 506,549,947, forward strand.
CTATATCAGTATCACCCTTCACAAGCCTATTATTTTGGAGACTAGTTGTCCTTTGATGGCTTTCTTCCTTGCTAATGAAAACCTTGACATGTCCCGTCTTTTATCTGAAGAAGGAAGCCCGGCATGGTGTATTCTGTAAGGAATGAATTTAATAAAATTTAATTAATTAATACATGGGGAGGCGTTTTTTGTGCGTCCAAGAATGTTATGGGGCTGCAAATCTAACTTTGTCCAGAATGAGATCATGTTGGTTGGATGTGATGGGAAGGAATCATTGAGCATTGCTAGTCCACTAAATTGTTGCTTGGGTTTCTTCTCATTAACTTGCCTTGCATTGTGATTTGTGACTAAAGATATCGAGGCATGATTTCAGCATGTGCTTGATCACCACATAATGTGTGTTATGCAAGAGCTCGAGTGTTAAGACGATGGCAAGGATATAGTCACAACTAAATGATGTTCTTTGGCAGAAAAAACACTCAAGAAACCATTACTCTATTAGAACTCACCTTTGCATCACATTTCGAGAGCTCAAACCCATGCTACTGCCTACCATCATATTCCACGCACGTCGATTGTAGTTATTTTTCGGATACAAACATATCTATGGAAACCAATTTTGGCACATGTAACACCCTTAACACTAGTTTCAATGGAAGTGATGGGCATAGTCAAATGAGAAACTAACACAGGTGTCACCACCCAGATTCAAGCGGCAGATATTGGCATGTAACCTATCATGAAGGTGAAGCCCACTATACAAGGTAAATGAATGGTTGCTCCTAATATGGGGAATGTTGGGACGATTGTTGCACTACATTTCACTAGATGGTGACAGTTTATTCTAAGGATGGGGAGCATTCTCCAATACCATCACTTTTGTGTGATTGAAAAATTGGTGCTATCACACTAGTAATCTCGACCTAGAATCGGAAGTCACATAGGTGATAGTGAAATCAAGGTAATTAACACCATCATCGATACTAGCAGCAAAGCCCTTTGAACCATTTTACAAATGAGCTAGGAACCCTAGAGAAGGCATGTAGTGCTCTTCCTCTTCATCATGAAACTATTCTAGTGTGGAAGATGAAATTATCATATTGGTCAGGATCACCCCATAAACAATATCATCGATGACACTGAACTCAAGACCGGTGTGGAGACTTGGATCGCAATAGGAATTCACATACATAAACTAGTTTTCGGGAACTCTTCATCCATAACTCTCACTGTTAATGACGACAACAACAACGTCAAAGGTAGCAATAACTTGATAGTCTTTAGAATCGCTAGTGTGTGGGGGAACTTCACAAATAGCCATCTACCGCAAGCGTCAAGGGTGCCAATCATACAGCAAACAAACTTAATCGTCGATGGCTTCGAAGTTGTCACATGTGTTTTTACGAAGGACAATATGGCGACAAAGTGTACACATTATGCCAATAATAGCAAGTTAATCTCTATTTGGTTCAAGGCGTGTTGCTACTGGTATCCTCCTCGAAGACCAAACAACAAAACTCAACATAGGTGATAGTGAAATCAAAGTAACAAACTCTATCATCGATACCAGTAGGCACACTCTTTGAACCATCTTACGAATGAGCTAGGACCACAAAGCAGGCATGTCGTGCTCTTCCTCTTCATCATGAAACTATTCCAGTGTGGAAGATGAAATTATCATATTGCTCGGGATCACGCCATAAGAAATGTCGTCGTCGGTGACACTGAACACGAGAGCGATGTGGAGAATTGGATTGCAATAGGAATTCACATGCATAAACTAGTTCTAAGGTACTCTTTATCCATAACTCTGAGTGTTAATGATGACAACAACAACAACAACGCCAAAGGTGGAAACAAGTTAATATTTTTTATAATCACTAGTATGCGGGGGGGACTTCACAAATAGCTATCTACCGCGAATGATAAGGGTGTCAATCATACTACAAACACAGCCAATCGTTGATGGCTTGAGAGTTGTCACATGTGGTTTTTCGAAAGACAATATGGCGACAAGTGTACAAATTAGCAAACTCCGAGTTTCCTTTGTTGCTAAAAATAGCAACTCAATCTCCATTTGTGTTTGCTGAAAGCTTATTAGTCAACAACATCATCTTAGATAAGGTGCCTTGACATCACTGACGTCGGGCCACCAAGCATGTTGAGAATGAAAATGGAAGAAATATGAAATAACCCATCAACACTATGACTCACTGAATCAATTTTGTTGTACTAAAGTGAGGCCACTAGTGGTGATGATCGCACGTAGAGTTGCAATTATCCGAGGGTGGTATCATGATCCCTTCATCGAATAAGACCTTGGGTATCCACACTCTACGCGACAAAGCAACAACGCTAGATTGTCTTTGGTCATCATAGAGGTTGTAGGCACCCCAACGCCATCTTCACTGGAGTTGCTATATGGCTTCTGATACCGTCCTTCATTATCCCTTCATGACGGCTTACTCAGAACTTGGTGTGACGTCTTTAACCGTTGTAGCCTCTTTGCGTCATGTAGATCTTTTCTTGATTCAACATGTTGCAATAAATCACATTGTTGTTGTGTTGTTTGAGGTCCTGATACGTCCATTTTGCATCATGTTTTCCTACTGTTATTTTTGTTGTTTTATTGTATAATAATGCTTTTTGGAGTAATTCTAATGCATTTTCTCTAATAATAGGCAAGGTATGCACAAAGGGGGAGATTTCTGGCAGCTGGAAATCTGGACCAGAAAAAGTTACGTCAAGCTACGTATTCTGCACAACTCCAAATGAGTTGAAACTTCCCAAGGATTTTTTATGGAACATTTAAGAATTATTGGAGCAAATAAGTACCTGAGGGGGCCACCAGGTGGGCACAACCCACCTGGGCGCGCTAGGAGGCCCAGGCGCGCCCTGGTGGGTGCTGCCCTCCTTGGCCCACCTCTAGTGCCCATCTTGTGGTATATAAGTCATTTTGACCTAGAAAAAATAAGGAGAGGACTTTCGGGACGAAGCACCGCCGCCTTGAGGCGAAACTTGGGCAGGAGCACTTTTGCCCTCCGGCGGAGCGATTCCGCCGGGGGAACTTCCCTCCCGGAGGGGGAAATCATCGTCATCATCATCACCTACAACTCTCCCATCTTGGGGAGGGCTATCTTCATCAACATCTTCTACAGCACCAACTCCTCTCAAACCCTAGTTCATCTCTTGTGTTCAATCTTTGTACCAAAATTATAGATTGGTGCTTGTGGGTGACTAGTAGTGTTGATTACATCTTGTAGTTCATTACTATATGGTTTATTTGGTGGAAGATTATATGTTCAGATCCATTATGCTATTTAATACCCCTCTGATCTTGAGCATGATTATCATTTGTATGTTGTCATTCTCTTAGTGGTGTCATGTGAACGTCGACTACATGACACTTAACCATATTTGGGCCTAAGGGAATGCATTGTGGAGTAGTTATTAGATGGTGGGTTGCGAGAGTGACAAAGCTTAAACCCCACTTTATGCGCTATTCCGTAAGGGACCGATTGGATCCAAAAGGTTAATGCTATGGTTAGAATTTATTCTTAATACTTCTCTCGTAGTTGCGGATGCTTGCGAGAGGGTTAATCATAAGTAGGAGGTTTGTTCAATTAATAACAACACCTAAGCACCGGTCCACCACATATCAAATTATCAAAGTAGTGAACACGAATTAAGCCAACATGATGAAAGTGACTAGATGAAATTCCCGTGAACCCTCAAGAACACTTTGCTTATCATAAGAGACTGTTTTGGCCTGTCCTTTTCCTCAAAAGGATTGGGATACCTTGCTGCACTTTTGTTACTACTATCGTTACTTGCCCATTACAAATTATCTTGCTATCAAACTACTCCGCTACTTACAATTTTAGCATTTGCAGACATTACCTTGCTGAAAACGACCTGTCATTTCCTTCTACTCCTCGTTGGGTTCGACACTCTTACTTATCGAAAAGGCTACAATTGACCCCATATACTTGTGGGTCATCAAGGCTATTTTCTGGTGCCGGGAGTGAAGCGCTCTTGGTAAGTGGAAATAGGTAAGGAAACATTATTACTACGTGCTGAAATTTATAGTTGCTTGCTACTATGGAAAACAATCCTTTGAGGGGTTTGTTCGGGGTATGTTCACCTCGACCGGAACCACAATTAGTTGCCCCTCAACCTACTGCACCTACTGAAATTATTGAATATGAAATTCCTTCGGGTATGTTAGAACAATTACTAGCTAATCCTTATGCTGAAGATGGAACCGAACATCCTGATATGCACTTGATATATGTGGATTGTTTAAGCTTGCAGGTTTGCCCATAGATGAAGCTAAGAAGAAGGTTTTCCCTTTATATTTGAAGGGAAAAGCATTGACATGGTATGGGCTATGCGATGATATTGGATCTTGGATCAGGAATCGGTTGAAATTGGAATTTCATCAAAAAAATTATCCTATGCATCTAGTTCATCGTGATCGGAATTATTATATATAATTTTTGGCCTCGTGAAGGATAAAGTATCGCTCTAGCTTGGGGGAGGCTTAAGTCAATTTTATATTCATGCCCCAATCATGAGCTCTCAAGAGAAATTATTATTCAGAATTTTTATGCTCGGCTTTCTCGTAATGATCAATCGATGCTCGATACTTGTTGTACTGGTTATTTTATGAAGACGACTACTGAATTTTGGTGGGATCTTTTAGAAATAATTAAACACAACTCTGAATATTGGGAACTCGAAGAAGGTAAAGAGTCAGGTATTGAACCTAAGTTTGATTGTGTTAAATCTTTTATGAATACCGATGCTTTTCAAAAGTTTAGCACTAAATATGGACTTGACTCTGAGATAGTAGCTTCCTTCTGCGAATCTTTTGCTACTCATGTTGATCTCCCTAAGGAGAAGTGGTTTAAGTATCACCCACCTATTAAAGAAGAAGTTAAAGAAATGATAAAAGATAAAGAAGAAACTATCATTTACAATATTGATCCAGTTATTCCCACTGCTTATATTGAAAAACCACCTTTCCCTGTTAGGATGAAGGAACATGCTAAAGCTTCAACTGTGGTTAACAAAAGTTATGTTAGAACACCCAAACCATCTGAACAAATCAGGGTTGAACCTAGTGTTGCTATTGTTAAAGATCTCTTTGTCGATAATATTGATGGGCATGTTATTTACTTCTGTGATGAAGCTTCTAGAATTGCCAAACCTGAAGGAAAAGATAAACATAGACCAGTTGTTGGCATGCCTGTTGTCTCAGTTAAGATAGGAGGTCATTGTTATCATGGGTTATGTGACCTAGGTGCTAGTGTGAGTGCTATTCCTTTTTCCTTATATAAATAAATTAAGGATGAAATAGCACCTGCTGAAATAGAAAGCATAGATGTCACTATTAAACTTGCTAATAGAGATACTATATCACCAATTGGGATTCTTAGAGATGTTGAAATCTTGTGTGGGAAAATAAAATACCCTACTGATTTTCTTGTTCTTAGCTCCCCACAAGGTGACTTTTGCCCCATTATTTTTGGTAGACCTTTCTTGAACACCGTCAATGCTAAAATAGATTGTGAGAAACAAACTGTCGGTGTTAGCTTTGGTGATGAATCTCATGAATTTAATTTTTCCAAGTTTAGTAGACAACCTCATATGTAAGATTTGCCTAGTAAGGATGAAATTATTGGTCTTACTTCTATTGTTGTGCCTCCTACTGATCCTTTGGAACAATATTTGCTAGACCATGAAAATGATTTGCATATGCGTAAAAGAAATGAAATAGATAGAATCTTTTTCGAACAACAACCTCTTCTTAAACACAATTTGCCTACTGAAACTCTAGGAGGTCCTCCTCCACGTAAAGGTGATCCTGTGTTTGAATTAAAACAATTCCCAGACACTTTGAAATATTCTTATCTTGATGAGAAAAAGATATATCCTGTTATTATTAGTGCTAACCTTTCAGAACATGAAGAAGAAAGATTATTGAAAGTTCTAAGGAAGTACAGAGTTGCTATTGGATATACTCTTGATGATCTTAAGGGCATTAGTCCCACTCTATGTCAGCACAAGATTAATATGGAACCTGATGCTAAACCGTTGTTGATCACCAACGTCGGTTGAATCCGAAGATGAAAGAAGTGGTAAGAACGGAAATATTGAAACTTCTGGAAGCAGGTATAATCTATCCTATAGCTAATAGTAGATGGGTAAGTCATGTTCATTGTGTCCCTAAGAAGGGAGGTAGTGTTGTTGTTCCTAATGATAAGAATGAGCTCATTCCACAAAGAATTGTCAGAGGCTATAGGATGGTATTTGATTATAGAAAATTAAACAAAGCAACTAGAAAAGATCATTACCCTGTGCCTTTTATTGATCAAATGTTAGAAAGATTATCTGAGCACACACATTTTTGCTTCCTTGATGGATATTCTGGTTTTTCACAAATACCTGTTCTACAACCTGATCAAGAAAAGACCACTTTTACTTGTCCTTTTGGAACTTTTGCAAATAGACGTATGCCTTTTGGTCTATGTAATGCACCTGCTACCTTTCAAAGATGTATGACTGCTATATTCTCTGATTTTTGTGAAGAGATTGTTGAGGTTTTCATGGATGAATTTTCCGTTTATAGGAAGTCTTTTGATGATCATTTAAGCAATATTGATCGAGTTTTGCAGAGATGTGAACAAACAAATCTTCTCTTGAATTGGGAGAAGTGCCACTTTATGGTTAACGAAGGTATTGTTTTGGGCCATAAATTTTTTGAAAGAGGCATTGAGGTGGACAAAGCCAAGGTTGATGCAATTGAGAAAATGACACGTGCTAAAGCTATCAAAGGTATTCATAGTTTCCTTGGTCATGCTGGTTTCTATAGGAGGTTTATCAAAGACTTTTCTAAAATTTCTAGGCCTCTTACGAATCTTTTGCAAAAGGATATTCCCTTTGTGTTTGATGATGATTGTTTGGAAGCCTTTGAAACACTAAACAAAGCCTTAATTACTCCACCTGTTGTTCAACCACCTGATTGGAACTTGCCTTTTGAGATTATCGTGATGCTAGTGATTATGCTGTTGGTGCTGTCCTAGGACAAAGAGTTGATAAGAAACTAAATGTTATTCATTATGCTAGTAAAACTCTAGACAGTGCACAACGAAATTATGCTACTACTGAAAAATTATTCTTAGCGGTGGTGTTTGCTTGTGATAAATTCAAATATTACATTGTTGATTCTAAAGTAATTGTTCACACTGATCATGCTGCTATAAAATATCTTATGGAAAAGAAAGATGCTAAACCTAGACTCATTAGGTTGGTTCTTCTGCTACAAGAATTTGATTTGCATATCACTGATAGGAAAGGAGCAGAGAACCCCGTATCTGATAACTTGTCTAGGCTTGAAAATATTCTTGATGACCCACAACCTATTAATAATAGCTTTCCTGGTGAACAACTAGCTGCAATAAATGTTTCTAATAGTACACCTTGGTATGCTGACTATGCTAATTATATTGTTGCTAAATACATACCACCTAGTTTTGGGATGACCCACATCTATGATTTATGACATTACTTTTGGGATGACCCACATCTTTATAAAGAAGGAGTAGATGGTATGATTAGACGTTGTGTACCTGAGCATGAACAGGAATAAATCGTACGGAAATGTCACTCTGAAGCTTATGGAGGACATCACGTGGGAGACAGAACCACTCATAAGGTATTGCAATCTGGTTTTTATTGGCCTGCTCTCTTCAAAGATGCACGTAAGTTTGTCTCGTCTTATGATGAATGCCAAAGTATAAGTAATATTGGTAAGCGTCAAGAAATGCCAGTGAATTATTCACTTGCTATTGAACCATTTGATGTTTGGGGGTTTGATTTCATGGGACCTTTTCCTTCCTCTAATGGGTATACACATATTTTGGTTGCTGTTGATTATGTTACTAAGTGGGTAGAAGCTATTCCAACCAGTAGTGTTGATCACAACACCTCTATTAAAATGCTTAAGGAAGTTTTTTTCCCAAGGTTTGGAGTCCCTAGATATTTAATGACTGCTGGTGGTTCACGCTTTATTCATGGTGCTTTCCGTAAAATGCTTGCCAAGTATGATGTTAACCATAGAACTGCATCACCTTATCATCCTCAGTCTAGTGGTCAAGTTGAACTTAGCAATAGAGAAATAAAACTAATCTTACAAAAGACAATCAATAGGTCCCGGAAGAATTGGTCTAAGAAATTAGATGATGCACTTTGGGCTTATAGAACAGCTTATCAAAATCCTATGGGTATGTCTCCATATAAAATGGTTTATGGAAAAGCTTGTCACTTGCCTCTTGAGTTAGAACATAAAACTTATTGGGCCATTAAAGAACTCAATTATGATTTCAAACTTGCTGGTGAAAAGAGGTTATTTGATATTAGCTCATTAGATGAGTGGAGAACCCAGGCTTATGAAAATGCAAAGTTATTCAAAGAAAAAGTTAAAAGATGGCATGACAAAAGAATCCCAAAGCGTACATTCAAAGTTGGAGAATATGTTCTTTTGTACAACTCTTGTTTCAAATTCTTTGCAGGAAAACTCCTCTCTGAATGGGAAGGACCTTATGTCATCGAGGAGGTCTATCGGTCCGGAGGTATCAAAATAAATAATGTTGAAGGTACTAACACGAAGGTTGTCAATGGGCAACGAATAAAACACTATATCTCACGTACTCCCATTAATGTTGAAAGCAATATTATCCAAACTTTGACACTAGAAGAACACATAAAGGAAACCTTCCGGAACACCCCAGAATCACGAAAAAGGGAGGTACATGATACGGTAAGTAAACGAACTCCGAAAAATCCGCAATTTTTTTTGCCAGTTTTGGAATATTTAAAAAATTAGGAAAATAAGAAACTTTCAGGAAGTGACCCTGGTGGGCACGATACACCAGGGCGCGCCTGCGCCCTGGTGGGTGTGCCTACCTCGGGTACTTTTCGGACTCCGTTTTTCTTCCGTTCTGCTTGTTCCCCAAGATAAAAAAATCTTTATATACCTCCCGAACCTATTGACCTTCGTATCGCGGAGAAATCTCCTATTTTCTTTTCTTGCTGTCTTTTGTCAGATATGTTGAGCCAGACATCATATCTTCTTGTCCCTCTAATCATATGGAAGAGGATGCTTGGTTGATGAAGATCGAGCTGAAGAGAGAAGACCCTGTTGGAGCAGCTAAGGAGGACAAGAGCAAGGAGGCCATCGGAGATCAAGTGTCGATGGTCGAGCAAGCCTTGCCCGCTGATGAGGAAGAGGAAGATATCATTAAACCCTATTATGCTCATCTTACCCCCACTGAGACTACGGCCTTTAGGATCATTGAAACAGTTCCTATACAAAATAAGTATCTGACTCGTGAAAGTATTCTGCATCTGGAGCACATCACCTCCCTTCGGAGCATCATCCAAAGATTGGAGAGTCTCTTGGTCCTTAAGGACCGGATCACTTCTACTTCATCACCACCACCGCCTTATTCTTCACCACCAAAAGAAAATTGAGTATCGGGTATGGGCACTCCCCTTGTCTTTCTGTAAGTGCATCTAGTGCCACCCCTAGATGGTTTTGGAGTATTGACGACAAACGTGGTTGAGCGACTAATGTGTTTGTGAGAATTGCAGGATAACATAGGTAGTAATCTCTCATTGATTCGGTTTACCTACCAGAGATGACCCCTAAAAATGTGTGAAGACATTGAAGACAATGGTGGTTTGTGAAGACATTCTCGATGAAGATTATGACATGTGAAGATATTCACTTGAAGACTATGGAGTGCGAAGACATAGCTGTTTCGTAGTTTCCTTTATTCTTTATTGAGTCATAGGAACCACCGTACTGTTAAGTGGGGTCCAAGTGAACAAAGTTAGAGTGACTGAAGTGATGCTCAACCAAATCATATGTCTTCGAGCGAAGACAATGAGAGCAAACCTTCTCTAGAGCTGGATGAGTCATCTTTGCTTGTAACCCAAGCCAAGCTGCCGCGTGTATTTGAAATCTAAACGTTGGACACGTGTCAGTTCCTTAGTGACCCAGGGTCATTTCAGACATATCACGTCAGGTTGCCTCCTGGATATAAATAGCCCACCCCCTACACCATAAATTGGTGGTTGCTTAGAGTTAGTGCACGACTTTTGTCGTTTGAGAGCAACCCACCTCCGAAGCATTTGAGAGAGAGATCCTTGCGAGTACTAAGCCCAAAACACCCAGAGCCAAAGAGTGTTAGGCATCACTGGAGTCTTTCTGTCCGAGTGATCTGAAGACTTGTTACACTTGAAGACTGTGAATCCTCCAGCCGGTTAGGCGTCGCGTTCTGAGCATCCAAGAGTCATTGTGGATTGCCGATGAACGAAGTCTATGAAGGTTTGGAAGTCTACCTCGAAGACTTACCAGAGTGATTGGGCGAGGACTAGGTGTCCTTAGCCCAAGGGGAATAAGGTGAAGACACGGTCTTCTGATTTCAGTCTCAGCCTTCCTAACCAGACGTACAGTTGTCACAACAACTGGAAATGGTCTACCAAATCCTTGTCTTCGCCAAGCAACTGGTTCTATCCCTTACTCTCATTGCTTTACAGTTTGTCTTCCTGAAGTCATTGCTGGCCTGCCTGATTCATTTGACTTCATTGTGTGAACACTTATATCTGTTTGGCTTCATCCCATCTTCCATTCTGATCCTGTCTACCTAGTTGTAGTTAGTCTTCGTGCTTTCACTGTATTGTATGCTTGACTAATGCTTGCCTAGTGTAGTCTTCATTCCGCTGCTTACTATATAGGTTTAGTTTACTTGTTTGTCTTCAAAGCCGCCATGTTTTGAAGACTTTCCTAAAAATCTCCTATTCACCACCCCCCCTAGTCGATAACTAGCACTTTCAATTGGTATGAGAGCAAGGTACTCCCTTGTTCTGTGTGATTCAGTTTAACCACCTGGAGTTTTAGCTATGTCGACTACAGGGATAATCAAGGTCTCCGCTGCATGCCCCGTCTTCGATGGCACTGACTACCCCTACTGGAAGAACAAGATGCGCATGCATCTTGAAGCCATTGATGTTGATCTCTCGTATGTTGTCAAGACTGGCGTTCCCAAAGTCGGTGAAGGTGTCACCACTGCTGATGTCAAGAGATTTGCACAATTGGACTCAACTGCCAAAGAACTGTTGGAAATATGCCCTAGAGGCAATAATAAAAGTATTATTATATTTCATTGTTCATGATAATTGTCTTTTGTTCATGCTATAACTGTATTATCCGGAAATCGTAATACATGTGTGAGCACAACGACCACAATATGTCCCTAGTGAGCCTCTAGTTGACTAGCTCGTTGTGATCAATAGATAGTCATGGTTTCCTGACTATGGACATTGGATGTCGTTGATAACGGGATCACATCATTAGGAGAATGATGTGATGGACAAGACCCAATCATAAGCATAGCATAAAAGATCGTATAGTTCGTTTGCTAGAAGCTTTGCCAATGTCAAGTATCTCTTCCTTCGACCATGAGATCGTGTAACTCCGGTTACCGTAGGAGTGCCTTGGGTGTATCAAACGTCACAACGTAATCGGGTGACTATAAAGGTGCATTACGGTATCTCCGAAAGTATCTGTTGGGTTGACACGGATCGAGATCGATTTGTCACTCCGTATGACGGAGAGGTATCTCTGGGCCCACTCGGTAATGCATCATCATAATGAGCTCAAAGGTGACCAAGGTGTTGGCCACGGATCATGCATTGCGGTGCGAGTAAAGTGACTTGCCGTAACGAGACCGAACAAGGTATTGGGATACCGACGATCGAGTCTCGCAAGTAACGCATCGATTGACAAAGGAATTGCATACGTGGTTTGATCGAATCCTCGACATCGTGGTTCAACCGATGAAATCATCGAGGAGCATGTGGGAGCCAACATGGGTATCCGACCCGCTGTTGGTTATTGCCCGAGAGTCGTCTCGGTCATGTCTGCGTGTCTCCGAACCCGTAGGGTCTACACACTTAAGGTTCGGTGGCGCTAGGGTTAGTAGGAAGACTAGTATGTGAATACCGAATGTTGTTCGAGTCCGGATGAGATCCCTGACGTCACGAGGAGTTCGGAAGGGTCCGGAGGTAAAGAATAATATATAGGAAGTGGTGTTTCGCCATCGGGAAAGTTTCGGGTCTCCGGTAAAGTACCGGACCACGGAGGGGTCCTGGGTCCACCGGTGGGGCCACCTATCCGGAGGGCCCCATGGGCCAAGGGAAGGGAACCAGCCCACAGGGGCTGGTGCGCCTCAGGCCCACCCTGCGCCTAGGGTTGAAACCCTAGGGGTGGGGCGCCCACCGGCTTGGGGCACTCCACCCCCTTGGCCGCCCCCACGGAGATTGGATCTCGGGGGCCACCCTGGGGCCTATATAAAGGGGGAGGGAGGGGGCTGCTGTACCAATTCCCAAGGCGCAGCCCTCCCTCCCAACACTTCTCCTCCTCCGTAAGAGCTCGGCGAAGCCACAGCCGAGTCTCGCTTCTCCACCATCACCACGCCGTCGTCGTCTGCCGGTGGAGCTGTCTTCCTCAACCTCTCCTTTCCCTTGCTGGATCAAGAAGGAGGAGACGTCGCTCGTCCCGTCGTGTGTTGAACGCGGAGGTGCTGTCCGCTCAAGACTTGGACATCGGTGATCTGAATCACGCTCGAGTACGACTCCATCATCACCTTGCAAGCTTCGCGCACGCGATCTACAAGTGGTATGTAGATGCAAACTCTCTCCGTTACTCGTTGCTTAGATGAACTCATAGATGGATCTTGGTGAAGCCGTGGGAAAAATTTTAATTTTCTGCAACGCTCCCCAAAAGGGCATCATGAGCTAGGTCTATGCGTAGTTCTCTAATGCACGAGTAGAACACAATTTGTTGTGGGCGTTGATCTTGTCATCTTACTTGCCTCTACTAGTCTTTTCTTGCTCAACGGTATTGTGGGATGAAGCGGCCCGGACCAACCTTACACGTACGCTTACGTGAGACCGGTTCCACCGACTGACATGCACTAGTTGCATAAGGTGGCTGGCGGGTGTCTGTCTCTCCCACTTTAGTTGGAGCGGATTCGATGAACGAGGCCCTTATGAAGGGTAAATAGAAGTTGACAAAATCACATTGTGGTGATTCGTAGGTAAGAAAAACGTTCTTGCTAGAACCCAATCGCAGCCATCGTAAAAGATGCAACAACAATTAGAGGACGCCTAACTTGTTTTTGCAGCGATTGATCATGTGATGTGATATGGCGAAAGTTGTGATGAATGATGAATTGTGATGTATGAGATCATGTTCTTGTAATAGGATTCACGACTTGCATGTCGATGAGTATGACAACCGCAGGAGCCATAGGAGTTGTCTTTATTTTTGTATGACCTGCGTGTCATTGAAGAACGCCATGTAAACTACTTTACTTCATTACTAAACGCGTTAGTCATAGAAGTAGAAGTAGTCGTTGGCGTGACAACTTCATGAAGACACGATGATGGAGATCATGATGATGGAGATCATGGTGTCAAGCGGTGACAGGATGATCATGGAGCCTGGAAGATGGAGATCAATGGAGCTTTATGATATTGGCCATATCATGTCACAACTATATAATTGCATGCGATGTTTATTATGTTTATACATCTTGTTTACTTAGGACGACGGTAGTAAATAAGATGATCCCTTACAAAATTTCAAGAAGTGTTCTCCCCTAACTGTGCACCGTTGCTACAGTTCGTCGTTTCTAAGCACCACGTGATGATCGGGTGTGATGGATCCTTACGTTCACATACAACGGGTGTAAGACAGTTTTACACAACGAAAACACTTAGGGTTAACTTGACGAGCCTAGCATGTACAGACATGGCCTCGGAACACGGAGACCGAAAGGTCGAACACGAGTCGTATGGAAGATACGATCAACATGAAGATGTTCACCGATGATGACTAGTCCGTCTCACGTGATGATCGGACACGGGCTAGTCGACTTGGATCGTGTTACACTTAGATGACTAGAGGGATGTCTAATCTAAGTGGGAGTTCATAATTCTGATTAGAACTTTATTATCATGAACTTAGTCTAAAACCTTTGCAAATATGTCTTGTAGATCAATGGCCAACGCTAATGTCAACATGAACTTCAACGCGTTCCTAGAGAACACCAAGCTGAAAGATGATGGCAGCAACTATACGGATCGGGTCCGAACACGAGGATCATCCTCATAGCTGCCAAGAAACAATATGTCCTAGAAGCACCGCTAGGTGACCCACCTGTTCTCCCAAAGACTGCAAGACAATTTGAACGCTTTGGCGGACTCGCTCGATGATTACTCCCTCGTTCAAGGCGGCATGCTCTACAGCTTAGAACCGGGCTCCAAAAGCGTTTTGAGCATCACGGAGCATATGAGATGTTCAAGAGCTGAAACTAGTTTTCAAGCTCATGCCCGGTCGAGAGATATGATGTCTCCGACAAGTTCTACAGCTTGTAAAATGGAGGAAAACAGTTACAAGGAGCACATCCTCAAGATGTCCGGGTTGCACAACCGTATGACCCAAATGAACATAAACCTCCTGATGAGGCGGTCATTGACAGAATCCTCCGATCGCTCCCACCAAGCTACAAGAGCTTTATGATGAACTACAACATGCGGGGATGGTAAAGACCATTCTCAAGTGTTCTCGATGTCAAGTCAGCAGAGGCTGAAATCAAGAAAGAACATCAAGTGTTGATGGTCAATAAGACCACTAAGTTCAAGAAGGGCAAGGGTAAGAAGAACTTCAAGAAGGACGGCAAAGATGTTGCCACGCCTGTAAGCTTTCTGCCGGAAGAAGTCAAAGAATGGACCCAAGCACGAGACCGAGTGCTTTTATTGCAAGGGAAGGGTCACCGAAGCGGAACTGCCCCAAATACTTAGCGGATAAGAAGGCCGGCAACACCAAAGGTATATTTGATATACATGTAATTGATGTGTACCTTACCAAGACTCGTAGTAACTCCCGGTATTTGATACCGTGCCGTTGCTCATATTTGTAACTCACAGCAGGAGCTGCGGAATAAACGGAGACTGGCGAAGGACGAGGTGACGATGCGCGTCGGGAATGGTTCCAGAGTCGATGTGATCGCCGTCGGCACGCTGCCTCTTTACCCACGGGATTAGTTTTGAACCTTAATAATTGTTATTTAGTGCCATGTTTGAGCATGAACATTGTATCTGGATCTCGTTTAATATGAGATGGCTACTCATTTAAGTCTGAGAATAATGGTTGTTCGATTTATATGAGAGATATGTTTTATGGTCATGCTCCGATGGTCAATGGTTTATTCTTAATGAATCTCGAGCGTAATGTTACACATGTTCATAGTGTGGAAGCCAAAAGATGTAAAGTTGATAACGATAGTCCCACATACTTGTGGCACTGCCGCCTTGGTCACATTGGTGTCAAGCGCATGAAGAAGCTCCATGCTGATGGACTTTTAGAGTCTCTTGATTATGAATCATTTGACACATGCGAACCATGCCTCTTAGGCAAAATGACCAAGACTCCGTTCTCCGGAACAATGGAGCGAGCAACCAACTTGTTGGAAATCATACATACCGATGTGTGCGGTCCAATGAGCGTTGAGGCTCATGGAGGATATCGTTATGTTCTCACTCTCACTGATGACTTGAGTAGATATGGGTATGTCTACTTAATGAAACACAAGTCTGAGACCTTTGAAAAGTTCAAGGAATTTCAGAATGAGGTGGAGAATCAACGTGACCGAAAGATAAAGTTCCTACGATCGATCGTGGAGGAGAATACTTAAGTCACGAATTTGGCACACACTTAAAGAAATGTGGAATCGTTTCACAACTCACGCCACCGAACACCTCAAATAAACGGTGTGTCCGAACGTCGTGTCGCACTCTATTGGATATGGTGCGGTCTATGATGTCTCTTACCGATTTACCGCTATCATTTTGGGGATACACTCTAGAGACAGCTACATTCACTTTAAATAGGGCACCGTCTAAATCCTTGAGACGACACCGTATGAATTATGGTTTGGGAAGAAACCTAAGCTGTCGTTTCTAAAAGTTTGGGGATGCGATGCTTATGTCAAGAAACTTCAACCCGAAAAGCTCGAACCCAAGTCGGAAAATGCGATTCATAGGATACCCTAAGGAAACTGCGGGTATACCTTCTACTTAAGATCCGAAGGCAAGATCTTTGTTGCCAAGAACGGATGCTTTCGAAAAAAGTTTCTCTCGAAAGAAGTAAGTGGGAGGAAAGTAGAACTCGATGAAGTACTACCTCTCGAACGGGAAAGTGGTGCAGCGCAGAAACCGCTCTGTGATGCCCACACCAACCAAGAGGAAAACAATGATGATGATCAAGGTACTTGGATCAAGTTACTACCGAACTTCAGGGTCCACAAGGACACGCTCCGCACTGTGAGTGGTACGGCAACCCTGTCTGGAAATCATGTTGTTAGACAACGGTGAACCTTCGAACTATGAAGAAGCGATGGCGGCCCAGATTCCAACAAATGGCTTGAAGCCATGAAATCCGAGATAGAATCCATGTATGAAAACAAAGTATGGACTTTGACAGACTTGCCGATGATCGGCGAGCGATAGAAAACAAATGGATTTTTAAGAAGAAGACGGACGCGATGGTAATGTTACCATCTATAAAGCTCAACTTGTCGCTAAGGGTTATCGACAAGTTCAAGGGATTGACTACGACGAGACATTCTCTCCGTGGCGAAGCTAAAGTCCGTCCAAATCATGTTAGCAATTGCCGCATACTATGATTATGAGATATGGCGATGGACGCCAAAACGGCATTCCTTAACGGACATCTTAAGGAAGAAGCTGTATATGATGCAGCCGAAGGTTTTGTCGATCCTCGAATGCTAACTAAGTATGCAAGCTCCAATGATCCATTTATGGGCTGGTGCAAGCATCTCGAGTTGGAACATTCGCTTTGATGAGATGATCAAAGCGTTTGGGTTTATGCAGACTTATGGAGAAGCCTGCGTTTACAAGAAAGTGAGTGGGAGCTCTGTAGCATTTCTCCTATTATATGTAGATGACATACTCTTGATGGGAAATGATACAAAACTTCTGGAATGCATTAAGGCCTACTTGAATAAGTGTTTTTCAATGAAGGACCTTGGAGAAGCTGCTTATATATTAGGCATCAAAATCTATAGAGATAGATCGAGACGCCTCATAGGTCTTTCACAAAGCACATACCTTGATAAGATTTTGAAGAGGTTCAAAATGGATCAGTCCAAGAAGGGTTCTTGCCTATGTTACAAGGTGTGAGATTGAGCTCACTCGACCACCACCACGGCAAAAGATAAAGAAGAGATGAGTGTCATCCCCTATGCTTCAGCCATAGGATCTATTATGTATGCCATGCTGTGTACTGCACCGATGTAAACCTTGCCGTAAGTTTGGTTGCGAGATACCAAAGTAATCCCGCAAGGATCATTTGAACAGCGGTCAAGAATATCTGAAGTACCGAAAAGGACAAAGGACATATTTCGTTTATGGAGGAGACGAAGAGCTCGTCAGAAGGGTTACGCCGACGCTAGCTTCGACTCAGATCCGATGACTCTAAGTCACAAACCGGATACGTGTATATGTTGAATGGTGGAGCAAGATGGCTGGTGCAGCTACAAGCGAGCGTCGTGGCGGGATCTACGTGTGAAGCGGAGTACATGGCAGCCTCGGAGGCAGCGCATGAAGCGATTTGGGTGAAGGAGTTCATCACCGACCTAGGAGTCATACCCAATGCATCGGGCCGATCAAACTCTTCTGTGACAACACCGGAGCTATTGCCCTTGCCAAGGAGCCTGTGTTTCACAAGAAGACCAGCACATCAAGCGTCGTTTCAACTCCATCCGTGAAAATGTTCAAGATGGAGACATAGAGATTTGCAAAGTGCACACGGATCTGAATGTCGCAGATCCGCTGACTAAACCTCTCTCGCGTGCAAAACATGATCAACACCGTAACTCTATGGGTGTTCGATTCATCACAATGTAACTAGATTAGTGACTCTAGTGCAAGTGGGAGACTGTTGGAAATATGCCCTAGAGGCAATAATAAAAGTATTATTATATTTCATTGTTCATGATAATTGTCTTTTGTTCATGCTATAAGCAGTATTATCCGGAAATCGTAATACACGTGTGAGCACAAAGACCACAATATGTCCCTAGTGAGCCTCTAGTTGACTAGCTCGTTGATCAATAGATAGTCATGGTTTCGACTATGGACATTGGATGTCGTTGATAACGGGATCACATCATTAGGAGAATGATGTGATGGACAAGACCCAATCATAAGCATAGCATAAAAGATCGTATAGTTCGTTTGCTAGAAGCTTTGCCAATGTCAAGTATCTCTTCCTTCGACCATGAGATCGTAACTCCCGCCACCGTAGGAGTGCTCTGGTGTATCAAACGTCACAACGAATCGGGTGACTATAAAGGTGCATTACGGTATCTCCGAAAGTATCTGCGGGTTGACACGGATCGAGATGGATTTGTCACTCCGTATGACGGAGAGGTATCTCTGGGCCCACTCGGTAATGCATCATCATAATGAGCTCAAAGGTGACCAAGGTGTTGGCCACGGGATCATGCATTGCGGTACGAGTAAAGTGACTTGCCGTAACGAGACCGAACAAGGTATTGGGATACCGACGATCGAGTCTCGCAAGTAACGCATCCGATTGACAAAGGAATTGCATACGAGGTTTGATCGAATCCTCGACATCGTGGTTCAACCGATGAAATCATCGAGGAGCATGTAGGAGCCAACATGGGTATCCGACCCGCTGTTGGTTATTGCCCGAGAGTCGCCTCGGTCATGTCTGCGTGTCTCCGAACCCGTAGGGTCTACACACTTAAGGTTCGGTGACGCTAGGGTTAGTAGGAAGACTAGTATGTGAATACCGAATGTTGTTCGAGTCCCTGATGAGATCCCTGGACGTCACGAGGAGTTCGGAAGGGTCCGGAGGTAAAGAATAATATATAGGAAGTGGTGTTTGACCATCGGAAAGTTTGAGGTCTCCGAAAGTCTGGGACCACCGGAGGGTCCCGGGGTCCACCGGTGGGGCCACCTATCCCGGAGGGCCCCATGGGCCAAAGGGAAGGAACCAGCCCACAGGGGCTGGTGCGCCCCAGGCCCACCCCGCGCCTAGGGTTGAAACCCTAGGGGTGGGCGCCCACCGGCTTGGGGGCACTCCACCCCCTTGGCCGCCGCCCCGGAGATTGGATCTCAGGGCCGCCACTTCTGTGGGGCCTATATAAAGGTGGGGAGGGAGGGGCTGCTGTGCCAATTCCCAAGGCGTAGCCCTCCCTCCCAACACTTCTCCTCCTCCGTAAGAGCTCGGCGAAGCCCTGCCGAGATAATGCTTCTCCACCATCACCACGCCGTCGTCGTCTTGGGTGGAGCTGTCTTCCTCAACCTCTCCTTTCCCTTGCTGGATCAAGAAGGAGGAGACGCCGCCGTCCCGTCGTGTGTTGAACGCGGAGGTGCTGTCCGTTCAGCACTTGGACATCGGTGATCTGAATCACGTTCGAGTACGACTCCATCATCACCTTGCAAGCTTCCGCACGCGATCTACAAGTGGTATGTAGATGCAAACTCTCTCCCGTTACTCGTTGCTTAGATGAACTCATAGATGGATCTTGGTGAAGCCGTAGGAAAAATTTTAATTTTCTGCAACGTTCCCCAACAAGAACATCATCTGTGGTCATCTAACCAAAGGGAAGTATGGCCGTGTGAGTGCACTGGAAACTGCGAAGCTGGTCTGGGACTAGCTGTCCAAGGTCAACGAAGGCATCTCAACTCAGAGAGACTCAAGAATTGATGTTTTTCACAATCTTTTAAACCGCTTCAAGAGAAATGACAATGAGAATGTCCAACTCATGTTCGATCGCTTGACTGATATCACCAATGAGCTTTGTGATCTTGGTGCCACTGAGATCACCAAGCATGAGATCGCGAAGAAGCTTCTGAGATCTCTTGACAGCTCATTTAACACCTTAGCCCTGATGATACAAGAACGTCCTGACTTCAAGGATCTCGATCCGTCTGATATACTTGAGAGGTGTTGGGGAACGTAGTAATTTCAAAAAAAAATCCTACGCACACGCAAGATCATGGTGATGGCATAGCAACGAGAGGGGAGAGTATTGTCCACGTACCCTCATAGACCATAAGCGGAAGCGTTTATGACAACGCGGTTGATGTAGTCGTACATCTTCACGATCCGACCGATCCAAGTACCGAACGTACGGCACCTCCGAGTTCAGCACACGTTCAGCTCGATGACGATCCCGGGCCCGATCCAAAGCAAAGTGTCGGGATGAGTTCCACAAGACGACGGCGTGGTGACGATGATGATGTTCTACCGGCGTAGGGCTTCGCCTAAACTCCGCGACGATATGACCGAGGTGGAATATGGTGGAGGGGGCACCGCACACGGCTAAGGAACGATCCGTAGATCAACTTGTGTGTCATGGGGTGCCCCCCTTGCCCCCGTATATAAAGGAGCAAGGAGGAGGGGCCGGCCAAGGAGAGAGGCGTGCCCTAGGGGTGTCCTACTCCCACCGGGAGTAGGATTCCCCCTTTCCTAGTCCAACTAGGAGTCCTTCCAAGTAGTAGGAGTAGGAGACAAGGAAGGGGAAGATGGAAGAGAAGGAAGGAGGGGGCGCCGCCCCTCCCCCTAGTCCAATTCGGACTAGTCAATGGGGGGGGGGGGGCGCGGCCTGCCTCTTCCTCTTCCCTAAAGATCAATAAGGGCCATATACTTTTTTCCCCGTATTCCCGTAACTCCCCGGTACTCCGAAAAATACCCGAATCACTCGAAACCTTTCCGAACTCCAAATATAGTCGTCCAATATATCTATCTTTACGTCTCGACCATTTCGAGACTCCTAGTCATGTCCCCGATCTCATCCGGGACTCCGAACTCCTTCGGTACATCAAAACTCATAAACTCATAATAAAACTCGCCATCGAAACCTTGCGCATGGACCTGCGGGTTCGAGAACTATGTAGACATGACCTAGAACTATTCTCGGTCAATAACCAATAGCCGAACATGGATGTTCATATTGGCTCCTACATATTCTACGAAGATCTTTATCGGTCAAACCATATAACAACATATTTTGTTCCCTTTGTCATCGGTATGTTACTTGACCGAGATTCGATCGTCGGTATCCAATACCTAGTTCAATCTTGTTAACGGCAAGTCTCTTTACTCGTTACGTAATGCATCATTCCGTAACTAACTCATTAGCTACATTGCTTGCAAGGCTTATAGTGATGTGCATTACCGAGAGGGCCCAGAGATACCTCTCCGACAATCGGAGTGACAAACCTAATCTCGAAATACGCCAACTCAACATGTACCTTTGGAGACACCTGTAGTACTCCTTTATAATCACCCAGTTACGTTGTGACGTTTGGTAGCACACAAAGTGTTCCTCCGGTAAACGGGAGTTGCATAATCTCATAATTACAGGAACATGTATAAGTTATGAAGAAAGCAATAGCAATATACTAAACGATCAAGTGCTAGGCTAACGGAATGGGTCATGTCAATCACATCATTCTCCTAATGATGTGATCCCGTTAATCAAATGACAACTCATGTCTATGGTTAGGAAACTTAACCATCTTTGATTAACGAGCTAGTCAAGTAGAGGCATACTAGTGACACTATGTTTGTCTATGTATTCACACATGTATTATGTTTCCGGTTAATACAATTCTAGCATGAATAATAAACATTTATCATGAAATAAGGAAATAAATAATAACTTTATTATTGCCTCTAGGGTATATTTCCTTCAGTCTCCCACTTGCACTAGAGTCAATAATCTAGTTCACATCGCCATGTGATTTAACACCAATATTCATATCTGTATATGATTAACACCCATAGTTCACATCGTCATGTGACCAACACCCAAAGGGTTTACTAGAGTCAATAATCTAGTTCACATCTCTATGTGATTAACACCCAAAGAGTACTAAGGTGTGATCATGTTTTGCTCATGAGAGAAGCTTAGTCAACGGGTCTGTCATATTCAGAGCCATATGTATTTTGCAAATGTTCTATGTCTATAATGCTTTGCACGGAGCTACTCTAGCTATTTGCTCCCACTTTCAATATGTATCCAGATTGAGACTTAGAGTCATCTGGATTGGTGTAAAAGATTGCACCAATGTAACTCTTTACGACGGGCTCTTTTATCACCTCCATAATCGAGAAATATTTCCTTAGTTCTCACTAAGGATAATTTTGACCAATGTCCAGTGATCTACTCCTAGATCAGTATTGTACTCCCTTGCCAAACCAGGGCAGAGTATACAATAGTTCTGGTCCATAGCATGGCATACTTTGTAGAACCTATGACTGATGCATAGGGAATGACTTTCATTCTCTTTCTATTTTCTGTCGTGGTCGGGATTTGAGTCTTACTCACTTCATACCTTTTCAACACAGGCAAGAACTTTTTCTTTGACTGTTCCATTTTGAACTACTTCAAAATCTTGTCAAGGTATGTACTCATTGAAAATCTTATCAAGCGTCTTGATCTATCTCAATAGATCTTGATGCTCAATATGTCAGTAGCTTTAGTGAGGTCTTTATTTTAAAGAACTCCTTTCAAACACTCCTTTATGCTTTGCAGAATAATTCTACATGATTTCCGATCAACAATATGTCATTCACATATACTTATCAGAAATACTATAGTGCTCCCACTCACTTTCTTGTAAATACAGGCTTCACCGTAAGTCTCTACAAAACTATATGCTTTGATCAACTTATCAAAGCGTATATTCCAACTTTGAGATGCTTGCACCAGTCCATAGATGGATTGCTGGAGCTTGCATAATTTTGTTAGCACCTTTAGGATTGACAAAACCTTCTGGTTGTATCATATACAACTCTTCTTTAATAAATCCATTAAGGAATGTAGTTTTGACATCATTTGCCAATTTTCATAAAATGTGGCAATTGCTAACATGATTCAGACAGACTTTTAAGCATTGATACGAGTGAGAAAATCTCATTGTATTCAACATCTTGCACTTTGTCAAAAACCTTTTTTCGACAAGTCTAGCTTTGTAGACAGTAACACTACTATCAGCATCTGTCTTCCTCCTGAAGATCCATTTATTTTCTATGGCTTGCCGATCATCGGGCAAGTCCACCAAAGTCCACACTTTGTTCTCATACATGGATCCCATCTCAGATTTCATGGCCTCCAGCCACTTTGCGGAATCTGGGCTCATCATCGCTTCCTCATAGTTCGTAGGTTTATCATGGTCTAGTAACATGACTTTCGAACAGGATTACCGTACCACTCAGTGCGAACCGTACTCTAGAAGACCCACGAGGTTCTCGTAGTAACTTGATTTGAAGTTTCATGATCATCATCATTAGCTTCCTCACTAATTGGTGTAGGAATCACTGGAACTGATTTCAATGATGAACTATTTTCCAATTCGGGAGAAGGTACAGTTACCTCATCAAGTTCTACTTTCCTCCCACTCACTTCTTTCGAGAGAAACTCCTTCTCTAGAAAGGATCCATTTTTAGCAACAAAAATCTTGCCTTTAGGATCTGTGATAGAAGGTTTACCCAACAGTTTCCTTTGGGTATTCTATGAAGACGCACTTCTTCCGATTTGGGTTTGAGCTTATCAGGATGAAAACTTTTTCACATAAGCATCGCAGCCCCAAATTTTAAGAAATGACAACTTGGGTTTCTTGCTAAACCATAGTTCATACGGTGTCGTCTCAACGGATTTAGATGGTGCCCTATTAAACGTGAATGCAGCTGTCACTAATGCATAACCCCAAAATGATAGTGGTAAACCGATAAGAGACATCATAGATCGCACCATATCTAGTAAAGTACGATTACGACGTTCGGACACACCATTACATTGTGGTGTTCCAGGTGGCGTGAGTTGCGAAACTATTTCACATTTGTTTTATATGAAGGCCAAACTCGTAACTCAAATATTCTCCTCCATGATCAGATCGTAGAAACTTTATTTTCTTGTTACGATGATTCTCCACTTCACTCTGAAATTCTTTGAACCTTTCAACTATTTCAGACTTATGTTTCATCAAGTAGATATACCTATATCTGCTCAAATCATCTTGTGAAGGTCGGAGAATAACGGTACTTGCCACGAGCATCAACACTCATTGGATCGCATACATCGGTATGTAGTATATCCAATAAGTCAATAGCTCGTTCCATTGTTCTGG
This sequence comes from Aegilops speltoides, assembly GCA_021437245.1. Lineage (NCBI taxonomy): Eukaryota > Viridiplantae > Streptophyta > Magnoliopsida > Poales > Poaceae > Aegilops > Aegilops speltoides. Next base: position 506,574,274 of record CM038142.1, read on the forward strand.
AGAACGGAGTTTTAGTCATCTTGCCCAAAAGGCACGGTTCGCAAGCATCAAATGATTCATAAACAAGTGATTCCGAAAATCCATCTTTATGGAGTTTCTTCATGTGCTTTACAATCGATATGACCCAAACGGCAATTACCACAAATAAGTTGCACTATCATTATTAACTTTGCATCTTTTGGCATCAATATTATGAATATGTGTATCACTACGATCGAGATCCAACAAACTATTTTCATTGTGTGTATGACCATTGAAGGTTTTATTCATGTAAACAGAACAACAATTATTCGTTGACTTTAAATGAATAACCGTATCGCAATAAACATGATCAAATCATATTCATGTTCAACGCAAACGCCAAATAACATTTATTTAGGTTTAACACTAATCCCGAAAGTATAGGGAGTGTGCGATGATGATCATATCAATCTTGGAACTACTTCCAACACTCATTGTCACTTCCCCTTCAACTAGTCTCTGTTTATTTTGTAATTCCTGTTTCGAGTTACTAATCTTAGCAACCGAACAAGTATCAAATACTCAGGGGCTACTATAAACACTACTAAGGCACACATAAATAACCTGTATATCAAATATACCCTTGTTCACTTTGCCATCCTTCTTATCCACCAAATATTTGGAGTAGTTCCACTTCCAGTGACCATTTCCTTTGTAGTAGAAGTACTTAGTTTTAGGCTTAGGTCCAGCTTTGGGCTTCTTCACGGGAGTGACAACTTGTTTGCCATTCTACTTGAAGTTTCCCTTTCTTTCCCTTTGCCCTTTTCTTGAAACTAGTGGTCTTGTCAATCATCAACACTTGATGCTCTTTCTTGATTTCTACCTTCGTTGATTTCAACATCACGAAGAGCTCGGGAATCATTTTCGTCATCCCTTGCATACTATAGTTCATCACGAAGTTCTAGTAACTTAGTGATGGTGACTAGAGAATTCATCAATCACTATCTTATCCGGAAGATTAACTCCCAATTGATTCAAGCGATTGAAGTACCTGCATAATCGAGCACATGCTCACTAGTTGAGCGATTCTCCTCCATCTTTTAGCTATAGAACTTGTTGGAGACTTCATATCTCTCAACTCGGTATTTGCTTGAAATATTAACTTCAATTCTTGGAACATCTCATATGGTCCATGACGTTCAAAACGCCTTTGAAGTCCCGATTCTAAGCCGTTAAGCATGGTGCACTAAACTATCAAGTAGTCATCATATTGAGCTAGCCAAACGCTCATAACGCCCGCATATCTGCTCCTGCAATAGGTCTGTCACCTAGCGGTGCATTAAGTACATAATTCTTACAGGCAAAGCAATGAGGATAAACCTCAGATCACGGATCCAATGCGCATCATTGCTACTAACATCTTTCAACACAATTTTCTCTAGGAACATATCAAAATAAACATATGAAAGCAACAACACAAGCTATTGATCTAGAACATAATTTGCAAAATACTACCAGGACTAAGTTCATGATAAATTTAAGTTCAATTAATCATATTACTTAAGAACTCCCACTTAGATAGACATCCCTCTAGTCCTCTAAGTGATTACGTGATCCATATCAACTACACCATGTCCGATCATCACGTGAGATGGAGTAGTTTCAATGGTGAACATCACTATGTTGATCATATCTACTATATGATTCACGTTCGATCTTTCTGTCTCCGTGTTCCGAGACCATATCTCAGATATGCTAGGCTCGTCAAGTTTAACTTTGAGTATTCGCGTGTGCAACTGTTTTGCACCCGTTGTATTTGAACGTAGAGCCAATCACACCCGATCATCACGTGGTGTCTCAGCACGAAGAACTTTCGCAACGGTGCATACTCAGGGAGAACACTTCTTGATAATTAGTGAGAGATCATCTTAAAATGCTACCGTCAATCAAAGCAAGATAAGATGCGTAGAGGATTAACATCACATGCAATCAATATAAGTAATATGATATGGCCATCATCATCTTGTGCTTGTGATCTCCATCTTCGAAGCACCATCGTGATCACCATTGTCACCGGCGCGACACCTTGATCTCCATCGTAGCATCATTGTCGTTACGCCATCTATTGCTTCTACACAACTATCGCTACCGCTTAGTGATAAAGTAAAGCAATTACAGGACGTTTGCATTTCATACAATAAAGCGACAACCATATGGCTCCTGCCAGTTGCCGATAACTTCGGTTACAAAACATGATCATCTCATACAATAAAATATATCATCACGTCTTGACCATATCACATCACAACATGCCCTGCAAAAACAAGTTAGACGTCCTCTACTTTGTTGTTGCAAATTTTACGTGGCTGCTACGGGCTGAGCAAGAACCATTCTTGCATACGCATCAAAACCACAACGATAGTTCGTCAAGTTAGTGTTGTTTTAACCTTCGCAAGGACCGGGCGTAGCCACACTCGATTTAGCTAAAGTGAGAGAGACAGACACCCGCCAGCCACCTTTAAGCACGAGTGCTCGTAACGGTGAAACCAGTCTCGCGTAAGCGTACGCGTAATGTCGGTCCGGGCCGCTTCATCTCACAATACCGCCGAACCAAAGTATGACATGCTGGTAAGCAGTATGACTTGTATCGCCCACAACTCACTTGTGTTCTACTCGTGCATATGACATCGACGCATAAACCAGGCTCGGATGCCACTGTTGGGGAACGTAGTAATTTTAAAAAAAATCCTACGCACACGCAAGATCATGGTGATGGCATAGCAACGAGAGGGGAGAGTATTGTCCACGTACCCTCGTAGACCGTAAGCGGAAGCGTTTATGACAACGCGGTTGATGTAGTCGTACGTCTTCACGATCCGACCGATCCAAGTACCGAATGTACGACACCTCTGAGTTCAGAACACGTTCAGCTCGATGACGATCCCCGGGCTCCGATCCAGCAAAGCGTTGGTGATGAGTTCCGTCAGCACGACGGCGTGGTGACGATGATGATGTTCTACCGGCGCAGGGCTTCGCCTAAACTCCGGGACGATATGTTACTTGCCCGAGATTCGATCGTCGGTATCTAATACCTAGTTCAATCTCGTTACCGGCAAGTCTCTTTACTCGTTACGTAATGCATCATTCCGTAACTAACTCATTAGCTACATTGCTTGCAAGGTTTATAGTGATGTGCATTACCGAGAGGGCCCAGAGATACCTCTCCGACAATCGGAGTGACAAAACCTAATCTCGAAATACGCCAACTCAACATCTACCTTTGGAGACACCTGTAGTACTCCTTTATAATCACCCAGTTATGTTGTGACGTTTGGTAGTACCCAAAGTGTTCCTCCGGTAAACGGGAGTTGCATAATCTCATAGTTACAGGAACATGTATGAGTTATGAAGAAAGCAATAGCAATATACTAAACGATCAAGTGCTAGGCTAACGGAATGGGTCATGTCAATCACATCATTCTCCTAATGATGTGATCCCGTTAATCAAATGACAACTCATGTCTATGGTTAGGAAACTTAACCATCTTTGATTAACGAGCTAGTCAAGTAGAGGCATACTAGTGACACTATGTTTGTATATGTATTCGCACATGTATTATGTTTCCGGTTAATACAATTCTAGCATGAATAATAAACATTTATCATGAAATAAGGAAATAAATAATAACTTTATTATTGCCTATAGGGCATATTTCCTTCAAGAGGCTCAACACACATGAGTTCGAGCTATCTGAGAAGTGTGATATCTATGGTCCCAACTATGGCCGAACCCGTGCCCTGAAGGCGAAAGTTGTTTTCTCATCTGAAGAAGAATCTGACTGTAGCTCTGGTGATCCTAAAGAGCTTGGCAAAGAGCTTTCAATGCTTGTGAGGAAGTTCCAGAAGTTGTCCAAGAAGAATCGGTTCAGCAAGTCTTCAAGTTATAGCTCAAAGAACGATGAGGCGTCATCACGTGACTACAAGAAGAGAACTTGCCACAAATGCAAGAAGACACGCCACTACATCTCTGAGTGTCCTCAGTCGGATAAGGAATCGAAGAAGAAGAAGAAGAAGAGCAAGAAATATGATTCTAATGACAAGACGAAGAAGAAATCATCAAAATCTTCTTCAAAGTCTTCGTCAAAGTCTTCATCTCGCAAGAAGACCTCATCAAGCAAGGCTCGAGCATTTATTGGCAAGGAGATGGATTCAGAGGAGTCTGCCTCTGAGGAGGCGGAGGTGGAGTCTCAGGAGGAGTCTGATTCAGGCGTGGCAAGTGTGGCTCTGGCGTCAGCGTTCGTCGCCAAGTCAATCTTCAACACTGAAGACAATGGTCACAACGTTGAAGCCAAAGCTGATAATGATGATGATGACGACTCTGCTCCAACCTACTGCTTCATGGCACGTGGTGCCAAGGTAACTTCACGCGATGCCTATTTACAAACCTCTAGTGAAGATGACTCTGAATGTGAATCCAAACCTAGCTATAAGACACTTGCTAAAATTGCAACTGAGCAACAAAATGCAATGGAACATATTCAAAAGCTACTAGAGAAAAGCGATGACCTGTTGGCCGCGGAAATGAATTGAACTCAGTCCTTAATTGAAGATATTAAAAGTATTCGCGTTAAGTATGAAGAACTTGAAAGTCATCATGAAACTCTCTCATCCTCTCATGAGAAGCTTTACTACGATTATCTTCAAAGGAAGCAGGATCTTGAGAAACTGAGAGTGTCTCATGAAGATCTTCAAAAGGAGAATGATTCACTACTCGCCCAACAGATCAATTCCGCTCAGGTAGAATTTGTTCCACCATGCTTAAAGTGTCTTGAGCGTGATAATGTTGTCTCTATTGCTGGATGTTCTACTACTTCTGATGTTGCAATATCTTCAACTACTGATGTGGTAACTAACCCCTCTATTGAGGATGCCACTACTATTGCTGATGAGAATGCTAGTTGAAGACATTGCTTGAGACTAGCATGTACAAAAGCCTAAAAGTCCATCAAACCTTGTGTGATGTCCTCAAGAAACAGATTCTGAACTGAAACCCTAGGAAAGAGGGTGTTGGGTTCGAGAGGAAAATGAACGTTGATGGTTCATATTGGACGCCTGAGCATTACCCAAAAACCACCTGGGTTGCTGCTAAGGATCCGTCATTGGACCCATCCACTTTATCTGGCTTCACTTGTGCTAACCCAATTGTCATTGATGAATCTTTTGATGCTAATTATAAACTGTTTAAGAATCAGAATGGTGAAGTGTTTGCCAGGTACATTGGTACTAACTGCAGGAACGGGTCACCCCAGAAGATCTGGGTGCCCAAAAGCTGTCTTGAGAAGCTTCCCGTGAATGTCATCGTGACACCACCTGGGAATAAGACAAACCCTAGACCTAAGGCGTCATCTGGCCGAAAGGCTTCATACAGACAGAGGACCACTCATGGTCACCCTCCCGCCAATGTTTTGCAGGAGAACCGTTATGAGACTCGTGAATATGAACGTGTTTCCTCTAACCGCTATGTTCACAAAACTAAGAACTTTTCTGCATAATTATATGAGTACTATTCTCCTCCTACGAAGCTATTTGCTAGGGCTTCCAAGCCAAAGTTCTCAGATGCTACACTTAGACTCATTGCTTCTAAGCCACCCCTAAAGATGTGGGTGGTTAAGAAGAATTAACTTCTCTTGCCGGGAAAGGTCTCCAGCCAGAAAGCAAAATCTTCTGACGACAATGCTGGAGCCTAAAACATCTTGTGGGACGCAAGATAAAATGCTCCAATGGTCCTATCATGTATTTCGTCCCAGGTGTAGGACCTTGAAGTATGTCTAGAGGGGGGGTGATTAGACTACTTGACCAATTAAAACTTAACCTTTTCCCAATTTTAGAGTTTGGCAGATTTTAGCTATCTTTGGACAAGTCAAGCAATCTTCACACAATTCAAGCAAGCATGCAAAGAGTATATGAGCAGCGGAAATTGAAGCATGCGACTTGCAAGAATGTAAAGGGAAGGGTTTGGAGGATTCAAACGCAATTGGAGACACGAATGTTTTTGTCGCGGTTCCGATAGGTGGTGCTATCGTACATCCACGTTGATGGAGACTTCAACCCACGAAGGGTAACGGTTGCGCGAGTCCACGGAGGGCTCCACCCACCAAGGGTCCACGAAGAAGCAACCTTGTCTATCCCACCATGGTCGTCGCCCACGAAGGACTTGCCTCACTAGCGGTAGATCTTCACGAAGTAGGCGATTCCTTGCCCTTACAAACTCCTTGGTTCAACTCCACAATCTTGTCGGAGGCTCCCAAGTGACACCTAGCCAATCTAGGAGACACCACTCTCCAAGAAGTAACAAATGGTGCGTTGATGATGAACTCCTTGCTCTTGTGCTTCAAATGATAGTCTCCCCAACACTCAACTCTCTCTCATGGGATTTGGATCTGGTGGAAAGAAGATTTGAGTGGAAAGCAACTTGGGGAAGGCTAGAGATCAAGATTCATATGGTAGGAATGGAATATCTTGGCCTCAACACATGAGTAGGTGGTTCTCTCTCAGAAATGGTAAGTTGGAAGTGTAGGTTTGTTCTGATAGCTCTCTCCACGAATGAAGAGGAGGTGGAGGGGTATATATAGCCTCCACACAAAATCTAACCATTACACACAACTTACCAAACTCGGTGGGACCGAATCAACAAACTCGGTCGAACCGATTTAGTAAACCTAGTGACCGTTAGGATTTTCGGTGGGACCGACATGCAACTCGTAGGACCGATATGGTAAGGATTAGTGCATAACGTAATCTCGGTGAGACCGATTACACAAACTCGGTGAGACCAATTTTGGTAATAAGCTTTCCACAGAGTTGGTCTGGTAAACTCGGTGGGACCGATTCGCTCATTTTGGTGAGACCGAAATGTTACAAAAGGGAAATAGGGAGTTTACATTGCTATCTCGGTGGGACCGATCGCTCACTTCGGTTAGACCGAAACGTTACGAAGGGAAATAGAGAGATTACAATCCCATCTTGGTGAGACCGAGATCCCTATCGGTGAGACCGATTTGCGTAGGGTTTGTGGTAGTGGCTATGACATTTGAACTCGGTGGCACCGGATAGAAAGAATCGGTGGGACCGATTTTCACTTTGGGTTTAGGTCATATGTGGATGTGAGAAAGTAGTTGAGGGTTTTTGGAGCATATCACTAAGCACTTTGAAGCAAGAGCTCATTAAGCAACACCTCATCCCTCCTTGATAGTATTGGCTTTTCCTATAGACTCAATGTGATCTTGGATCACTAAAATGTAAAATGAAGAGTCTTGAGCTTTTGAGCTTGAGCCAATCCTTTGTCCTTGATATTTTGAGGGGTCCACTTTCATCATCCATGCCATGCCATTCATTGAGCTTTCCTGAAATATTTGTCTTGGAATAGCATTAGCTCAATGAGCTATATGTTGTTATGGATTACCAAAACCACCTAGGGATAGTTGCACTTTCAATCTCCCTCTTTTTAGTAATTGATGACAACATATAGATCAAAGCTTCGACAAATGATAATAAGATTGAAAAACATTGTCGCTTTGAGAAGCATGTGATAAGCAAGAGCTCCCCCTAAATTTGTGCATAGTTTAAGATTTGCTTTGGACTAATGCACAAGAAATTAGGCTCATGGGTTACTCTTCCATGTCACATACATCTTGGTGGAGCGCTCAAAATAATAAAGATTGAATACATGCACTCATCACCAAGCAAAGTGAATGATCATATAAGGATAGGTAAGATAATATCATCTAGCAAGCATAAGTGTAGCTTATGATCAAACACATGATCATCAATGTCTCACAGATAACAGCGTAGTATCTCAAGCAATCAAAAGCAAACAAAGTTTAACCACCAAAGCAAGAGAGAACAAAAAGGCAACACTCTCTCTCTCGAAGCCTATGATCTATACATTTTTCTCCCCCCTTTGGCAACAAGTTACCAAAAAGTTCATAGAAAATGCATAGTGCTCGATCGACTCTCAGGCTTGATCTTCAGGTGGTGATGTAGAGATGGCTCCTTGGACGAAGGCTTGAGCTTGATGTGGATGGAGCTGGAGGAGTTGGTCTTTGGAGCTGGTTGCCTTTGGAGTTGTAGGAGCTGTAGTGGTGCAGATGATGTGGCTCGTGTCTTTCACGAGCACTTGCAGCTGATCTCTGAGCTCTAGGCACTCTGCAAATGCATCGATGGTTGTCTTGCCCTTCCTCTCTGCATGTCATCCTGTAGCTGCTCCACAACCGATCAATCTCAATTACTTTGACATCTAGATCATAGAATTTTTGTTCCATGATTCTTTCCAGTGCTCTCTGGTTTTGAGTTAGGGTGGCCAACCCTTCTCAATCCTCGGTGTTGATGCTATCAAGTAACCAAGCTGCTCTGTTTGTTCTTCAAAAGTACTCGATGCCTCCTCTTGAGCTGGCATCTTGGCAGCCTTCTCTTTCTTTGCTTTCTCCTTCTTCTCTTGAGCTTGTACTGATGATGGTTCATTCTCATTCATCACAACTTGATTGTCCTCAAAGTCTGGATAGATAGCAAAATGTTCTTTGTCCAGCAAGTATGTGCCTGTGCGCATCTTTGAGTTAATTAACTCCTGAATCTGTGGGGCATACCCACAACTTCTCTTCTGGTCTGCTGCTGTCCTCTTAATGGTCTCAACAATGAGGCTCATGACCTTGAATTTTTGTGGCACATCAAACAAGTGGAGAAAGTTTATAGCATGCCCTCTAATCATGTTGTGGTCACTGACTTGGGCAATAGAGTATGCCTTAGGATCCAGTTGATTGCTGGGAGTCCTGACAGAAGATAATGAATTGACCCAAACTTATGTGTCTCAACTGCAGCATCTGGGATCTCCTTGTACATATGAGCCATGGTATTGTGATCCATCTTCTTCTTGGCATAGACATCCAGGTCATCTTCACTCTCCTTTGGGGCATTGATCAGATTGGCCCATTCCTCAATGGTTGATTGGTACCTTATACCTTCAGACATCCAAACTATCCTGCCATCTGGATAGAAATTTTATGTGGAGTAGAATTGCATAATGAGCTCATCATTCCACTTTGTGAGCTTCTGCCCAACAAAGCCTGCAACTCCACAAGCAATGAAACTGTCTTGCACTCCAGGATAGTGTTCTTCATTCTCCTTCATGTAGGTCCAGTCGACCCACCTCATATCACACACTATAGGCTTCTTGTCCAACAAAGACTGCCTCATAGAAATCCTGATGTTCCTTAGTGTGGAACACCTTAATCAACAGCAGTCCTTCTTCCGATAGCATATGAATCGACAGCCTCCACGGTCTGAGTCCTGCATCCTTTCGTAACTTCATGTTCTTAGCCACAGGATGAGCATCATTGTGGTCTGGAATCTTGGGCTTTAGCTTCCTCAGGACTTGTCCTTCATCATCTTCCTCATCAGCAACTTCTGGCACTGGGGCCTTGTTCTTCTCAGTAGCTGGAATACTCCTAGTATTCCTCTTTGGTGCAATTTTGGGCTTGGGGCAGCTTTGGGTGCTTCCTTGGGCTTTGATGTTGCAGCCCCTGACTTTATAGCATCACCCATCAGTTTTTGTGCCTTGGGTGCTAGTGCAGCAACCTCTTCTTCCTCCTCCTCAGAGCCTCTCCTCATAGAGGGGTTGCCAAGAACCTTGGCAGTAGTGGTTCTGGCTCTCTTCTTCTTCTTATCTTGACCAGCAGCTTCATCTTCTGACTCAATGGTAAACTTCATGGTTTTTCCAGTGGGAACCTTCTTGGGTTTGGAAGTGGTAATTCTTCTTGCAGGTGCCTCTTTGGGATCAGGCTTTTCAGGTACTTGAGTTGATCCTCTGACCTTCACATAGGTGTCCTCTTGGCGGACCTTCCTATTGAGTCCGTGCTTTGTGTTCTTTGTCGAGGCATACTCGTTTTGAGCACTACCTTCTTGGAAGTAGCCTCATCTTCTTCGCCATATAATCCTCATCCTCGATTCGAGGTTCTCTTCTTCCTTGTCCTGGTGGCAGCTTTAGGCAAATTGCTTGGGGTGCTCCTGCTGCCATCATCTGAAGTGCTAGAGGGACTAGTGTCCTCACTCATGTGATTGTGCTCTTCTGACTTGTTCTGACTATCACTTTGGTCTCGACATGCTGAAATCATCGGTCTCAATTGACCACGTGAATAGTTATAGATGAGATAGAATGGATGAGCCTCACAAAATGCAGAGATTTTTGCAAAAGAATGATTCAAAAACTTAGTTTTAGTTTTCCACAGAAAGCATTTCGGATCAACCGATTTTCAAACTCGGTGATATCGAAGCAGTTTTGGAACCTAAACTAGTGAACTCGGTCTGACCGAGTCACAGTTCGGTGGCACCGAGACTGCTAGGGTTTCACAAAGTTCTAAAATCGGTCACACCGATTAGCAATTCTCGGTCAGACCGAGAGTTACTAGTGCAATGGCATTAGCCAAATCGGTGGGACCGAGTTTTTCAACCCGGTGGGTACGATATGGTTTCGGCGGAAACCTAACCCTAAATTTTCAAATCGCATCTATTCTAAGGATTGTATTGACTGGACAGGAGTGTTTCAATCGTGGCAAGAATCATAATGAACAAAATGTGCTAGGAATCGGACGGGGATAGCACTGTGATCGAGTCCATACCCTAGCTTGGCGATGAACTCGCTACGGCAGCAACGGCGGAGGTGAATTCCGTTGACGGCGGCGGAGACCAGCGACAGGAGGCGGCTGGCGACGAGGAGACGATCCGGAGACCTAGTAGGCAGAGCAAGCTATGCGCGGGCGAAGGGGTTTGGAGAAAATTTCCAAATTTTTGCCTGTGAGTATATATAGCCCGACACTGTCGGTGTGACCGAGTGGAACAACTCGGTGGCACCGAGATGCATAATCGTATCTGATTCTGACAACTCGGTGTGACCAAAAATTTCAAATCGGTTGCACCGAGATTGAAAACCTAGATCGACTTAGTGATCTCGGTAGGACCGAAATGGAGTAATCGGTCAGACCGAGAATCACAAAGAAGTTTTGGAAGTTTAAGTCTATGACGAACCGGGGACTCTGAGTGCTCCTCACACAGAGTGGTTCGAATCTGACTTGATCAAATTTTGTGATGTAGCATGAATAGAGTTTGAGACGAGAAAAGCATAGATAGCTAGAGAAGGTTCTTAGGCATTCTTGTCCATCCACTTGGCCAAAGAAAAAGAAGCCAAACAATCAAAACAACAAGTGGATGTCCTTGAATGAGTAAAATATGCAACCAACATGCTCACACAATAAAATGGCAAATGAAATATGTGGCAAAGCATGCACAACCAATTCTAGCATCTATCAAACAATTGGCGATGACTAGGTCATCTATATATATGAGTATATTGACTTAGGAGTCAAATGAGAACATTTGATCATAGGTCATACTCATCGTTTAAGCTCAAGTGGGGTTGCCACTTTTACATAATGCATTGATGTGTTCACACCATTAGAGTTGCTTTGACTCAATTCTTAGAGTTAAGCTCCCCCTAGATGTGAGATCCCCCCTTAGAGGGATGAACTAACCTTGGGTTTTGTCGATGATGACTTCATGTAGGTGTTGAAGATGTGGATGCTCAATGTTGATGTAGATCATTTGAAGCAATCCTTTGGAGTGAGTTGCACTTTCAACATACCAACATGGGTTAGTCCCACAAGGAACAAACAAGAGTATCCATAGACATAGAGTGATGCACACACAAGATGATGTCCATGAAATCATTAGGTTACCTTGTCCCTTGCCTTACCAACATGAGGGTTTGTGACTCCTTGAACTAGTGCAAGATGTGGAAGTTGATTGCACTTGTCCTTGCCATAATGATATGAGTGAAGAATGTTGGCGGAGTCACCCTCAAGAACTCTCTAGTTCTTCTTCTTCGGGATCCACATCATCTTGATGGGAATCCTTGGAGTTGTAGTTGTACTTGATGAAGTAGAACTTGACGTAGTCTTGGGAACCCACTTGACCAAGGCCTTAGGTGCTTCTTCAAATGCATCAATCTCCTCTTGAAGCTTGTCCTTGCCTTTGTTCTTGTGGTCTTGTGGTGGAAGATCATCTTGCGCTTGTGTTCCCTTGAAGGAAGTAGGATCATACTTCTCTTGTTGAGGAAAAAACTTCGTCTTGGGGTATTGATCTTCTTCCCACTCAACTCCATTGGCATTGAACTTTCGTTCAAAACCAACACCTTGATTCTTCTGGTGCCTTCCTTGCTTGCGTACAATTTCCTCGAATTGCTTACTCCCGGCAAGGCTCTTGTATACACCTTTCTCTATGATTCCCTTCAATAAGCTATTTTCTTGCTCAAGTGTAACTTGGCAAGAGAATCATTAGTGGAATCAATAGAACTACTAGAAGCAACAATATTGGATTTGACATTATCATTATTACTACTAGAGGAAGGATCTTTCTTGTACTTGTTACTAGACTTGACTTGAGGCATGTAAGTAGATAAGAGTAAACGCTTGGCAATGTAAGAAGAACTTTTCTTACGGAGATCATCATTGATTGCCTTTAAGAACTCATGCTCTTGCTCAAGATTGAGCTTTTCAAAGTGTAACTTCTCATGAGCCCTTAAAAGTTCTCGATGATCTTCGAAGATCGTTTCATGAGCTAACATAAGAGTGTTTAGTTCTTTAGTTAGAAGCTCAATCTTCTCCTTATCATTGTCATTCGTTTTATCTTGATTAGCATGATTAATTGACGGTTCATCATAGTATTCATCACTAGAGTTGTCAACAAGTAAATCATCATCACCTAGCAACTCATCTTCATCACTACTGAAATCAACATACTCGGGGTGTGTTACCTTTGAACCTTTGGCCATGAAGCATCTTCCAATTCCTTCATTTGGTGAGTCAAATATGTCGTAGGAGTTGGTTGACACAAGTGCTAGACCGGCAACACCTTCATCTTGAGTATATTCGGAGTCGGAGTGATAGCTTCTCTCGGAGTGATTGTCGGAGTCGGAGCCGGATACCCATTCACCAACATGAGCTTGATGTCTTCGTTTTGCGTAGCTCCTTGATGACTTGTCCTTCCTTTCCGAATCTTTGCTTATCCATTAGGGTCTTCGTTCATAACGATCATCTCTACTCCTCCTCTCTCTTGGTGGTGATTCTTCTCTTTTGCTTCTTCTTTTTGGTGAGTCTTCTCTTCTTTTGTAGGGTGTCGTACACTCATTGGAATAGTGTCCGGGTCTCCCACAATTGTAGCAATTGCGCTCTCGACTAGAAGATCTTTTGTCATTGTAGGACCTTGACTTAGAGCTTATTTCCTTGCTTCTACTCTTGTAGAATTTGTTGAAGTTCTTCACCATTAAGCTCAATTCCTCATTGAAGGTTTGTTTCTCACTTGATAATGTGGGGGCTTCACATGAGGCTTTGTAAGCACCACTTGACTTGTTGTGAAGTTCCTCCTTATCCTTGAGTGACATCTCATGAGCAACAATTCTTCCAATGACTTCTGTTGGCTTGAGATCTTTGTAATTTGGCATCATTTGGATCAATGTGCACACGGTATCATACTTTCCATCCAATGCTCTTAGGATCTTCTTAATGATGAATCTGTCGGTCATCTCTTCACTCCCTAAGCCGGCAATCTCATTTGTGATAAGAGCAAGCCTAGAGTACATTTCAGCGACACCTTCACCATCCTTCATTTTGAACTTGTCAAGCTGACTTTGGAGAACATCCAACTTGGATTCCTTGACGGAGTCGGTACCTTCATGCATATCAATCAAAGTATCAATTTCCTTTGCATTCTCAAGACGGCTGATTTTGTTGAATTCTTCGGGGCACAAGCCATTGAAGAGGATATCACAAGCTTGAGCGTTGTATTGCGGCATCTTCAATTCTTCCGCGCTAGCTTCACGGTTCGGCTCTCTCCCATCAAAGAATTCACCTTGCAAGCCAATACACACAATAGCCCAAACGGCGGGGTTACGTCCGAGAATATGCATTTTCATCTTATGCTTCCAACTAGAAAAATTAGTACCATCAAAGTAAGGACCTCTACGGTGATAATTTCCCTCTCTAGATGCCATACTCTCCTAGGTTGTGAAACCAAGGCTATGACCACCAAAAGCTATGGAAATCAAAGCAAATGGAGACCAAAGCTCGGATACCACTTGTAGGACCTTGAAGTATGTCTAGAGGGGGGTGATTAGACTACTTGACCAATTAAAACTTGACCTTTTCCCAATTTTAGAGTTTGGCAGATTTTAGCTATCTTTGGACAAATCAACAAATCTTCACACAATTCAAGCAAGCATGCAAAGAGTATATGAGAAACGGAAATTAAAGCATGCAACTTGCACGAATGTAAAGGGAAGGGTTTGGAGGATTCAAACGCAATTGGAGACACGGATGCTTTTGTCGTGGTTCCGATAGGTGGTGCTATCGTACATCCACGTTGATGGAGACTTCAACCCACGAAGGGTAACGGTTGCGCGAGTCCACGGAGGGCTCCACCCACGAAGGTCCACGAAGAAGCAACCTTGTCTATCCCACCATGGTCGTCGCCCACGAAGGACTTGCCTCACTAGCGGTAGATCTTCACGAAGTAGGCGATTCCTTGCCCTTACAAACTCCTCGGTTCAACTCCACAATCTTGTCGGAGGCTCCCAAGTGACACCTAGCCAATCTAGGAGACACCACTCTCCAAGAAGTAACAAATGGTGCGTTGATGATGAACTCCTTGCTCTTGTGCTTCAAATGATAGTCTCCCCAACACTCAACTCTCTCTCATGGGATTTGGATCTGGTGGAAAGAAGATTTGAGTGGAAAGCAACTTGGGGAAGGCTAGAGATCAAGATTCATATGGTAGGAATGGAATATCTTGGCCTCAACACATGAGTAGGTGGTTCTCTCTCAAAAATGGTAAGTTGGAAGTGTAGGTTTGTTCTGATAGCTCTCTCCACGAATGAAGAGGAGGTGGAGGGGTATATATAGCCTCCACACAAAATCTAACCGTTACACACAATTTACCAAACTCGGTGGGACCGAATCAACAAACTCGGTCGGACCGATTTAGTAAACCTAGTGACCGTTAGGATTTTCGGTGGGACCGACATGCAACTCGGTAGGACCGATATGGTTAGGGTTAGGGCATAACGTAATCTCAGTGAGACCGATTACACAAACTCGGCGAGACCGATTTTGGTAATAAGCTTTCCAGAGAGTTGGTCAGGTAAACTCGGTGGGACCGATTCGCTCATTTCGGTGAGACCGAAATGTTACGAAAGGGAAACAGGGAGTTTACATTGCAATCTCGGTGGGACCGATCGCTCACTTCGGTTAGACCGAAACGTTACGAAGGGAAACAAAGAGATTACAATCCCATCTCGGTGAGACCGAGATCCCTATCGGTGAGACCGATTTGCCTAGGGTTTGTGGCAGTGGCTATGACATTTGAACTCGGTGGCGCCGGATAGAAAGAATCGGTGGGACCGATTTTGACTTTGGGTTTAGGTCATATGTGGATGTGAGAAAGTAGTTGAGGGTTTTTGGAGCATATCACTAAGCACTTTGAAGCAAGAGGCTCATTAAGCAACACCTCATCCCTCCTTGATAGTATTGGCTTTTCCTACAGACTCAATGTGATCTTGGATCACTAAAATGTAAAATGAAGAGTCTTGAGCTTTTGAGCTCGAGCCAATCCTTTGTCCTTGATATTTTGAGGGATCCACTTTCATCATCCATGCCATGCCATTCATTGAGCTTTCCTGAAATATTTGTCTTGGAATAGCATTAGCTCAATGAGCTATATGTTGTTATGAATTACCAAAACCACCTAGGGATAGTTGCACTTTCACCAGGGTTCCTTGACGAGCATCCTATCATGCCTAATCAGAATTTAAAATTTGATAAAATGCTTGTTCGCTACATGTTTCTGCTTCACAACACCCTTGGTGAAGCCTATCCCGCTAATTGCACTGTAGGGTACAACTCCGAAAGCCACTGAATGGATCATGGATAGCGGCTGCACCAACCACATGACTGGTGATCAAAGTCTTCTTATGGATTCAACCCTACGTCCATCTACTAAGAGCCACATCACATTCACGACACTTTGGTAAAGCAATCTTGGTCTTGGTAGAGTTGCTATCTCAAAGGATCAGCACATGGATAAAGTGATGCTTGTTGAATCCCTTGGATACAACTTAATGTCTGTGTCAATGCTCTGTGGTCTGAACATGATTGTGATATTTGGAAAATATCATTGTCTTGTGCTAATGGAATCTGACAAATCTCTAGTCTTCCAAGGCTATTGAAGAGGTGATCTATATATGGTAGATTTCTCAGCAGGACCACGGCTTGCCGTATGTCTTCTAGCAAAGGTTTCAGAATGCTGGCTATGGCATCGACTGCTAGGACATGCGGGCATGAGGAACCTGTACACTCTCGCGAAGAAGAAGCACATCATTGTCATAGAGGGCGTCAGGTTCAAGAAGGATCATCTGTGTGGTGCATGTGAAGCTGGAAAGATGACGAGAGCCAAGCATCCCTCGAAGAAAATCATGACTACCTCACGCCCCTTCGAGCTGCTTCACATGGACCTATTTGGACCTACTCACTACTCTACGCTTACTACTACTACACATCTCTATGGCTTCGTTATTGTTGATGATTACTCGAGATGCACCTGGGTGCACATAATTTTCTATAAGACTAAAGTGCAGGATGTCTTCAGATGCTTCGCAAATCGGGCCATGACGAATTATGGCATCAAGATCAAGCACATCCGGAGTGACAATGGCACTGAGTTCAAGAACGTTGGCCCCGACACTTATCTTGATACTTTGGGCATCACACATGAGTTATCTGCTCCTTACACACCTCAGCAGAATGGTGTCGTGGAGCGCAAGAACAGGATGCTCATTGAGATGGCACGGACGATGCTCGATGAATACAAGACTCCAAGAAAATTCTGGCCAGAAGCCATTGATACTGCATGCCACATCATCAACAGAGTATATCTTCACAACTTCTTCAAGAAGACATCTTATGAACTTCTGACTGGTAAGAAGCGAAACATCAATTACTTCAAAGTCTTTGGTGCTAGGTGCTAGATCAAGGATCCACATCACACATCTAAATTTGCACCGAAAGCACATGAAGGTTTTATGCTTGGTTACAGAAAGGACTCTCACAACCACAGAGTCTTCAACCTCTTTCACTACAAAGTGGTTGAAACTATAGATGTGTGGTACGATGAAACTAATGGCTCGCAAAGAGAGCACCTGCCAAATGTGCTAGATGAAGCTACACGAGGTGAAGCTATCAAGCTGATGGGTACTGGAGAAGTCATACCCACCGAGGAATAGGCTGAGGATGAGATCATCATTTCTACACCTAATCAACATGAAGACAATGCTCAGTCTGAAGCCAATGCTGAAGATGAAGACAATAGTCAGTCTGATCAAAATCTTCGTCCAACTCATCCTCGAGTCGCAAATGAAGTCTAGATTGAGAAGATCATTGATAGCATCAATGCTCCTGGTCCTCTCACTCGATCAAGAGCTACACAACTAGCAAACTTATGCGTCCACTTTGCTTTTGTCTCTATATCTGAACCCAAGAAAGTCGAAGAAGCCTTCATGGAACCTGAATGGATTCAAGCTATGCAAGAAGAGCTTCAACAGTTTGAGCTGAATAATGTCTGGGAGCTTGTCAAACGCCTTGATCCTCGCAAGCACAACATCATTTGTGCAAAATGGATCTATCGCAACAAGCAAGATGAACTTGGACAAGTTGTCAGAAACAAGGATCGCCTCGTAGCTCAAGGTTACACACAAGTGGAAGGAATCGACTTTGATGAAACCTTTGCTCCCGTGGCTAGGCTTGAAGCCATTCGCATACAGCTGGCCTATACTAACCATCACAACATTCTTCTGTACCAAATGGATGTGAAGAGTGCCTTTCTCAATGACAAAATCGAAGAAGTGTATGTCGCTCAACCACCTGGTTTTGAAGACCCTAAGCATCTTGATATGGTGTACAAGCTCAACAAGGCGTTGTATGGCTTCAAACAAGCACCTCGCGCTTGGTATGACACACTCAAAGAATTCCGGAAGAGCAAAGGCTTCAAACCTGGTTCTCTAGATCCCACTCTCTTCACGAAGACATATGATGGTGAACTGTTTGTGTGTCAAATATATGTGGATGACATTATCTTCGGTTGCACGGATAAGATATACAGTGCTGAGTTTGGATACATGATGCAAGAGCAATATCAGATGCCTGTGATGGGGGAGCTGAAATTCTTCCCTGGTCTTCAAATCCGTCAACAGCGCAATGGCATCTTCATATCGCAAGAAAAAACCTCAAAGATTGCCTGAAAAAGTTTGGAATGCAAGACTACAAAGGGTACACGACGCCAATGCCAACCAAAAGTCATCTTGGCCCTGACGACAATGGTAAAGAGTTCGATCAAAAGGTATACCGCTCCATGATTGGTTCTTTGCCATACTTATGTGCATCTAGGCCTGATATTATGCTTGGCATTTGCATGTTGATGACTTAGATGTGCAACACACGAAGTAACGTATTTCTTCAATCAATGAAGACTTACCCTCTAAGCATGAATACATTAATGTGGAATTTGACTTCAGAGCGCCACGATAATTGTGCGCCGTGTCTGGGTCTAATACTTCCTACGAATTCCTATAGCGTCATATTGAATCTCCTGAAGCCAGCTCTTGTTTGACAAGCAGATGGAAGCCTTTCACTGTTTTGAAGCCTATCTATCTGAACATTATGGCTTCTGAGAAGTCTGCACGGAAAGTGGCAGGCAACGCCGAGGCAATACAGCACTGGACCTTCCCACATATCTGTATGAGCTCTACAAGTCTGACCCTGAAGAGAGCTATACACAGCACAAGAACAGGATCTAGTGGATCCGAAGATATTGGGCAGAGCAATGGTTCAAGTAAAACTTCGTGACACCTGAGTATGCTGAGAAGAATGCCATCAAGCGCCCATGGGGCAATTGTCTTTACAGAAATTTGGTACCGAAGACAAAGGCTGAAGCTATTGCTCAGGAGTTCTATCCTTGCATGGTCGACCACAGCCTGAGAATGCCGACCCATCATCACTTTTATGGTGTCGTGACGACAACCTCTGCAAGCGCAACCTCCAGTTCGCAAAGGATTCAGCTGTCAAGAACAAGAAGGAGTTAGGCCTCGACTTCAACCCTGGCCCATCTGCTCCTAAATTAGATGGTACTCGTGAAGCCAATGAGAATAGAATTGGCCCCTTCGCCAACATCGATGGGCTTCTATCCCACATTGCTACCCAGAGGGCCGCAGTGGAGCAATCTGCTGAAGATGCAAACTCTGAAGATGCTCCCTCGCCAACGAAGCAAAAGAAAAAGGCAAAAGCTTCAAAGCCCTCAGCTGCTGCTCCAAAAGCTTCGCCGAAGAAGCCTCTGAAAACTGCACCTCCTGAATCCAGTGTGCAATCTGAAGATCAGTCTCGTGTGTCCAAGAGGACCAAGAAGCCATTACCAAAAAAGGTCTCTGGGCAACCCCTCACTCATGCTACCGTTCTGTTCAATGAGGAAGACACCATTGATCTGTCAAGTGATGAAGATCTTGGTGATGAAGCGCTAGAGATGTTGATCAAAAGCAAGCAAGAGGCGGAGATCTTCAGTGATCTGCCCCTCTTTGATGTTGACATATTGAACAACTTCATCGATGAATGGTTTGATGACCAAAGCATCAGTATTGATAGCTTGCAGCTGCCAGTGGGCATAAGCGTCACATTTCACGGAGCGATTGCTAATGAATTGGCCTTAGCTCAGAAAATCATCGAGCTCAAAAACAAGATTGACTATGAGAAGGCGCATTTCAAGAAGCATATGCACAAGCTCAGCGTGGCTGACGTGCAAATTTTCAAGAAGATGTTGCATGCTCTCAAGGCTGAATTTCACAAGAAGCATGAAGAAGCCAAAGGCTGAAGAGAGCGCATGAAGACTTATGCACAGAAATGTGTGCAAGCACACACTGAAGCTAAAAAGAGGAAGGCCTTGGGTGTCCTCGCATCGACCCCAGAATGGCTGCCAAGAAATGCAAGAAGCATGCAGGAGCCAATCCTAATGCTCCAAGGCATGGACAAGCAAGCATTGTCTTCCCTGCTAGCATGACTGGCTCGAAGCCAAAAGTCCCCTATGTTGCTTCTAAACTCAAGAAGACAAGGCTAGTTGAAGCCGAAGCCAGGAAGAGGAAGCACAAAGATACATCTGATGATGTTGCCTCCAAGAAAAAGCTGAAGACAAAGGACTCTAAGTCTTCAAGAAAAGAGTGTGCTGCTACCCAAGAGCCCCTCATTGTCGAACCCATTTCTGTTGCTCTACCTGCCTCTGCAAATTGCGAGCGCCGCCTCGTAGTTCATGAGCCTGCTCCCACAGAGGCTCCTGAAAATGAAGAAGTTCTAGCTGCTGACCCCAACGCAGCTGAAGACATTGGTCATGAAGACAATGTGCATGATGATGAAGTCCTTCCTTAGCTCGAGCCCCAGTTGGTATCATCGCCTGCTCCAGCGAGCAGTGAACTCATTAGCATTGGTCGTCCATTGACGCCAATTGCTCAAGATGACTCATGGGTTGAGCGCCAACAAGAAGACACCCCAGTACAAGATGAAACACCCTGTACTCCACCTGCTCAAGTCACCTCTTCGGTGCTTAATGATGACAACTACATGGAGACCACTCCATCTCCAAAGGCGTCGCTAGTGTTTCGCAGGCTTCACAAAGGCCTCAGGCCACCAGTCTCCATGTCGAGCATTCCAGAATAAGAAGTGCAACAATCTAGCTCAGTGGCATGTCAAGTGTTCCCTGATGCCAATCCCTCTACGACTGCTCACGAGTCTGAAGCTAAAGCTGCTAAAGACATTCCGGTTGCATCAGTCAAAGAAGAAAGAGAAGAATAAAGAGAAGCCACACCCCTGCTAATGATCAAGTCATTCTTGAAGAGAATGTGATCATGCCCGATCCTCCAGTTGTTGAACAGATGGAGGTTGAAAACACTGAGGCTGCCACCAACAACGCTACTGAAGCCAATGACCCTGTCATGGCTGAAGACAATGTGGAGCCTGAAGGAAATGTGAATGTTGAAGCCACTATGACGCCAATCATGTCAGATGGCGATGTTCCTCCACCACAGCCTCATACCATAGAAAGGGCATTCAATCGTGAAGGTCAGCTTGTCACTATCAGATGGCTAATTATGGTTCCACCTATTGCTCCAGGGCCCCAATATGATTATCATGTGGAGTAGAGGCCTCAAGTTCAGAAGCCAAAGCCACGTCTGCCAAGGCTTCCAAGTGTTGTCATTACACAAGGCTCATTCAGCGTGCTCAGTTTCACAGAGCACAATACTTTCTTCGACAGCTCCAAGAACCCCTACACGAATCCCAAGATCACCTCTGGCTGATTTTGGAGCCATCAACAATGAAACTATTACTCTTGCATCCTGTACGACCAAGACCGGATCTTTCCGCACAAACGTCTGGATTGCGATGTTATGGCTAGGCTGCCATGTCTTGAAGAGGCCCATGACTGCTTTCGGGATGTTGGTCTTCTGGCTTTTGTGACTGATAAGGAACACTGGAATGAAGAGCTTCTGCAGCAGTTTTATGCCACTCTACACATTCGAGGCTACAATAGGGATCCGAAGACTTGGATCCTTGAGTGGATGACAGGTGATGTACATCACGAAGCCAAAGCTCGGGATATCATCGAGCTTACTTCCCTGCCCACTCGAGGTGAGTTATACGAACCTGGTTGTCAGCTTCATCAGAATGAGCTGCAGAGCATCTTTCAAAAGCCAGAGCCAAATATGAGCCAAATGCTTAGTATGATGAAGCCCTTGTCGCACAATGCTGAATACCCAAAGGAGTTCTTTGTCAAGGACCTTGAGTATTTGCCGCTTACAGTGTACCATATTCTGAGGCGTACTCTCTGGCCCATTAAAGGAAATTACTCTGAAGCCAAACTTGAAGGCGCCATGAAGACCTGGTATTCTATATCATCAATGGCATCAGATTCAACACTCGGGATTTCTTCATCAGACAACTTGCTGCTTCTGGGATTGATCTGTTTGGTCTGAAATTCTATGCTCCATGAGTGATGTGCTTGATTCGTTCAACAATTGACTATCAGCCTTCAGCGCGCAACCATATTGTCTTTCTACCTGAAGTTGATATGTCTATTGAAGCCATCTACCCCGAGCCTGCCAAGAAGCCCCTCCACCTTCAGAATGCTCGACAACCTGCGCATACCGCACCATGCCAATACTGAAGCCACTGCAAGCACCATAGCTCAAAAGCCTCAGAAGCGTCCTCGTGTTGTCAATGACCGTGAGCTTCTGGTGGCTTTACATCAAAAGCAGGACAGGCATCATGACTGGCTGAAGCTTCAGATGCAAAGTATATTGGTGGATGTCAATCGAATTCGCAACTTAGCCACCAAGAACTCATTTGTTGCCCATGAAGCCTGTCGACGGTCCTGGAAGAGCCTCACCTTGCTCTGTGATGAAGATGATTTTCGCGAGGATGGCTTCATCGAGAATTTCAAGTT
Source organism: Aegilops speltoides (assembly GCA_021437245.1). Lineage (NCBI taxonomy): Eukaryota > Viridiplantae > Streptophyta > Magnoliopsida > Poales > Poaceae > Aegilops > Aegilops speltoides. Next base: position 506,596,864 of record CM038142.1, read on the forward strand.
TGACTCCCGGCCTCCTCAAAATGAAAGTTGGCGTCGCACACCCTCCATTGAAGATTCGAGTGCTCATCTTTGGCTGCAACTGTTGTTGCAAGAGTCGTCGATGAAGAAGATGAGGCCACTTCCACAACATTAGCTTCACTACATCACGATGCTGCGCCAGGCCCGTCTGCACCACTAAACTCCAATGTCAACCCTGCTCCATCCTCTACTCCAGCTGGGAACGAGTAGATACTCTATGTCTTCAAACCTTTTTGGTCATTACTGACAAAAGGGGGAGAAGCATATGAGTTGATAGTCTTCAAGCGGGTCCATATGGGTGGTTGCTTTATTTTTGCTAAGTTCTTACAACTCTCGTTTTGAAACTTTTGGCTTTTGAGTTGTAACACTTAAACCTGATGGTCATCTGCTACTCTTGCTGCCACTTTGTGATGCGATGATAAATTCCGCATGAAGTCATTCTGCAGACGTCCATTTTCCATTATGCATATCATTATCTTCATTACCTTCATATATGCATGATGAGTTGTCTTCACACTTTGAAGATGGCCTCCACAAAGCAAAACCTGACATGTGCATTTGCATTCAAAAGCAAACTACTTATATGCACATCTTCAGGCACGGCAACTTAGCCACCAAGAACTCATTTGTTGCCCATGAAACCGTACACCATAAATTGGTGGTTGCTCAGAGTTAGTGCACGGCTTTTGTAGTCTGAGAGCAACTCACCTATGAAGCATTTGAGAGAGAGATCCTCGCGAGGACTAAGCCCAAAACACCTAGAGCCAAAGAGTGTTAGGCATCATTGGAGTCTTTCTGTCTGAGTGATCTGAAGACTTGTTACACTTGAGGATTGTGAATCCTCCAGCCGGTTAGGCGTCGCGTTCTGAGCATCCAAGAGTCATTGTGGATTGCCGGTGAATGAAGTCCGTGAAGGTTTGGAAGTCTACCTCGAAGACTTACCAGAGTGATTCGGCGAGTGAAAGTGCGTTAAGTCGACTAGAGGGGGGTGAATAGGCGATTTTTACAAATTCGTCACTGAGGAACCCTGAAATTCCTAAGTCACAAACAACTAGCAGCGGAATAAGTACTCAAGTATAAGCATAACAAAGCAATAGCATAGTCATCATGATGAAATGAAAGACAGACAAAGAGTACAGAAAGCGTAAACACGGGATAAGCAGGCTGAAGACTATGTGACTGAAGAAATAGGATTGAGGAAATAGAGAAAATCTTTAGTCAAAGTCTTCAAAAAGTAATGATCAGGTTCATCAACACATGAATGAGGAAATGAAAGGGTTGAGGAAATAGAACCAGTAGGCTTGGTGAAGACAATGATTTGGTAGACCAGTTCCAACTGTTGTGACAGTTGTACGTCTGGTTGGAGCGACTGAGTATTTAAACTCGAGGACATACAGTCCTCACCGTATTCTCCTTGAGCTAAGATCACACAGACCTCGCCCAACACTTGTGGTAAGTCTTCACAGGTAACTTCCAAACCTTCACAGACTTGTTCACTCGGCAATCCACAATTCCTCTTGGATGCTCAGACCATGACGCCTAACCGTCTGGAGGATACACAGTCCTCGAAGGTAACAAGCGTCGGTTCCACACAGGAACAATCTCTTCAGTGATGCTCAATCACTTTGGGTTCGTAGGTGTTTGGGTTTGGGATTTGGGTTTTCATCACTTGATGATTTTCGCTCAAATTCCTCGGAGGATGGGATGCTCTCAAATGACAAGTGTCAGTTTCTCTGGGAGCAGCCAACCAGCTAGTGGTTGTAGGGCGGCTATTTATAGCCTAGGGAGCAGCCTGACATGATAATACATAAATGCCCTTCAATGATATGACTGTTAGGTGGTAGGATATTTTGGACACCGGCGTAGAGCACATCAACGGTCGGATTTGAGGTTCAATTCCTCGGGGCTGTCATGTTCTCATCGTAGGCAATCCGACTGGCGAATCCTTAACTCCTCGGTCAGAACAAATTCTCTCGAGACCGTAAGAACTTCTTCTCATCACATCAAGAAATTGACCGAATCGATATGAGATTTCCAATGGCTTCACTCGAAAGGATTGGGTAGGTGTAGGATTTTGAAATGAGCATCACTTGGAAATCAGTTTCCTTAGTATTACTTCGACCCCCTTTAACAGTACGGTGTTTCCTATGACTCAAGAAAGAGAAAATGAAACTACGAAAACAAAAGTCTTCACGCTTCATAATCCTCACATGAATATCCAAGTCTTCAAAGTCACACCAATTTCATCACTTTCAAAGTCTTCAGCTGAAGACATTCATTTTTAGGGGTCGACTTTCACTGTAAACATCAAACTCCTCATCGACTTATAGAGCTTGTGTACACTCACAAACATATTAGTCCCTTAACCTATAAGTCTTCAATACACCAAAATCACTAAGGGGCACTAGATGCACTTACAACGAGGACTGGGTATCCTTAGCTCAAGGGGAATAAGGTGAAGACATGGTCTTCTGAGTTCAATCTCAGCCTCCCTAACCAGACGTACAGTTGTCACGGCAACTGGAATTGGTCTACCAAATCCTTATCTTCATCAAATAAGACCTTGGGTGTCCACACTCTTCGCGACAAAGCAACAACACTAGATTGTATTTGGTCATCTAGAGGTTGTTGGTACCTTAATGCCATCTTCAATGGAGCTACCATATGGCTTCTGATACCGTCGTTCATCATCCCTTCATGACGGCTTAATCATAACTCGGTGTAATGTCTTCAACCATTGTAGCCTCTTTGGTTCATGTAGATGTTTTCTTGATTCCGCATGTTGCAAAAAATCACATTGTCGTTGTGTTGTTTGAGGTCCCTTATGGTCTATATTCTCATACTATCTTTGACACGATGGACCGACATCACTAATGTAAAAGGCACCATGCCTAAGATGATGTCGCTGAATAATGTTTCATCAAATGCTACGATGTCATCGATGACCCATAATCCCTAGTAAGGTGCAAATGTATTTAAGGTTGTTGTTGGCAACATTACATGTGAAAGCTTGCCAAAATGTACACTCATCCTCAAATTATATTTCAGAAATCACATCCTACAAATACGAAGACACTGAGGATCAACTTAGTTTATGTTATGACTAGAAGCATCATCGTTTATGGAAGATAGCTATTTGTGAAGTGCCCACTCTCGCTAGGGACTGTAAAGATTATTCACGTATTGCTATCTTTGAGACGAATGTTGTCGCCCTTAATGGCAAGGATATGGATGTAGAGTTTTAGAGAACATTAGTTTCTATATGTGAATCCATACTACAACTCAATTCCCTTCAGTGATCTTTTGTTCGATGTCATCGAGGTTGTCATCGTTTAAGCATGGGATAGTGAGCACTATTGGAATTTTTAGCACAACATTAGAACAGTTTCATTTTTCACATGTATCTGTTTTATGAACACTCCATAAACAATGGCAATAGGAATTCACATGAGGAACTCTTCTTTGATAATAACAACACATGAGGAACTCTTCTTTGACAACAGCAGCAGCAGTAGCAGCACCAACATTGTCACATGTGCTTCTTTGATAACAACAACACATGAGGAACTCTTCTTTGGCAACAACAGCAGCACCACCACCAACAACAACAACAATACTACAAGGTCAATCGTCAATGGCTTCAAAGTTGTCACATGTGGGTTTTTGAATGACAAGGGTGTCAACCATACTACAAACAAAGTCAATCGTCGATGGCTTCAAAATTGTCACATGTGGGTTTTTGAAGGGCGATATAGCGACAAGTGTATACATTAGCAAGCTCCTCGCTGCCTTTGTTGCCAACAATAACGACTCAATCTCCTTTTGTGTCTGCCTAAAACTTATTAGTCAACAACATCATCTTGGATAAGGTGCCCTTGACATCACTGAAGTCGATCCACCAAGCATGATGAAAATGAAAAATGGAAGAAATATGAAATAACCCATCAACACTATGATTCATTGAATCAATTTTTAATACTAAGAGTGAAGTTGCCAGTGGTGTTGATGGCAAGCAGAGTTGTAATTGCCCGAGGGTTGTATCGTGGTCCCTTCATCAAATAAGACATTTGGTGTCCACACTCTTCACGAGAAAGCAACAATGCTAGATTGTCTTTGGTGATCATGGAAGTTGTAGGCACCCCCAATGCCATCTTCAATGGAGCTACTATATGGCTTATGATACCATCCTTCATTATCCCTTCACGAAGGCTTACTGATGACTCATAATCCCTGGTAAGGTGCAAATTGATTTTAGGTTGTTGTTGGCAATATGACATGTGGAAGCTTGTCAAAGTGTACACTCATCCTCATATTATCTTTCAATAATCACATCCTACAAATTTGCAGCCACTGCGGATCAACTTATTTTTTTTATGATTGGAAGCCTCGTCGTTTCAAGAAGATAGCTATTTGTGAAGTACTCACACTCGCTAGGAATTATAATGATTATTCTCGTATTAATATCTTTGTCATCATCCTTAATGGCAAGGACATGGATGGAGAGTTTGAAAAAACTAGTTTCTATATGTGAATCCGTACTACAACTCAATTCCCCACAATGATCTTTTGTTCAATGTCATCGAGGTTGACATCATTTAAGCATGGGATAATGAGCATTGTCGGAATTTTGACCACCACATTAGAATAGTTTCACTTTTCGCATGTACTTTCTCCATACAAGTGCATTAGGCATCTTACGAAAATCAAATAATCCCAAAAAGCTAAGGCGTGATGCATTAACTCCCCACTTCATTCTCTGTTTCTTGCAACGAAAAGAGTAATCATCCAATAAGGGGTGTGGGTCATGTATGCCATCAATGACTTCAGACTATCTAGCACCGCATGCAATGATCAGTTCTCTGCATGCAATGGTACTAATTAGCACACCTTGGTTGCGGTGCACAGCCTAAATTGCCCAATGCACCAGTATGGAGGGAGTATCTATTTTATGAACGCTCCATAAACAATGTCATCATTGGTGACACTGGACAAATTAGCCCAGTCCAGTTAGAGATTCTCTAAGTGCTTCAACTAAAAAATTTTGTGCATGGATTTTATTGCTTGATAAATCTATATACATAAGAACATATAGGTTTTAAATATGATGAAACTGTAACTTGCCTTTTTCGTAGCAATTGCTATAATTCATCGATCATAGAACTTTGGCTCACACTCCGCGCAATCTAACATAAAAAAATAACAAATAAATACTAGCTCAAATGAAATCCAAATGAATGTGCAAATGTGTAACATCGTGCAATAACATAACAACATCACTATATTATGCAATAGCATAACAACAGAACTTGGAAACTTGCCCACATAACATGACGCTCAGGTTGGGACATGCCCACATAACATGATGTGACAGTTCAGGATTTGACCACTAGTATAGTTAAATATTAGAAGGTGGACCTTTTGGATCCACGAAAATGGGGACCTATATCGAATTGGGGTTAACTTAAAAAGTCCTCCAGCATTCTAGGGTTCCTATCGCTACGCCAACATGAGACAATCCCACTAGTAATTAGACCTGATAATAAATGCAAAACTAGCTGGGATGAATAAGTGCCTACGCTCAATCATCGGCGTGTTTGACCAGTCAAACCTACCAAAGATGGACGGTACAGTTGTTAATCAAATCGGACAGCTCCGTAAGCACTCGTAGTACTGATGCTGGCTGGCCACCAAGTTGGACCACAAAATTTGCAAGGCCACCAGCACAGATGATGAACCATTAAACGTGCAAAAATCAGTCCCACGACTGCAGCACATGGTGCAAACACCAATTCAATCATCCAGTACACTGGTAGTACGTGATCCGTAGCATGACTCGCTCGCCTCATAGACGTCCATAATTCGCTCGTACTACTACACGGTGAATCCAAACACATGAGGCCAGCTTGGGCATCCGTCCGGTGGCTCAGGATCAGAGGTTGAGAGCATGCAGCAGCCAGCAGGCTGAGGCCAACTCCACCGCGCGACCCCATCCTGTCCGGTCCTGTCCGTTTGCGGCAAAAGGAATAGAGGAGGCGGCCTAGCGCGCGACGGTCTGGACCCATCTTGTCCGTTTTGTGTCCGGGCTAACCCATTTAGAGCGCAAACTTGCGCCGGGTTTGGGTCGCGGCGGACACCAAACGGACGTCGCGCTCGTCTGCCGGGGCAGCGTGGCGGCCACCTACCTCCCACCACAAGACATCAATGCGCACGAAGCGGCGGCTCCACTCATCATCCGCACGTCGAACGGTCGCCGCCCTTCTTTAAGTGGGAAGCGTGGGCGGTCGTCGCCCACACCGCCCCACGCCACCCAATGCCTCCTCGAACCCCGAGAACGCAGAAACCCTAGCCCGGCTCCTCCTCGAGCTTGCGGCCGCCCACTCGCCATGGGCTTCGAACAACAAGGGCCAAGACGACCATGAGGCCGGCTCTCCTCGGGCGCCACCGCGGCTCGTGAAGGAGGAGCCAGCGTCTCCGCCAGCGCTTCTTCGCCGAGCCCCAGCGTCACCGCCGACTCCTCCCGCCGAGCCCCGCCGCCCCCTTCACCATTGCCCCTAGGCCCTCCGGCGAGCGCGACCGGCGGTACATCTGCGCGGACGTGTGCCGGAGGTACTGGGAGACGAGGACACCGGTCCCGTGGAGCGACGCCCACCTCCCCAACGGGTGGCACCTCTCCGCGACCGTGTCCCGTCCCCGCCGATCTTGGCGATCGGCCGTGCACGACGCGATGAGATCAACCGCCGCCGCCTCCCCGACGACCAGACTACGACCACGGTATGCCCCCAACTCCCGCTCTGGGAAACATGGCTCCGGGGCTTAGCACGACGTGCGGCGCGCGCCCTACCGCCGCAGACCGCGTCGGGTCGCGGAGGCCACGTCAGAGCCGCTGCGCGCGTCTGTGGTGCGCGACCGACGCCCACGCCGTCGCCTTCCTCGTCTCCGTCGCCGCTTCCCCTCCTCGCATGACAAATGGCGAAGGAGGGCCGTCTCTGCGGCGTTTCATGGACGACTCCATGAACACGCACCACGAGCGGCGATGGGGCGACCGGAGGAGGCTATGGCCCTCTCCGCGGGGCGCCGCCTTCCGGGCTGCAATGGCGGCCATCACGGCGGCCGCCACGGAGGAGCCGATGGAGGAGGACCCGCTGCGTTCGAAAGCTCTGAGCGAGGGCTGGTCTCAGCTCATACGGAGATGGCCGCCGACTGGCGTGAATCGGTGCCCCACTCCGGGCGGGGCGTCGCCGCGGGAGGAGGTGGTGCGAGCACCTCCGCCGTCGGCGCGCCGCCCACCACGCACCGGCCCCCCTGGCGCCGCGAGTACGTCGACCTCGTCGGCGACAGCAGCGACACCGCGCGGCTGAAGAAAACGACGGCCACCCGCACTGCCGACAGGCGGCGCAGGCGCGTGGGAGGAGTATTTTTTATTTTCTTATTATGTTAATTATGAATTTGGGCCTTTTAAGTGGCCGTTGAAACTGGGCGTTTTGTGGCCAACCCATATATATGTTTTATGTTTTTTTAAAATGTGTTTATTTGCTTTTTTAGTTATTTAATTATTCTTTTTATTTCCGTCCATCTCGGTCACGATTTGGGGTGCGGCCGCGCGGTGGGCGCACGCACGATCCAATGGACACAGCCGGACACGGGCGTACCCATCGGCGCCCCAAAAGTTTGGACAGATTCGGACCAATCCGAACGTCTGTTTGGCGTCACGCGGTGGAGTTGGCCTGAGTAACCACTAACCAACTACACGTACTCTACGTACTATGAGATGCGTGCAGCGCAGAGAAAACTCCGGTCAACTTTGGCCAACGGCAAGCAGAGTAGAAGACAAAAGTATATTCATGCGTGACGACATGGAGGCCTGCATTGTGATCACGGCGAGCGGGGGGGCCTGGGGCCGCGGGGAAGGCGAGTGAGCGCATGATGACATGGGGCTGGACGGTGAAAAGGGCCGAGAGATCGGGGTAAATAAACAGAGCTTGTACTCCCTCCGTCCTGGTGCATAAGGCACCTAAGAAAATTTAGGATTTTCAAGTATATTAGTCGCCCTTCATTAGTTAGCACCAATGACTTGTACCCTTCATTAGTTAGCACTAATGACTTGTATGCCTACCCAACGCACTTACTAGTGTTTTCAGCTTCACATTTATCTCGCTTCCATATGCAAACCAATCAACCGCCTCTACCATTTACTTTTTCTTTACATGCATGCATGCTGGACCTAAAGAATTGCGTGAAACAATTCGTAGCCTATGCATGGTTAGTCCTACCATCATTGCACTTAATGCGGGATTAACTAGAGGGAGAGAAAAACGTGATGAGCGTCCAATCAACGTATGCCTAGTTTACGGTGCCATTTCTTAGGTGCCCTATGCACCTGGACGAAGGGAGTAGTCACTGACACGAGGGATGGGGCGGCCTGCGTCGTGTGATTCATCAGAGGTGGGGTTGTGCCTGCTGCCTGCTCGGTGGATGGATGGGATAGGGCTCCCGTCCAGTCCAGTCGAGGCCAGTCCGGCATCGGGACCTCTGTTTGACCACCACCATCACCATCGTTGCTGCTGAGATTAGAGGAGGAATAATAAAAGTTTGGGGCTTTGGAGTTTGGAGCGTTAAAAGCGCACGCATCTCGAGAAATGCTAGATTTTCATAAGATTATGCTCGCCAGTTGTTAGTACTGACTCGTGTCAGTGAGAGATAATCAGATGGTAATTTTCATTTTCCTACCCCGTGTCAGTGAGAGATGCTAGTACAAATCAGATAACTTTGTGTAATGGGAGAGGGATTATGTTAAGCCGGGGAAAGCTGAGCGTGCAAAAGAGGACGGGCACTTTCCGTGTAGACTAAAAAAAAGTCGTCTAAGGTTGTTGGTGGTAACAAGTAGTACAGGTACAGCAAACGGCTCTCCGTTTAGAAAGATCTCCAACAATGCATTTATAATACTACTTGTAAAATCGATTTAGCGTCTGCCTAATGCTTGGTTTAGCGGTACACGTGGCGTTTCTTTCAAAGAATGACAACAGAAAGCCGTCTTGTAGAGCTCCAGAGCAGACGCGGTAAAAATACAACGCGCGAACATTTTTTTCATAGATAAGAAAACGATGCAAGATATTTTACATATAGATAGATAGATAGATAGATAGCTAGTTCGACATACATAGATAGATAGGCACTACTACGGCATAGATAGATAGATAAAAACTACTCCAAGTCGCTACCATCATCATCATCACCATCATCATCCTCGTCGGTGTCGTCCGAGGTTGAGAGCCATATGTCCTCTCAACGGTCATCGTCGGGGGTGAAGAACGACCTCCCACCTATATAAACAATGTCGCACTGAGTGTTCGCCAATGCCTTCACGACACCGTCACCGCTCAAGACGGGCGCTTTGTCGCCTCTCCGCCGGCGGCGACGTCCTCCGGGTGGCGACGGCGCCACTCCGCCATGGCTCGCTCATCCTCCTCGGCGACGAGGAGGCGGCGCTGCCGCCGAGCATCGTCGGCGCGGCCGAGGTCGGTGATGAGGCGCGGCGAGGGCGACGCGCTACTTCCGCGCGCGAAGACGCCCCGAAAGTTCATCTGCGATCGGGGCTCGCCTAAGCGCCACGCCGCGCGTCGTCTGTGCTGCCGCCTCGTCGCGCGCTCCGGAATGTCCAGAGGCCGAGCCGCACGTCGCCGGACCGTATCTTGGCGGAGAACCGGCCGTTAGGCGCGCGACGCCGCGATAGCCTGGCACCACCGCGGCGGCGCGGCATGGTGGCGCGAAAGCTGCGAAACGGCGAAAGCGAGCTTGCGAGGGCGGAGGCGGCGTGGTGTGTGTGTGGTGGTGTGCGGTCTGCGCGCAGCTATGGCGCTGCAATTTATAGGCGTGGTAAGCGGCGCGGTAGTTTTGGCGCGCGCGCGTCGCTTTCTCCAAGACGCTGCAAGCACTTCCAGCGCGCGGTAAGTTTCCGTCACCGCTGGAGCGCGCGGAATCAGCCGGCGCGCGCTAAATCGCGATTTTACCGCGCGCGCGCCTTTTGCCGCGCCCGTTGGAGATGCTCTTATGCCAGAATGGGTTCTACGGTGGTTGTAGTAGCAGTAATAGCAGCCAGCTCTGTGGTTTCACTGCCTAGATGGAGACCTTTCTTTGCAGTGGAAACATGTAAATTTTTGGGGTTTGGAAAGGGAGTTGTCACGGCCAGAGAAACTGAGCTGTGGACTCCTGTCCGGTAAGCGTAAATAGAACCAGAAGAACTAAAAAAGGGCAAGACATCCACGGCGTGCCTGTTAGATCTCTGCTTACAGTAGCCAAGTCCCCACTGTGTAGCGTAGTGCTAGTGCGTTCTCTTCTCCCACCCCCCTTCTTCCTCCCTCACTCTCCCTCCCCAACTCTCAGCAGCCGCCGCCCAAGCTGAGAGGGAGAGGGCCACACAGAAGCACGCATCCGGCCAGCAGACCAGCACGGAGCGAGCAATGGAGTATGAGAGGATTCACAAGCCCCAGGTACGAGCTCCGCCCCATCCAGGCCAGCGCAGCGCCTCGCTTGATCCCACCCGCCTAATTAGCGCCTGCTCCGTTATGCTTCATTTTGCTACATTTTTTGCTTCGTTTTTCTCCGGAAATATTTCGTTTTCTGGATATATGCGTTTTTTCTGCTCCTCATTTCCAAGTCTACCATGTTTTGTTTCGTTTTTATAGCAAGAACTTCCCTTTCCTTATCGGAAGATCAAAGCCAGTCTCCCTTTTTTTTGTTTTTGCAATGGTATGATTAAAGCCAGTCCTCTCTGACATACGTCGGAGCTGAGCAATTTGGGAATAATTTGAGCGTTTTTTTTTTTAAGAATCTACGATTTGGTTAGTGGCTTCTTTATAAATAAACTCTAGATTTATTCAGTTGTCAATTGTTCGGCCAATTAGTTTTGCCAGTCAAAGAGAAGCTAACTACTCTAGTTAAAGTAAGCGTACTTCTAGATACATATGCAGAAAAACTGTCGTCCCTTCTGCGTAGGTAGTGGAAATCTCGAAAGAACGCCCATTCTGAAGAATTTGGTGTCGGCGCTATTTTTAGTACTACATGCTCAAGTGATGATGATTTCACTACCCCGGTGTCCCAGTCAGGAAATAGAAGTGTCAAATGGTCACTCCACTGGCTGTCACTGTCACAAAAAGTCTTAAATCTTGCATCACACTAGTGCTTCTAATTTCCTAACAGATTTATAAAGAGTTCTAAGATACCAACAAATCTTCTATACCAAGTAGTACTAGAATAGAAGTTACCAGCTTGAATTAAGACATAGTATTATGCTGTAGTGCTTCCATGGATAAAGACTGACCTCTTTGGTGTTCATGTAGGCAGGCGCCCTGTCTCCCACAAAGCTGAGGATGAAGCTCCTGGGAGCCCACAATCGCGTGAGGGTCATCAGCAGCAGCTCGTCACGAACATCGCCCTCAAAGAACGCCGAACCGTCGCAAGCGCAGAACAGATTATTAGTATGCGATGTTCTTGATGAAGGTATATACATGATGCTAGCCTAGTTATGTTTGACTTACTTTTTCCCTGGTCAAGGAAATCACATCTATAGCCATCTTGCTCTGCTTGCAGTTTCAGACAGCTCCGGTGCCGCCAAATGCCCTTCAGCAGTCAGCAACACCGAAGTTGTAGACAAGGATCCAGCAGTAGATAGCTACAAGGTTCAGAACATGCCCAAGGGTTCAGTTCACCAACCTGCGCCGAGCAACTCAAGCATGATACATCCAGTGCGAACTGTCGAGGAGGACAGTAATGAATGCGACAGTGGTCTTGACAATGCCAGTACCAGTAGCTTTGAGTTCCATGGAGGCGAGAAGACGACGGCGCAGAACCCAACGGCTGGCTACTTCTCTAGACAGGCTTCCTCCAAGTGGAACGACGCGGAGAAATGGATTGTGAACAAGCAGACTGTTCAGCAGAACACCACCAAGGGCGCATCGCAGAACCAGAGCGCGCACCAGGTGAGTTCCGCTGCGCCCAGGGGCGGTGGGGTTGTGCCCAAACACCACGGCGCATTTGCTCGCCCCATTCAGAACATGAAGAGATTCAATCCGGCTTCGTCGGCCTCTCGGAGCATATTAGAGAGGCTGTCTTTCGCTTCGCATCAGCCAAAGTTGGTCAGGCATGCTGATGTCTGTGCGGATCAAGGTTCTAGCGCCAACTCGGACTATCAGAAGGGTCAAGCTGAAACCAATTCAATTGCAATTAAGACCTGCAATGATACTGAAGGTAGCTTTCTCATTGTTAGTTTACAGTTCAATTTTCAGCCTTCGATTTCTGTCAACTGATATGAACTATTGCACACAGCTATTTCTACAGTTCAGGCGGTCTCCGTGAGAGATGTGGGCACAGAAATGACCCCAATACCAAGTCAAGATCCATCAAGAACCGGAACACCACTTGGGTCTGTGACACCGACTCGGAGCCCTAACTGTTCGATACCGTCAACTCCTGTAGGTGGACGATCGACAGCATCAATAGGAGAAGACAACGCGGATGATGGTCCTTATTTCAACCGAAAAGGATCCACCAATGAAATGTCAGAGGATGAAATCAGGCTCAAGGCAAGGAAAGAAATCGCTGCCCTGGGTGTACAGCTTGGAAAGATGAACATTGCTTCATGGGCTAGTAAAGAGGAGCTAGAATTAGTCTCTGCGACACCGAGCATTGCTGATCTGGAGCGGATGAAGCAGGAATATGCTACTCGTGCGGCAGCATTCGAGGATGCAGAAAATTCTAAGCATACAGCACGGTATATTCCCTCAGACTATCTGATACCTTGTTGGTGTATACGACTAGTAAGCTACAAAGGAATATGGAAACATAATTAAAAAAGAAATTTGTTTTGTTCATCTTATCTGAAATGGTATTGCATTGCTTAGATTCAAGAAGGAAGAGCTGAAGATCGAAGCATGGGAGAGCCGCCAAAGAACAAAAGTTGAATCCGAAATGAAGAGGCTAGAGGTGCATTTCCACTGAATTTTATCATCTGCAACCCTGCTTTCGTTAGCACGAACACATACTCTGAATCCATCATGCTCTTTAGTAGTAGCATGTAGCCTAGTGATGACAAGCCGTTCTATGACAGGAACGGGCGGAGAAAATGAGAAGCGAGGCCATGGCGAGGATGGCCGAAAGGCTGGAGCTGGCACGCCGTGTGGCCGAGGAGAAGCGGGCATCAGCCAACGCCAAGATGAACAAGCAAGCAGCGAGGGCAGTTCAGAAGGCCGATCTGATTCGCCAGACAGGACGGATTCCAGGGTCACGTATCCTATGCTGCGGCTGCTTCTGTGAACCCTAGCGTATTATATGTTCAACGACTAGGTTGTTAAATATGATCGTGGGGAATCTAATTTCCTCGTTCTATAGTCTCAGCATTCCTTGGTTTTTTAGTATGCAAAAGGGAATGTCAGGTCTAGGCGATTCAGGTGTACACATTCTTCATTGTCATATAAATAATTTGCTCGGTGTGAAGTGTGCCAAGTTCTTGTTTTCTGAAGAAAAGGCACCAAGATGTTCGTCAGTGGACTCTTTGATGTGATCACTGGAATCAACGAGCCATTTTTTGGCTGGCCATGTGAACAAAAACCATTTCCAAGACTGATGGATTCACTCGCCTTTCTTTCTTGTCGTGATGAACCAAGTTACAGGTCAAATTCATGTTCCTGGGATCTTACATAAAGTGGCCCAGCTGCTGCTCTCGTTGGCTGTTCATCTGTCTTGGTTCTGTGCTGCTCACGGCCTCACGGGTCTCTTTAGACTGAAGTGTTCACGGGTCTCCGAGAGCAGTGCGTCAGTACAGTACAACGCATGACGCACTGAACAGTAAAGCGAATAGCGAACCCCGCCGGTGAAATCATCAGAGAGATAGCTCATAGGTATGGAATAGAAGGGGCCAAAAAACGGGCAGCAGCTGATGAGTACTACAAAGTTCGAGGAAAGTACTTCCATCAGTTGGTAAAAACCTGCAAACTATGGACTCAGCTACGGTGTCAGCGAGGCTTCCAGAGTGTAGACAGTAGACGTACCTTCAGTCAGTCCGCCCGGTAGTCAGTGCTCGGTGGATCTACAGTTGACATTTCATACTCCATGCTGGACCAAAATCATTGTTTTGACCTTTTAGTCAAAATTTGGCAATTTGATCCCGCTTTAAAATTTTAACACAATCTGGCCTTTGGCGGCTGAGACGTGGTCAAAGCCCGGTCGCCACCCCGGACCATTCTTTCTCCTCGAGAATGAACAGAAAGGTTCGGCTCTTTCTCCCAACTCAAATCCTCCCTAAATCTCCAGGTTTTTGTGTGCCTGGCCTTCCCTAAGTTGGTAGTGGTAATCTTCCCTGATTCCTCCAATTTTTTCCCTTTAAGTTCTCGAATTTTGCATGCATTATTTAGCACTAGGTGAAACCCTAGTTTCTTGTTGAATTCGTAGTTCTATGTGATTGCATAGTTCCTTTAGAGCATCTACAGTTAGACTTCTCAAATTGACCGGGCAGGCGCGGGGACCACTGACCGGACAGAAGAGAGAAGCAAAAAATAGCGAAAAATTGACCCAACCGGACCCCTCAAAGCCTCCTTAAATGTCCAGGTTGTCCGGCAGCCTTCATATTCATCTCATATATGGGATGAGTATGAGGAGTGCCCGAACATGCCCGGTCAGTGGTCCTACGTTCGCCACATGCATGTGACCAGATATATAAGGAAAAAGTGAGGGACATGGCTGCGTGAACGAAAAAACAGGGAGTCAAAACGGACATGCGCGGGCGCTGATCGAGCGCATCCGCGGGCATTTGAGGGGCCAAATTTGTTCAGTCCAGGTGTAGATGCTCTTAGGTGGTAATGATTGACTTGGATTAGATGTAGATTTTTTTGGCGGTGGACCTAACATAGTAATAATTTTTTGTATGAGTTACAAATTGTTTTGACATATGTGTATATTATTTTGTAATGACAAGTTCAGGCCATGTAAAAGTATAAGATTAACTTGTTCATTTTGTTCATGTATGTATATTTTGTTCATGTTGGTATCTTGAACTTGACAATTCTTACAACAAGGATTGTGGGCCGTATATTGAGAATGGACAAGTAATAAGCAAAATCTTCTTCATGTCACTTTATAGTTTGCAATTCAAAGGTAGTGGTCACAATTTGTGCAATTTTGACAGACGCTACCAACACTACTAGGAAAAGGGCTATAGATAGGATTGATTCTAATGGCGCACCGTGGATGCAGTGCGCCACTACTATATACTAATGGCGCACCAGTTCCTCATACGCCATTAGAGTGGAAGATACTAATGGCGCACGGCGGACAGAGTGCGCCATTAGTATGAATTTCTTTTTTTTTCCATTTTCCCATACATACTAATGGCGCATGAGTCGACCAATGCGCCATTACTATATATAACTTCTAATGGCGCCCGCCGGGATGTGCGCCATTCTCAGATCCACCTCCATCTCGATCTCGATCCCTCCATCTCGATCTCGATCCTCCATCTCGTTCTCGATCCTCCATCTCGATCGCTTTCAAGCACCTCCCCGCTAGCTCTACCCATCGCAACCTCCTCCGCTCCACCGCCGAGCACCGGCCCGACCCCACAAGACCAAGACATTTTGAACATATTTTTATTTATTTTTACTATTTTTATAAAAAATATTACACTGTTATAATTTAAACAAGTTTGATAAACACAAATAAATATAAAAAACAGCATTTAAAATGCATAAAAATATTATCATTATGATTTAAACAAGTTTGAACATATTTAAACACAAGTTTGAACATATTTAAAATGCATATTCAGATCCCTCCATCTCGATCTCGATCCCCTCCATCTCGATCTCGATCCCTCCATCTCGATCTCGATCCTCCATCTCGATCGCACTCAAGACCTCCCCGCTTAGCTCTACCCATCGCAACCTCCCGCTCCACCACGAGCACTGCCGGCCCGGCCCAAGCACCAAGACATTTTGAACATATTTTTATTTTTTTACTATTTTTATAAAAAATATTACACTTGTTGTAATTTAAACAAGTTTGATAAACACAAATAAATATAAAAACAGCATTTAAAATGCATAAAAATATTATTGTTATGATTTAAACAAGTTTGAACATATTTAAACACAAGTTTGAACATATTTAAAATGCATATTACTATATCCCCTCCATCTCGATCTCGATCCCCATCTCGATCTCGATCCCTCCATCTCGATCGCACCAAGCACCTCCCCGCTTAGCTCTACCCATCGCAACCTCCCCGCTCCACCGCCACCCTTCACCTTCCCACTCCACCGCCGACGCGTCCCACCGCACCTCCTCGCTCCACCACCGCCACACACTGACCCAAGACCGTCCCCCACTCCACCGCCGTCGGCGACCACTCACACCTCTCCCCGCACCTCCCGGCCCGCTCCACCATCACAAATGGATGCAACTAAAATTGCAAAAAAAACAAATTTGATTATATTTCCAAATAAGAAATTTGATGATATTTTCAAATAATAAATTTGATGATATTTTTCATATTCATAAATATTTTCAAATAACAAATTTGATGATATTTTTAAAAATTATTTCTATTTTGATAAAAATATTACTATTATGATTTAAACAAGTTTGAACATATTTAAACACAAATAAATATCAAACATCATTTTAAATGCATAAATACAAAAATGGGGAGCACAGGAATCGAACCCAGACCTCCTCGTGTGTGTCTTTGCGTCTTGACCGACCGGGCTATAGTGGGCTTGTTACGATGGAGTGGGGTTATGTGGTATATAACCCGACAAATCGGGCTAGTAAATTCTAATGGCGCACCGGGCGGTGCGCCATTAGAGTGGTTGTACTTATGGCGCACTAGGGTTGCGTCGCCATTAGATCCTCTCCCAGCTTCACTGTTCCCTCTCACTGCCTGCCTCCCTCCTCCTCGCCAGATCCACTCGACCCAACCGTCGCCGCTTCCTTGCTCCGCCTCCGTCTGTCGCGCCAGACGCCGCCGGTGCCGCCGCCGCCCTTGTGGTCTTCTTCTGCTGCCCGCCGCCCGCCCGACCCCGCAGAGTCCACCCCGCCGCCCGCGCCCGAACAGGATCGGCCGAGCGCCGCCGCTCTCTCTCTCCTCCTCCCTCCGACGAGCGAGGGCCTCCTCCGGCCCCTACAAGAGATGGCGGCCTTGCCCGAGGTGCCCACCCGCCTGCCTCGCCATCCTCCGCCACTGCCCTGCTCTCCTTCGATCACAGCGGTGGCGAGGACCTGACGAGCTCGGACCCGACCCGACCCCTTCGCCGACCACGACTCCGACCCCTCCGTGACCAGGTACCTCTCTCTCCTCCTTCCTCCTTCCTCTCTCTCAAACTGCAGTGGATTACTCAATATATTGCCATTTGTTGAAGTGTACTGATGATGCTTCAGAGAAAATTCAATCTTCCTCCTCGGGCATGTGTTGTGTGACCTAAAAAATATAAATGTGTTGTGTGCCTTGTGTTGGTAATTCAAGAAAGCCAAACAAGCACTTTGGATTTAGGCATGTTGCTTGCTGAATTTTTGCACTTTGCATTTTTGTAACTAGGGTTTATCTTGGGTAGGACCAGAGATGTCTAGGGACAATATTTTGGCCATATGGTTAACACACTGAATTTTTGTTTTTGTCTTACGAGATAGCTAACGGTTCATTCCAATTTTTGAGATAGCTAACAAAAGAAGAATACAACAGTGAGGCAAAATCTACTTACACCAAAACTATCTTTGAGTAGTATTTCTTAATGATACAAGTTGATGAATAATGTAGCAATGTGAGTGTATGATGTATTGCCATCCATTCACTGAATTTTTTGGACAAGGTGTTAACTGAAATTTTTTGGCAGGTGTGTTAACTGAATTTTTTGACAAGGTGTTAACGGCCACTTATCTTCATTTCAAAGCCCAAGTTGCAGCCCTTTAGATTGACAAATGGATGTAAGGTATCTTCTACTACATTTTGAGTATGGTTCGCTCACACTTGTAGTTGTAATTCTACTATAAATTTGCACTATAAATCTATTGAAATTATACTGTTAATACACGCAATTACATGTCTCTTCAGATTTACCTCCTCTTCTATACCTTGTACTAGAAGTCAGCAAAAGAATATCAGTTCTACTTTGCCCCTAGTAGATCCGGTAGAGTAAGAAACTCCCTTATAATGATGCTTTTCTCTAGAAAAATGATCCTGGATTTTTTATGTAATTCTTTGTGGTATTAAGATGGAAACACGGGATACTATTTCATTAGGAGATGGTGTTATATTAAGATGCATATATTGTTATGTTACATAAATTGTATCATCTTGCCACTTAAGTCACCTTCCTTTAAGCGAAAAATACAGTTAGGAGCTATCGTTAGGAGCTCTTGTCAAAAAATTCAGTTATGGCCTCTAGAATTATGTCGGTTTTGTTTTGTAACTAGAAGACCAAAGTGTTAGGAATTCTGTCCAAATCTGTAGTTTTCAGATTCTGTCCAAACTGAAAACTGTTAAAAAGCATGATGTTTCTTGGATTTACGTAATGATGATGATGATGGAACACATGGTCTTGGATTTCTGTAATGATGATGGAACATTATAAAGCATTGTACTCAAAGTGTATGAAGGATACAAAAATTTAGCAACTTCTTTGATTTTATAAAGTTGTTCTTATATGGGTGAAACTTCACTTGTTTTTAGGCTAGTGCAGGTGTTGCTTTATTGTGATGCCTCTGAATTACTTGTGATCACATTGAGAAAGACTTGCTAGTTTGTTGGGTTTTGTCTCCGACCATTGTATCGTGATGAACTTGCAGGTACCCGAGAGGCCCTTGAGTTTGCGGAATGTCGATTAACTTCCGTTCCGCAAATTCGGGCACTCCATATGTCCTATTTTCAGCAAAGGTCATGCTGAAATTTTCCGTGAATTTTAGCATGACTTTGCTAAAAATAGGACATATGGGGTACTGCGACTAATGCATGTTTTATGATCTGTTGTAAGGGTACTAATTGGTCTCTTCTGCTGCTTATCGAGATGGCGGAAGCAGCCACCGCCGATCTGCGACACCGCATGCGAGTTGGATGATTCCAGTTCTTCACTATCATACTTGAGGCTTCAGCTTGGATCCATGACGCTGGTATATAAAACGAGAGATCTCCCTTCACCCATCTCATTATGATATCTGTTGTTTGCTACATCACTCATTTTCCCAAACCGCAGAGGCTGCTGACAGTTTATGAACATGCCGATGGGTGAAGATCCGCCAAATAATGTGAAGCTGCGACAGCCGCCAGCGGGTTTCGCAGCGATGGGATGTGCGGTTGGCGATCAAGAAGGGCCACATGTACTTGTCTCGTGGGTGGGAGAACTTCTACCGTGCCTCGACGACCGCAATGGGTACTTCCTTGTCTTGAGTCACGACAGCGACGCCAACATGCTCATCGTGAAGGTGTACAACAAGACTATGTGTCGCATGCGATCTGTGCCGATGATGATGCGATGCGTTCGCCTCTTCTTATTCCTCTACATTTGGCTTTGTCTCACATCGATTGTTAACGGTCATTGTTGCATTTTGGACGGTAGGAGCAGCGGCGACATCGCTACGACCAAAGGCGGCGACTATGGTCAGAAGCGAAGCAACAATGATTCTGGTAGAAGCGACAAAGAAGCAATGATTCTGCACCAAAGATAGACAACAAGAAGGATGATCCGGACCGGAGTGCGGGAGAAGAGGAGCAGAGTGAGGATGAGGAGCTACATCATGACGATGGGCATCAGTGAGGATGACCTAAGCGCTGGTGGTGGTGACCAAGGGCAAGAGATGGTGGTGGTGACCATGGGCAAGAGATGGAGGTGGTGAGGATGACCTAGCGATGGTCGTGCTCGAAGGTGGCCTCGCGATGGTGGTGGTGCTCGACAATGACCACGCACCGTGGTGGCGCCGGCGATCCCACACTGGGCAACATGACCACGCCAATTGTGGTAGAAGACTACATCCCACTACCTCCATCGCCTCCACCGCCTCGCCGCTCTAGGCGATCGAGGAGATGAAGGAGAAGAAGGAGAAGAACTGCCTACTTTGTCGGTATGTCGATCTCCTATAGGTTAGCTATCCAAAATGATATATATATACACTTAGTTACCTATGTTATCTCTAATATGCTTAGTTTCCTATAGGTTAGCTTCATTTTACCTAAGTTGGCTCTAATATACTAACTTAGAGCTTATATGCTTAGTTTCCTATAGGTTAGCTCCAAAATAACTTATGTTAGCACAAAATGATCAAGTTTACATAATAAGCTTATAGTCTTTTTCTTAATCTTCTTCTTTTCCAAAATGACATAGGTTAGCTTCATTTTACCTAAGTTGGCTCTAATATACTAACTTAGACCTTATATGCTTAGTTTCCTATAGGTTAGCTCCAAAATAACTTATGTTAGCACAAAATGATCAAGTTTACATAATAAGCTTATAGTCTTTTTCTTAATCTTCTTCTTTTCCAAAACTCTTCTTATTCTTCTTCTAGTGTTCTTCCTCTTCTAGTATTCTTCTAGTCTTCTTCTTTTTCTTCTTCTAACTTCTTGTTTATCATTTTGCAGATTTGATTTAATTGACGGAAGCTTGCGTGGATGGGGTGCTTCTTTTCCATTTGTGTTTTTATTTTGTATGAATGTGAAACTTTTGTGAATTGATGGATAACGTACGGTGTTGGATGAACAATGTGAAACTTTTGTAACGATTTTAACTATGTGTTGGCTATGTACGTATGTATATATGATGAAACTTGTGTGTTGGATATGATTGCTATATGGATGCTTGTTGTATATATATATGTGTTGAATATCTCATATGTGAAATAGTGACATGAGATTAAGAAGAAAAGAATTAAAAAGTTGTTACTAATGGCGCACTACAATGTCTTTGCATACTGTAAGTATAGCAGATAATAGTGGCGCCTTGTGAGCACTACTAATGGCGCCTTTGCCAGTGCGCCATTAGAATACCAGATTCTAATGGCGCATATGTGGTGCGCCATTAGAAAGAAATTCTAATGGCGTGATGCCAGTGGCGCACCAGCCATGCGCCATTAGAAGGCAAAACTGGTGCGCCACTAGCATGCCTTTTCCTAGTAGTGCAACCTTGTGCATGAGGGGCCACACAAAAGCCACCGAGATGCCATACAACGAACGATACGTGCCATACTTCGAGAAAGCAGGCTTACTACCCTTTGTCCTCCTGTTCAAGCGTGCCCCGGTGAAGATCAACCATGTTCCCTCATTGCCCTACTGGACCATTGAAGGCCCACACAGTTTTCACCTCCGTTGTGGCGGAATGACGGTCACCCTGGAGGACTTCGCCATGATTAGCGCCCTTCCAATCAACGGTGAGCCTCTCACCCAAAATATGGACAACGAGGGTGGCGTGCGAGGGTTACAACTCTCATTGGTTCTTGCTCCCCCTCTATTGCCGCAAATGGAAATATGGGTGTCCTATTCAAGTGGCTACTTGCTAATAAAGGGGGATGCCTGCAAGGGGTTGAGAAGGGGACAGAACAACAATACACGCGGGCATGTCTGTGGTATCTCTTATCGCAGGTCGTCTTTTGAGACTGCTTAGGGGACATCGCCTCGTGGAGATGCTGAGATGCTAAGTACAACTTGGGTCTGATGGTCTTGACTTTCGGACCCTTGGCCCGTCTAGACTTTTGGACCCCTAGTTGTACTTAGCGTCCCAAACTCTTAGAAAGTTGAGATGCATCCACAAGGTAATTAATGTCCCTTGAGCAGCCTGTAAAGATGACATGCGATAAAAGATACCACATATATGCCCACGCATATTGTTGCAGTCTCCTCGTCGACCCCTAGTGGACATCCCTTTGTCTTAGCCAGTAGCAATTTGAAGAGGACATAGGATGTCCTATTATCCTTTTCATCTGTAACAATAGAGGGGAGCAAGCACCGATGAAATCAGTAACCTCGCACGCCACCCACGGGTCTCTTTAGACCTAAGTGTTCACGGGTCTCTAAAGAGTAGTGTGTCAGTACAACGCATGATGCAGTGAACAGTAAATCATAGAGCGACCCCCGCCGCTGAAATCAGAGAATAGATGGCTCCTATGGAATAGAAGGACCAACAGGCAACAGCTGATGAATACGAGGTTCAGGGAAGGTACGTTCATCAGTTTGTAAAAAAAGCTGTAAACTATGGTCACGCTTCGGTGTGAGCGAGGCTTCTAGAGTGTAAACGTACCTTCAGTCAGTCCTTCAACTGCTGCCCAAATCAGCCCGATGGTCAGTACTTGGTGGATCTACGGTTGACATTTCATATTGTGCTCCGCCCTTCCGTACATGGCCAAAATCACTGTTTTGACCTTCCGATCAAAGTTTAGCATGATTTAACCTCATTTTAGAAGTTCAAAAATATCTGATCCTTTTTGGTGATCCTAAGGGGTAATTGGTCGGGGAGGAGGGGTGGACCCATCCACCAAACCAAACCCATTATGGGGTTGTTTGGTTCCCAGCCACACATTGCCACACTTTGTCACACCTCATTTTAGGAAAGTTTGACCAAGTTAGGTAGGTGTTTGGTTTTAGCCACACCTAAGGCAAGATTATTTTTATGAGCAGTAAACCCCACATGTCATAGACACAAAAAGTGTGGCAAGATTCCCTTAGGTAAGCCAAAGTGTGGCTAACAATTTGAGCAACTCAACTAAGGCAAGTATGACAAAAATCATGTGGCAATATATGGCAAATATAGTCACAATCCAAACAGCCCCTATGTCTCCTCTAGATCTCTCTCTACCACGACAAATCCTCACTAAATCTCCAGGGTTTTTCATGGATCTGGCTTTCCAAGGCAATCTCCCGTGATTCCTTTATTTTATTTTTTCATTGAACCCTCGTATTTTGTCTAGTTCTATAGGTGATTGCCTAGATTTTTTTGGTGATCATGATTGACCTTGTGTGGTGAATCCTCTACATCCATTGACTTAGATTTGAGATAGGTCTTTTTATATGATGGACCTGACATAGGAATGGTTCTCCGTATGGGTTGCAAATACATATGTGTGTATCATTTTGTAATAATAAAGTTGAGGCCATATAGAAATATAACATTGACCTGTTCATTTTGCTTGTACTCCCTCCGGTCCTTTTTACCTTGTGCATAACTTTTTTCAGTTTTCCCCGCATTAGTCTACGCATTAGCATTTCTTGGCCGCTTTTTCCTGTTTTACCCCTAATTATTCGTTGTGCATGCAATTGCTCGTGCGCTTGAGAGAGAGGCACCGCATCATGCGGCCAATCAGTTTACATGTGAGGACTCCGCATGGGAGCTTACAGATGGACTGAGATCCAGTGACTTGATAGAGGCGAGTCACCAGTGAACAGTACGGTAACTTGCCCCCCACTCTATCCCGTCCAATCTAGAACCGCAGACAGATCTGCATGAACAGTACCCGATCCAGAGTGACCTCATCTACAAGGCTCGTCCACAGTACCTGGACTACAGTAACGTGCCTACAATATACAATACTTAATCATGGTCGCCCATCCTTCATCCAATGGCTGGCTGGCCGCCAGTTACGACGGGACTGGTTAGAGGGACTGGCCAGAGGCCGGTCATTGGATCTCTGTCCGTGACGGATGCATGCGTCCCGGTTTGCATGTGGGGACCGAGCGTGGGAGGTGACACGGTTGCATGCAACCAGTAAGCGTGCACACATCAAGTAAAGTTGCTTCCAATCAATGTATGCAGCAATTAAGAGGTTGTAGCTTTTCCTTGCGACACAGGGGTAGACTAGTCCAAAACCGCTCACAAAGTTCACTCCTTGTATGCGAGTCAAGAGTTATACGAAGAGTAAAAGGGACCGGAGGGAGTAATAATGTATGTATGTATGTTTAATGTCCGCCTCATGATTTATGCCAGATAGTTGATGACAATGTTGATTGTGTCATGTAGGATGGCATTGATCTGACCAATGGGCATTGGTATCTTAAGCTTAACAATGTTTACGACAAGGGGTCTCGTGGATCGTATATCGAGAATGGACAAGTAATAAGCAAAATCTTATTCATGTTTACTTTATTGTTTGCGAAGGTAGTGACCACAATTTGTGCAGTTTTGACAGATGGTCCACACAAAAGCCACCTAGATGCCATACAACGAATACAACTGGTCGTAATTCAATAGAGTGGGCCTACTACCCTTCATCCTCCGATTCAAGCGTGCCCAGCCGAGTATCGACCATGTTGGCCTCACTACCCTGCTAGACCGCTGGAGTCCCGAGACACACAGTTCCAACCTTTCCTTGTGGCGAGATGACAATAATCCTGGAGGACTTCGCCATGATGGTAGCACTTCCCGATCAATGGCGAGTTTCTCCTTGAAAATGTGGGCAATCGATAGTGTTGTGCAAGTGTTACTACTCTCATCGGTGCTTGCTCCCCCTCTATTATCGTAGATGGAAAGAAGTACGATAAGACATCTGGCGTCTCGTTCAAGTTCCTACTGGCTAACGAAGGGGTGGTCCCCCAGGACATCCCATCTGTTAACCAGTGTCCACCATCTGAATGGGACACTGAATGTCCTATTTTCCATCTTTCCATTTGCAAAAATAGAGGTGAGCCAATCATCGATGAGAGCAATAATTACTGCAAGCCACCCCCAGTTGTCCACATTTCCAGCAAGAGACTCAATGTTGATTGGAAGGGCGAGGATCATGGCGAAGTCTTGCAAGGTTAACGTCATCTCGCAACAAGTGAGGTGGAAACTATGTGTCTCTGGCCTCCAACGATTCAGCAGTGCAGTGAGGCAACATGGTTAATATTTGACAAGGCACACTTGAACTGAAGGACAAAGGTAGTAGGCGTGCTCTCTCGAAGTATGGCTGGCATCTTAGTGGCTTTTGTGTGACCCCTCGTGCGAAAAGTTGGTACCATCTATTAAAATTGCACAAATTGTGGTCAGTACCTTCGAATTGCAAACATTTTTTTCTTAATACATGTCCATTCTCGATATACTGCCCACAATGCCTCTTGTCGTAAGCATTGTTAGGCTCACGATACCAACGCCCATCGGTCGAATTAGTGGTCATCCTACATCGACATTGTCATAAACTATTTGATAAAAATCACGAGACAAACATTAAACATACATACATGGCAACATTCATACTTGCAAATAGAATGAACAAGGCACTCTCATATTTCTACATGGCCTCAACTTTGTCATTAGAAAACAATATACACATATCAACGCAATTTCCCATGTTAGCCCCCCCAATATATATCAAATCCAAGTCAACGTATATAGGATTTGTCGGCACAAAGCAAATCATTACCACCTAAATGAAACTAGGTAATCACATAGAACTAGGGATTCAACAAAAACTAGGTTTCACCTAGTGCTAAATTATTCATGCAAAATAAGAGGATTCGAATGAAAAAAAATGGGTGGAATTAGAAGAGATTACCTACACCAATGTAGGGGTGGACAGATCCACGCAAACCCGGAGATTTAGGATTTGAAACAACAACACACGCTTATTTGACTTTTTTCCTCTACCAAAAGAAATAAGAGTACATTATGAATGTCAAGAGATCAAGCTAGATGTACTTGTGTAAGTCCTCTAGAACGAGCGACGTAAGAGAATTATTTTTTCTCGGTGCATACAAAGTTGGTCCTAAGTGGGATATTGATCCAAATTGTGACATACTGGAGGAATCAAACCTAAAACTTGAGCAATTGCATTGGAAAGGCTTACAGGAAAGTATTGTTATTTTCATGGTTGTTGAAACATCTAAACCACCAAGAAAAATAAATAAATAAACCTGCAAAACTTAGGATGTGATTGGGAGTAATTTAAACTCTAGAATAAATTGGCTCTTGCGTTTGTTTTTGCTTGAAGGACCATGGTCATTCATAGTTTGTTATTTGAGCGTGTTTGTACATCACATGACCCTCGGTTTGTTTATTTATTTGGTACATTAAAATCTAAATTCGTTTCAGGGTCATCGACCTTCCTCGACCTCAAACCACCATGTCGTTTCTGGGTCATCGACCCGAACCGGCGAGGGTTATGTTCCTCGACATATTGTATTGTTTCGGAGCCATCAAACCAGATTGGTGTTGATGAAGTACCTATCCAATCCAACGTCATTGCGCGAAAGTTGTTGAGGTGACATCCTGCATATCAATCTGTTCCAAAGAAGTATACCCCCCTATTGTTCTCTAATTTCTGCCACCCAATGCCGTTCCTATTTTCTACTCCCTTCAATCTTAATTTAAAATTACGACACCTCTTATGGATTGGAGGAGTACCATCCATCGCCCTCCTTCCGCCCCTCAAATCGATTGACACGTGAATTTTACACTCATGATTTTGGACGACTGCCCAAGTTGAGGTACGTGTCCCAGAACACAAATTGGGGTCGTAAAAAAAAGTCAGACACCACACTACTCTTTACACCTAGCCTAACACACTGAACTCTCTCACACTGTCACACACTATACTACTTCATCCGTTCCTAAATATTTGTCTTTATAGAGATTTCAATAAGTGACTACATACAGAGCAAAATGGGTGAATCTACACTCTAAAATATGTCTATATACATCCGTATGTCGTAGTCCATTTGAATCTCTAAAAGGACAAATATTTAGGAACCGAGGGAGTAGATACCACTACAAATCTTCTGTTAACAAGTCTAGAACTACAAGACTCCGATCGAAGCTCGGCCAAGGCCCTAATCATGTTTGCAGATAATAACCGAAGCACATGCAAATTTCACGTACCGAGACAGGGAAAGCGGCCGCCGAGGCTCCATCGGCAGAGTACGATCGCGCCATGTGCACGCGACTAGACTAAAGCACGATCACTTTTGTTTTGGCAGACAGCCGGATACTGCTCACCATGTGCGACCGGCTAGGTCACATGCCGTCCTCGCGATTCCGGAGCCGGTGCGTGTCGCCGTCGTCCCGATCGACCCGAATGTCGGACGAGCGAATCAGGGGCCGATCCAAATCGGAAACCTAGCCAAAAAATAACGATGATCGCGGCAAGCAACGTCAAATGCAAATCGGATCGGGTCACATCTACGCGAACGCGCCCGGGGATCGACGGGGCGGCGCGCTGGATCGCGTGGGTTACCTTGGTTTCTGAGCGGATGGGTGGAGAATTCGGCGACAGTTTGGCGGAGATGTCTGGGATTATCTGGGGTCGTGGTGGTGGGGTTGCGTTTTTTTTTTTGAGTCTAAACACACTTCAATTTATTGCAAAAATGTTCATAGGGATACAATTTAGATCTGGGGGGGTTTATGAGCCACACGTGGCGCCCCGGGCCCAGACCAAAAGCATGCTTAGCAAGGCTATGTGCCTCTAGATTTGTAGCCCGTCCTTCAAAAATGACGGTGCACTGTTGGAAAATCTTCATTGTCTCTCTGATCTCCTTCACGATAGGTGCATACATCCCTCCAATGCCAAGTTTTATATCCTGCACCACACCCTTGCAATCCGATGCAACAATAACATGGGATAATGAAAGATCTTGGGCGAGTGCAAGAGCCTCCCGGCAAGCTAGCGCCTCAAGTGTTGCCGGGTCAGTCAGGCCGGCGCATCTGATCGCTGATGAGCCCAAGTAATTGCCATCTCCGTCCCTGCAAACTGCACTGTAAGAGCCCTCTTCGTGGTGGGGTTGCGTGATCGCGACCGCTGGAGCGCCGCAAGCCAAGCCCACGATGAGGAGTTGGAATGGAATGGAAGGGCTGTTCGTCTCAAATCACTGGTTAGATTCTACGAGTACTATATATGTGGGCTTTGCTTGACACAGGGAGCCCATTTTTTAGCACCAATTCTTTGAGCTTGCCCCCTTGCCCCCGTCTCTATTTTTTTTAGTGGGCCTCTAATTTTGATATGTAAGAGATTCCTCCACGCATTGATATGCAAGAAGTTAGAGTATTTGAAAATATCCCACTATACATATGACACTGGTCGTATGGCCCTAATGTGCACACGCGTCATGAAAGGCAAAAGCATGCAACATATAAAAACAAGGCGTCCAATAGCAAAAGAAAAATTGCAACATAAAAGCAAACCATTCGTTGGAGTAGAACGTGGATTTCTATGTAATAATAAACTACATATGCGAATGCGGTATGTCGAAACCACATTCACAATATCAGACAATCTTGAAGTCACTAACCTTAAATCATCAAACATAGAGGCACCAAATTCAAAGACTCTAGCTCGACGAGCACAAATCCACCTTGTTGAAACCCTATCCAAGCCATATTAGACGACCTTGGGGGAGAATATCACATGAGAAACAAAAAAGACAAATCTGTTGTGAATAGTGTAGTTTTTTTATACTATTCATGTTTTGTCTTTATTGACACTATTCATGCTGAATTTGTCTTTTTTGTTTCTCATTGCAAAATTTGAATTGGATCTGATTTTTTAGGGCTTGTAGACACATATAGTAAGAACATCCATGATTTTTTTCGGAATTTTTTGACACACTTAAATTTGAATTTTTGAAATTGGTATCATGGGAGCATATAAGTGTTGGTATGACACATAGTAAGAACATCCATGATTTTTTTCGGAATTTTTTGACACACTTAAATTTGAATTTTTTAAATTGGTATCATGGGAGCATATAAGTGTTGGTATGATCATACCAACACTTATATGCTCCCATGATACCAATTTAAAAAATTCAAATTTTGCAATGAGAAACAAAAAAGAGAAATTCAGCATGAATAGTTTCAATAAAGACAAAACATGAATAGTATAAAAAACTACACTATTCACAACAGATTTGTCTTTTTTGTTTCTCAATGTGTATATCGAATTTGGATCTGATTTTTTTAGGGCTTGTAGACACATATGTTGAGAACATCTATGATTTTTTTCAGAATTTTTTGACACGTTTAAATTTGAATTTTTTGAATTGATATCATGGGAACATATAAGCGTTGGTATCATGTGATATTCTCCCACGACCTTGGATCCATTCCATGCAAACCCAACATCTTCCTTGAAGCCCAGGAGCGTGACCTCACAATCCACCACGAGTTATCCATGATACTTGGGAGGAGGAGCCTTTCATAAAAGAGACACATGGGGAGGCGAAGAAGCTCATAAGAGCATTTACAGCCGGACATCTCAAAAACCCGCCTCATACGCCCGGTCGAGCCGCCCGATCACGTTTTTTCGACCCAGACGGACGCCTCAAACGCCCGGGTTGATCGACACCCCCCCATATCCAGCCCAAATATGGGGCGGATAGGGGGGCGCATGTGCGCTCCCGGGCACGCCCGCCACGTCGGACCCGGCCCATGCTGGCCCACCCGACCCCACTTATATTCGTCATCATCCTCTCGCCCGAGCAAACCCTAGCCACTTCACTCCACTCCTCTCCCCTCCCCTTCGCCACCCAAACTCGTCATCGGCGCCGTCTCCGGCATGGCGGCTAGCGGATCGAACTCCGACCAGTCCGGAACCATTGACTGGGGTGTCATCTCGTGTGGGTTGGAGGAGGCAATGGCAGTCTGCATTGCACTCCGCCACTCCCGGGAGGACAGCGCCCAATCGACGGACGGATCCATCCGCAGCGACGCCATGGCATCGGCTCACCGGGCGCTCGGGTCCTCTGGTGCTGGATCCTTGCGGTCCCGGCAGCCGGAACACCTCTCCTTCCCATCACCGGTCGGGCAGACTACGAGTCCCACCGGGAACGGGCGGCACGCCGTGGGAAGGAGAGATAAGGGCCGCGGAGGCCCTTATCGTGACATGAAAATGGCGGCGGCGGAGGCGGCGATGCGGGCAGCCGTAGAGGAGGAAGCCATCCGCGCCCGCATTATGAAGAAACGACAGCGGAGGAACACGTGCGCCCTCTCCCTAGAGCAGAATCAGGCGGTCCGTGCCATGGCCGGACTGCCACCGAAGGAGGACAGAGACGGCGAGGACAACGACAGCGACGAGCAGATCCGACTCGATCCGTACTGCGTCTTCGACCGGTATTTCCGCGAGAAGGACGACAAGGGCACCGTGAAGGGCAGGGGCAGCCGTGGATGAACTCCACCATAGCCAAACATGCCAATTTTGGTAGTCCGATGGCATGTTTTAGTGCAGTGTGATGGAGTAGCCGGACGATGCGTGTGCGTCGACGTAGTTGCATAAGTTTGTATGGATTTGAGATATGGTAACTGAGGTGTCTGGATGTGGATTGCATTTTGTGAGGAGTGCTCGGTCAGTGCATGTGGATGCGCCCGAACACGTCCGCTGACGTTTGGGCCGAATTTGCCAAGTCCGGCTGTAGATGCTCTAAGGGCATGAGATTTAGAGCCGTGGGGATGGACCGAGGGAGTGACGCGGGCACATGGAGCCTACGTAGAAATAAGCGAACCCCCTTTTTTTCTTAATGATAGTGGTCAGGTTTTTCTCTCAACTGGATCGGTTGGTTTAGTAGGATCGACATCATCTTTTGAGGGTGTGGTGCATAATGTACTAGTATAAACTAGGTGATACCTCGCACGTTGCCGCGTGAATGGTTGCAATACATTTTAATGTGATTTGATTGTGTGGAATATTAAAAAATTGAACAATGACATATGAACCAACTTAAAAACACATACGTATGACTTATCATATTTGATTATGTATAGTTGTAAAATATTTATTAAATATAAGTAGAACAATATAATGAATAATAGTTTTTCATGCATGATTATATGTGGTGGTGCATCTTTTCAAATGCATGGCTGCATGTTCTGGCGAGCCATATCCAATCCATAATTGTATGGCGATGTGGCATGCTTGCATGTTGAGATAAATATAAGTTAGTGGACAGACTCCTGATTTACTAGTCAAGAATATTGAGTAATAGCAAAGAAATCACAAAGGATTCTAGGCAACCAGTTCTGAACATTTGATTTGCATGCGCTATACATTGGAGGTCGGGATACTCATGGCAATTGTTCCTTCCCCTACTATAGCCCACTAAGAGGCGGGGAAAAAGGCAAATAAGCTCCCTCATCTCACCATCGGCCAAACATTGGGTTTCCTCCCCATCCACCAACAGGAGGGGTGTGGCAGCCATGGATCTGCGACCCCGACGTGTAAATAATAGTTTTAGGGTTTCGATTGACAACACTATGGTGGCAGAGTCCAACAACTGCTTGACTACACGCGTGGAAAGGACTTTGCCGCTTCAGCAGCGACGTAATTCCATATGCGGCAAACATGACATGTCGTCGTTGGATGGATGTCCGAGAAGGCGGAGGATTCCAATGAAGTCTGATATGCAACCGGCGCTTTTCCTTTAGTGTTTGTTTGGTAATACTATACCTCTTTATAACACATAGCTTTCACTCTCTTGCGAAAAATTGGACAGAAAATAGCATACTATCCAAATGTTTTTTTTTTGAATGATCCCACAAAGCTATATATCGGGTTCCACCACTAGCGACTAGCTAGTTCGTCAAAAAACTTGAATATAGTCGCAATAAGTGCACATACTTTTTTATAATAGTGTTACTACACTTAGGTTTTAAAGCTAATATTATATTTGAGTTTAACTCAACTCTTAGTTTCACTGGAAGGACTCTGATGGAACGAAACCGACAATGTATTTTGAAACCATATGAAAGATGTATGGACACTTGAATCTGTGGAATTTTACACGTCTACTAGGGGTGCAGACGTCACACTTGGCATAGAGCAATCAAGCGATAGCTACTTTGTTTAAACAACAGGGCAGGATGACCGAGACATAGACCAAATTAGGAACTTCAACATCTGGTACACATGGACTAGTCTTGTCCATAAACATATATCGACTTTGACATGGACAAAGGGCCATTTGAATTAACAAGAGAGTACAGCTATCACCCTTTCGAGATGCACTAGTTTTATTTAAGCTTTTTTGTGCTCAGATTCTGTTTGAACTAAAACACCCCTCTTATTCTGTTTTTGTGTTTCATATATACAGCCTTTGTTTTTTCACCAAAATGTACCCATACAATTTAGTAATTTCCATACCAAATCCAGGGGGTGTACACACAACCGCCAACACCACCCGTTCCCCACCGACGGGCGTTCCCTGATACAAGAACACTCAAACACGACGGTACAAAACGCACGTGTAACCGCCAGCTGGCCCTTAAAACACTCGTGGCTCCCGCGCGACAGCGTCTGGAGAAAGAAATTATCGTCCGTCGCAGCTGTGCAGGTACGCCAGACGGGTGACTGTAGCGGCGCGGGGATCCTCCTCCCCCCCGAATCGAATCTCCATGCCGCCAGTGCGAGCCGGCGACGGCCACGGACACGTGGGCCGCCGCAGTCGCGCGGACCCACCGCCAGTGGGTGACGAGGACTACAGCCTTTTTGCTCTGGCCGGACGCCCGCGCCGGTACGAGCTCTCCGCCCACTCCCAGCCCCACTCGCCACGTCATGGCTCACCAAAACGCACCCATCCCACCCATCCCAATCTCACCGGCATGTGGGTCCCGCGAAGCGCATGGCCCCGCACGGCAGAGACCGCGTAGCGTTTTAAAGGACCGAGGTACGTGCGGCAAATGAGTGACTGTAACGCACCCTCCCCGCTCGCGCAAAACCTCCGGCGGCACCGAAGAATCTAGAAATCAGTCACTGGCAAGTGGGACCAATGGAGCGCGGGGCCCGTGCGCAGGGAGACGGCCGCATATACCCGCACACCTGGGCGGAGACTCCCCAGCCCAGCGCCCCATGCCGCATCGAGACAGACGAAGCCCAGCAAGCAGCGGCAATAGCTGAGTAGATTATTCTCCCCAAAGTCTCTCTCGCGATCGAACCCTCGCCCTCGCCCTCTCCCCACCGTCTCCTCTGCCTCTCCACACCCACACACCCCGTCTCCTCCTCCCCCCGCTCCTCATCCCGCGGCTGCCGAATTCGATCGAGGGTTTCCCCGCCCCAGGCGCCCCCGGATCCAGCTCCACGGCGCCAGCTCTCCAGAAGGGCCCCAGATCGCGTGAGAGCCTTACTCGCTGCTGTTGGCTGCCCCCTTCCCTCAGCCGCCGCCGCCGCCACGACGACCACCAGCTGGACCTCTCCGCTGCGCCTCCGCTGGCGTCCGGTGAGAAACTCCGCTCCTCCCTCCAGCCGAGCTCCCGGCCGCTGCCGCCTCTGTAGTATGTGCTCGCCCAGTTCGCGCCGCGTCGCGGCGGGCGGTGCTCGTGATGTGTTGGGCCGCGGGCTTCGATTCGATGCGTCGGAGATGGGGGATGACAGCGGGTTTGGTTTGCGTAACTGGAAGCTAGTTGGGGGATGACAGCGGTTTGCGTTTGTGCGCTTACTTTATTGCGTGTCCGAGTTGAGTGGGTGGGGGCGGCTGTGGCGTTGTTGTGTGTGTGTGTCAGTCATCGCTTTAGCGGTTTCGCTTTCGGGGATTGGTGCTGGAGGCTCGTAGGATTCCTTTGCCTTTTTTTAAGCGGCTCGGCTTTGGAGTTCGGAGATGCGGAGCGGGGAGTTTGGGGGGCGGGGGGGGGGGGGGGCATGGTATCTGTTTTAGCTGAGTTGATGCGCTTTTGTGCTTCGCTTACCAAGTTGATGCGATCAGTTCCAGGTTCCGTTGTTTGTTGCCTTCGCCCTTTCTGCTCCGAGGAGTAGCCATGGTGCGTTGGCTGTGGCTCTAGGTGCAGTTGTGTGAGGATTTGGAGTCTGGGCATTTGGGGAATGCATTCTTGCTGTGAGTTGGGTGTTTGTGAGTAGGAGGTGCTGGTATCTGTGGTTGTGCTTGCAGGGGGTCTGTTTGGCCTCTTCCGTCCATGCTCTAAATTTAGGTTTTCTCCGTTTTATATCTTGAGGTATAAATACCAAAATACAAACAATGGGTCGATCGTAGTGTGTGAAGGATATGCATGATTACTACCAAAGCTGACTCTTCTTCATCGATTGAAGTATTGAACTTATTACTCCGTATCCGTCTCATCTCACAATCAACTATTTCAGGGTCTATTCTGAACTGGACATGAATCAGCTTACAAAGTGGACATCTGAGCATTAAATCTGCTTGGTTTGTGAGACTGTGAGGGAGCTGGATTCCGACATAATTTGTTATTGTACA
The DNA here is from genome assembly GCA_021437245.1 of Aegilops speltoides. NCBI lineage: Eukaryota > Viridiplantae > Streptophyta > Magnoliopsida > Poales > Poaceae > Aegilops > Aegilops speltoides. The sequence goes on from CM038142.1 coordinate 506,631,002, forward strand.
AGATGTTTTGGCATGTACCTGGACTCTCTGCCGCATCACCGGTGAGTGCTTGCACTTTTCGTTATATCTTGTGCAGGGAACAATTTGGATTTTTAATTTAATGGACATTTTTCTAATTCTTTCAGGTGGATACTATTTTAGACAAGGAAAATTTTAAGTTGGAAGACCTTCTTGACGAGGATGAAATAATCCAGGAGTGCAAAGCACTGAACACCCGCCTAATTAATTTGTACGTTTTCTCTAACACTGTTTCTTTGTGTTGTTTTTCTGTTTCTCCGAGCTGTATTTTAACATTTATATTTTATTTGAATCTCTTCATTTGCTGATATTGTTTTAACTTTGCTTATGCATGATTATCTATATATAGGCACTTAGTATGATTGCTATGCATGTTTCTGTGCTCAAATCCTAATATTTGTGTTAAATTTGGCCTAAAGATACTACTTGAGCTTTGACTTGAAGTCGACTGCTTATATGATTATCTCTAAATCTTATTTAGTCAACCAAATGGAGTTTCACCCTTTTAACTCACTGTTCACTGTTTTGTTACCTGGACTGGTCAACGTTTATGCTCCAGAAGATGAAAAGCCATGTATCTTTAGCAGGAAATAATGTTAATATGTATTTAGGATACTATAATTATGAGAGCACTGTACGATTATTTACAATAAACTATCTGTTCATTCTGGATGTTGTAGTTTGCGAGACAAAGTTCAAGTCGAGTTACTGCTCCGCTACATTGTGGAGGAGACACCTGAAGATGCTGAAAAGAAGAGGATATTTAGGTATAGCTGGGCCAATTTATAACACCATTTCATCCTTTGTCCTAACTTGAAGTTCGCTCACTATGATTAGTGCCTGGTTTGCAGATTTCCTTTTATAGCTTGTGAAATATTCATATGTGAAGTGGATGTCATCTTGAAGACATTAGTGGAGGATGAAGATGTATGTCTTGCATTTAGCTTTCTATTCGTCCTGATGCAATAATGTTCTCTTAGCATGGTGTAATTCCTTTCTTCTGCAACTGATTAGTTGTGCTATCTTGCAGCTTATGAATTTACTTTTCTCCTTCCTGAAACCTGACCATCCTCATGGGACTTTATTGGCTGGCTACTTTGGCAAGGTATTTATATGCAATCATTGACTAGACTACTGGGCAATTTTGGTCTCTCTCTCACTGATTAAATGGCAGTGCCCTCATTTTTATCCTGACATTTTAAGTGGACATCACTGTACTGCTTTGCAGGTTGTTATTTGCTTGATGATGCGGAAGACACTCCCACTTATGAATTATGTGAAGGTTTGTATAGTGTCATCTCTTCTTTTGTTCGTCTGTAATTTATCACCCATGTCAGCCATTTGTGTACCTTAATTATGTCAAATATTGGTTGTTGTATGTTTAGCATACAATTGAATCACGTGGGAGTTTATGCTGATGCTGCAGCAGCTTCTCTAGAGTAGCCAGCTTATACCAGAATCAGTGACTTAGCATGTAGTAATAGAACCAAACACTAGTCGATTACTGGAAACGGTAAGTATATTTGTACGCCCATCTTAGTTTTACAACTGTTTGAGGCTTAAACATCTGTAAAGCCATTTCTGGCATCTCCTTTTTACGTGTGTATTTTATTTATATTTGTGGAGGAGTATCCATATCATTTGTTTTCTCTTTATGTGCATTTCATTCTAGCATTTAAATTTTTGTGTGCTGTTGTTTGTCTCCTGCAGAGCCATCCTGAAATAGTTAGTCAACTTGTTGATCTTATTGGGATTACTTCTATCATGGAGGTTAGTTTACTACAATCATATTTGCCCCATCTATCAGTGGTTCCGATGCTGAAAAAGCATCCCCCTGGGCCTACATGCCAGTGATACACTCAGTATACTTTGTGTTTTGAGTAAGATTAATTAAACCCTCCCAGAAAATTTGATAGTTTGTTGGTCCGTATTGCAGGTGTTGATTCGCTTAATTGGCGCTGATGAAACTATGTATTCAAGTTATGCGGATTCAATGCAATGGTTAGATGACATACAAGTCCTTGAGATGATTGTTGACAAGTTCAGCTCATCCGTAAGAACTAAAGATTACTTTTAGCATCCAACCATGTCAATTGTTCACCTGTACTGTTTATTGGATTTTCAAACTATTTCAAAATTGTCCCTGCTGATGTTTGTCTGCACCATGCTACTCCTTAAGAAATGATGTGCCCTGAAAGGCTAGCCTTTTGGATTTAAATTGATTTCCAAAGTGCCATTGTTCTCCAAAAGTGCCATTTGTGAGTTAGCTGAAAATTGAATAATCTTTTCTAGCAGAGACTTGCTCAAAATTCTACATATCACTAACATATGTTATGTATATCTGATGCCTAAAGATTGATTTGACTTGGGTTTATCTATGCTTATCCATTACTTTGGCTTGGCTACAGCTCTCCAGTCTGAACTTTAATGACTTTAACTCTTCTTTTGAAATAAATAATCACCTTCAGATGTTAGCATATTCTGTCCAGCTTCTGGTTTACATCTGCACGATAGTTGTTGTATAGTTCTTGCTCTGCACCCATAACAATGTAAGATGTTGAACTAGTGGGCTATGCCCATGTATGTTTCACCATTCTATAGCTACACCATGTCAAACTTGAAGGTTATATGTTTTCACAAGTTATGTATGAATAGCGGTCATTCTCCACTGTTGAAATTTCTCTCATTGTTTCTGGGGGATTTGCAGTTCATGCTTTTATTCTCAACGTGACTCCTTTTAATTTCCATTGCAGGATTCTGCTGAGGTTCATGCAAATGCTGCTGAAATCCTATGTGCAGTGACTAGATATGCCCCTCCAGCACTTGCTACAAAAATTTCCAGTCCTAGGTGCTTAATATTTGTGCTCTCTTACATTGTAATACTAAACATGCTATCTTGTCTTTGGATTTTTGTAGTTTCATTTTGGTATTGAACACACCTCTCTGTATTCTTTTCTCTTTTTACTTCGCATTGCAGTTTTGTGGGGAGATTGTTTCATCATGCTTTTGAAGATTCAAGACCTAAATCAGTGCTGGTCCACTCACTGTCAGTGTGCATATCTTTGTTAGATCCTAAGAGACTTGTATCTGCGTCCTACCAAGCTTTCCGTAGTCAGTTAAGTCATGGAACATTGGTCACTGCAAGTCCAGAAACAGTTAACGGCATGCTGGATAGCCTTGGTTAGTTGTTGCTTTAGCTATCAAGTTTGTATATCTTTTCACATGGAGAGACACTAGCTACAGTGCTTAAATGTTCATGATCTGCTGCTAGTTTTATATTATGTATCTTTTATAATCCGTGTATCTTTCATAATCCATACTGAAATACAAATAACACATGATACACATAATGAAGGACTAGTATAATGTCAAAGAATAAAATTGAAGGACTAGTAATTCAGCATGTGCAATGCATGTTTCACAAATATCAAGAACAAGGACAATCTAAGTATCCACCAAACTACAATGTCTTTGTTAGTCATTGACCTGGGCAATTTATTGAGAGAAAAAATGATTAAAGGATTAATATCTTTTCACGTGAAGATTAACTCACAGCCCTCATTATGAGATAATTTGCAAAGGCCAAATTTAATTCATGAGCTATTAGATGTGATTGTATTGTATGGTTGAGATCATTTGGATTCTACCGAAGTTGTACCTTTTATAGTAGCAAAGATTTATATTATATATCTCTTTAGAGAACATGTTCTATATACATCTCAGAAATAACATGAATACTTTGTTAGTTATCTTTTAGTTTTAAATCCCACACAATTATTTGTGTCCATTCTTTCTACACTTGGTTCTGTTAAGTACTAAATATGAAATGCGGTCACTGCCTATATTTATTACTCCTTCCGATCCAAAATAAGTGTCGCAGTTTTGACCTAAGATTAGTTCAACCTTAGTTCAAAAGTGTGACACTTATTATGGATCGGAGGGAGTAGTTGTTAAAAAACTAATGTTCAAAGAATAATATCCTTAAAAGTTTCGAAATTCCTGTCCATCACTTTCAGGTGATTTGTTGAAGCTGCTTGATGTTTCATCAGCTGAAAATATTCTGCCGACAACATATGGCAGCTTACAACCTCCTCTTGGAAAGCATCGCTTGAAGGTATGTGGTGCCTAATTTGTTTAGATGTACTGCTTTGAACTAGTCATGAAAACATCATGAGTGCAATCCAGGAAAGCACTAGCGTTCCTTTGTCTAATGGTCTTTGTAGACATTTGAGCTATTATTAGTCATATGACTACTTGTATGTTTCTTTACTCCGCAAGGTAATTGCTATGCTTTCCATGTAATTATTGATGGTGGTTGTTTTCTCTTTTCAGATCGTTGAGTTCATCTCTGTCCTACTGTCTATTGGTAGTGAAGTTGCTGAAATGCGTTTGATCGACCTAGGAGCAATCAAGCGTGTTATAGATCTATTTTTTGAGTAAGTTACACACTGCAATCTGCTTCACATAATCTTGTTAAAGAGCTGACAAAGAATTCACCGTCAGGTACCCTTTCAACAATTTTTTGCACCATCATGTGGAGAACATCATCGTTTCCTGTTTAGAGAGTAAACAGGATCATCTGATTGCGCATGTTCTTGATGAATGTGAACTTGTTACGAGAATTTTAGAAGCTGAGAAGAACTCTGCTCTGTCAATAGATTTAACTAAGGTACAAAATAGTATGTCACTATTGATTTCTTACTCTGAATCAGGTGATGGTTCTATTACTTTTCCCGCTGAAATATTCATTTCTTACTCTCCTTGCAGCGTACCCTATCTTCGGAGGGAAGAACTCCACCAAGGGTTGGATTTGTTGGTCATATTACACGCATAGCCAACAAGCTCATTCAGCTGGCCAACAGCAACAGCACAATACAGTCACATTTGCAGGTTTAAATTTAATTGTGGATGGATATTTTGCTACTATTTCCCTGGCTAGTTATTTAATGGATCCCTTGTGTGATGGGCACTATAGTAGACATGCAATAACATCTTGCCAAATCTTGCCAAAATTTCTTTGTTTATTTGCCTTGTCGCTATTATATGGCCTGCACTGAGCTTTGGTTGAGCCCATTACATTGAACTTTGTTACACTTAATTGGATTGCAGCAAAATTCTGGTTGGACTGAGTGGCATGCTAGCATCCTAACAAAGCGTAACGCGGTAGAAAATGTTTACCAATGGGCTTGTGGGTAAGTATCACCTGACTTCTGTTTTATCTAACCATCTTCTGTAGCTCTGTATTTGCACATCATTTTTTAAATTGAATCGTACGTTCTGTGTTGAGTTGTTTTTTCATGTCGCTTCCATATGGAACATAATGCTGTGCTTTGTTAAATGAAAATGATACACATCAGTGCTGCTCTGGTCTCCAAAGTGTATTATGCATATTTATTGACTTGTCAGTCACTCACTTTTGTCAGATGAACATTTATCAGTAATGTTCTGTTTCTGCACAATTAGGCTGTCTGAATTGTTGATGTTGGTTGCAAACAGTTGTCATCATTTTTTGCTCCATAGCTACTGCCTACTGCCCAGTTGTTCTGCTTTTTTATTTAGATGGACATATGACTATTCTTTATGATCAAATTACACATCGAATCTTGTGTGAATGACACCGCTTAAAAAAAACTTCCGCTATGACACAATTGCATGAAAGAAAAATAGCGTCATGTTTCACTTTCACTTCTAATAATAATCAGTTGAAGGTGACCGAGTTTTCCTCAAATAGAGGAACCACTATTCCGGTAACCCATGCCTTGCATGCCCATATGACCTTAAAAACTTCAAAAAGGGCAAGACTATATGCATGCATTTCATCTATGTTTTTCTGGTGTGTTATTCCAATGTCCAGACTTCATGTATGTGCTTAACTTGCTTTGTTAAATGTCCTGCATTATATGGGGAAAGTCATCTGCTGAAGTATTTCTTTGGTTAGCCGACCTACGTCAATGCAGGATCGAGGTAGGGACAGTGACGACGAAGACTTCCGAGATAGGGACTATGATGTGGCTGCACTTGCTAGCAATCTGAGCCAGGCATTCAAATATGGTATTTACCCTAGTGAAGATGTTGACGAGGTCAGTATTTTCTTCTTAAATACCACTAGTTCTGTCAAGGTATAGCTAATCACTTAGTATAGAACAGTCGTATTTGATCCTTTGATTTGTCATGTAGTTTTTCAGATCTTTCATACTCATCTAATTTGTATGATGGGTCAGTTTTTGTGAGTACTTCTTTAGATAATAGAATAGTATATATGCAGACTTAGTGCTGTTTAATAATGTTTGGACCAGTGTTTGTTCCAAATTCTAACATTTCCTACAACGTATAAACTATAAAGCTAAAATTATGTATTAGATCTTCAGCGTACAGTGATATTCTATCGATTATGAGTTTACACAGTACATGCTATGTTCAGATTCATTTTAACTCTTTTGTGGGTATGTATGCAGGCTCAAGCATCACAAGAGCGGGATGATGAGGTATGCTACCCTTTGCTTGCTTAAGTTCATGCACCATTATATACAGTATCTGATAACATGACAATATCGCCTTTTGCTTGCTTAAGTTCATGCACTATTATATACTAGTATCTGATAGCATGACGATATTTATATTTCCTGGTACATGTAATGTGATTGTCTTTGTTTTGGTTGTTACTATCTGCTGTAGGATGTGTATTTTGATGATGAAGCTGCTGAAGTAGTTATTAACTCTCTTCGTCTTGGTGACGATCCTGATAGGTATTTTCTTGTCCATGCAAATTGGCTATATCTTTTCACAAGTACATTCCATTTGGTGTCGGCAAAATGAACTGGCTGATGAAAAATATGCTTTGCAGTGGCTCCCTGTTTACAAACTCCAACTGGTTCGCGTTTGATGAGGATAAAGCACTGAACGATGGCCCAGAAGCTTCCCTTTCAGCAAATTTGGAGTCGCCTTCACCAAATGTGGATGATGACGATATGGATGAAGTCATTCTTGGTGACCCTATAGATGACACAAAAGGCTCGGATTCACTTTTAGCAACCTCAGACAGGGACTTAAATGAAGGTTCTGGTCAAACAGTACTGTCAAATGGCCCTGTTGAGAAATTGGAAAATGACATCAGACCATCAACTCCTGATGTAAAAGAGAGTCCAGCTGAGTGTGTTGAATGGACGGAGGAAGATGCTGAACCTGGCGAGGTATCAGAGAATACTGCTGTTCCAAGTAGAGAGGTTGGAAGTGAGAAGGTGATGGATGCCACTGATGGCGTTATGCCCGGTGCAGGACAAGTAGGAGAAGAACAAGGAAGTGAGAATTTGGTTGAATCCTCGGCTCCTGATACCACAATAGAAAAGACATTACCACATTCGCCGGATGTCAATTCAACTGGCCATTCTGAACCAGCTGATGGAAGCGCTAATGTGGAATCTCCCCTGGGTGAACAGAAGCAGGAAAAGGAGGAAAGTCAGGAGAAATAGTGGATCCGGGGGTAGCCGTATATCACAGTTTTGTTCACCATGGTGCTCGATGCCGGGATGGCTTGTGATCTCATGGAGGTGCAGTGCAGGTGCTTGGGGAACTGGCGAGACCATTCTTGTCTAAATAGCTCAGGGGCTGATGTATTGATATTCTGCTGTACAATTTGCATTAGATTGCCCCGCCTTGCGCCCAGGATGCAAAAGTGGTCGCTTGAATTGAGCACGGTCTAGTTGAGCTGCTCGAGCTTGTCTTGCCTCAGAATTTTTTGGAGGTCTGTTGTTATGGTGTCACTGTACTCGGTCTGTTGGTGCAGCATGTTGATAAAGTAGACATCTCTTTCTTTCTGCAATCACGGTGCCGGGTTGTACTGTGTCGCGTCCGGTAAATAACTGATTATTGGTGATATCCGGTTCTGATACTTGTTCATTATTCCTCTAGGTGGTGCTATTATTAGTAGTACTAAAATTTTGACTGGAATTCAGACAGCAGATTATTATTTTCGTATGCACAATATATGTAATACTATGGATACCATTTTTGTTTTTCCAAGTGCTTTTTTACTCGCTGTGTCCGTTCAAGCTATTGATTTTTTTAATAATTGTTTTCAAATCAAATGTCTGCCAGGCCATATGAATCCAACTTGTAATTGTGGTGATGAAGCGAACAGTTCGTGTTTATGGCTTGATTAGCATGAACATTTGCAAAACAATAGGGTAACAAGTCACAGGTCGTCTTACTTCGCTAGTCACTCCCCCCTTTTATTCGACACAAATTATTCATACAGATCAACGGGAGACATCAGTCATTGATGATGTCCTGCAAGTCAAATGCGGCGACCGAGCAGGGACAAAACACTACCGATCGCCAAGATTTCCACCGTCGCATCCCGTCGAGTACGTCCTGGTCCTGGCGCGGCGAAGTAACGGATCTCTCTCACCAACGACGGCAAGCAGCTACGGCATCAGAATCGGCAGCTGGTGCAGGAGAACCAGCTCTTCTTCTGTGGACAAAGGTTGGTGGCGTCAATGCACGCGATAAACCAAAGCACGCCCGTTGCGCGCGGAGAGAACGCACGCACGTACCTTGGACCGTTTGGGTGTCGCCACCCTGGCGTACGGGTAGCCGTTGCCGGTTTTGATGGTGCCGTAGCGGCCGTCAGCGTTCCTGACGGCCGGCGGGATGCCCGGCCTCCCGGGGCCGGCGGTCGTCTTCTTGTCGTCGCGGGCTCTCTGGAATATGACGGTGAAGCCGTCGGCCGTCGCCGGGTTCTTCACGTCCCACTCCCCGAACTTGGGCAGCGACCGGCCCTTGTTCTGCGCGTAGTGTCCGGATTTCTTGCCCACACACACGACATGGGAACCAACCACATCAACCACAGATCAATTGTATGTACCGCCCGAACGAGAGACACAGTATAACGTGCACGCACCGTGGGGTTGTTCGCCATGGCCATCGAGCTAGCTCGCGCGAGTAGGAAGGGTTCAGACGACCGCCCGACTGGCCGCCGGGCACGAGGCGAAGGAGATCGAAGGCGAGGAGGAAGCCGCGACCACCAGGAGAGACTCGGAGGTGGAAATGGACGGGAGGGGTGGTGAGAGGTGGAGGGGAGGCCCCTCGTTTTATACTGCGCCCGTTCTTGGAGCGGGGGAACCTCGTCCGTTCCTTTCCCGCGCAAAATAGGCTGCCGGTGTCTCCCACGGAACCGGGCTTCGGGACCGTCCTCACCGGCCGTCCAGGAGCGCCGTGCAAATGGACGATGCGCTGCAAACTGCATGTGATAGGTTTTTTCCCCCCACCTCTAATAATGGACGCGACCAGGCAGGCCTCTTATCATTCGGTTCGATGGGGCTGGTATTGGCGAGCAGAGACGGCGAGATCGTATATCTGCTGCATCTGGATCTATGCTGCGCACCTGCCTACTGTCAGATTCTAGCCTAAATTTACCCAAGAATTCGACACTTCTACTATTTCTGCGCTCATGTGGTCGGACATGGCGGTTCATTTCTCATCGGACGACTCACATTGCAGCATACCGGGTCGCCCACTTCGGATTCGTTCTCGGCCATTGATTGTAGATCGGATGCTCATCCCCAAGCTCCTCCACGCGTTGTTTAGTGCCCAACAACTTGTCCCCTTTCCTGTTTGCTTTTCACCTGCTCCTCGAGCTGTAATGGCTTAAAGCCACCATTTTTCTTTCGTTGGAGGTTAATATGGTTGTAACCCTAGCCGTCATAGCGTGCTATAGCACGCACCTCCCCTTTCTTGCAATATAAACCCCTAGCGATCTGAGGGAATCTTGCTCTGAATCGCTGAATTTCTTGTGTTAACTCTAGTTAGTGACAGCTAGTTCCTGACAGTTGGTATCTAGAGCCATTGATTCTTGGAGGCGATTGGATTTGGGGTCTCGCTAGGCTCTCCTATAAAATCCCACTTTGAGGCTAGGGTTCCGGTGGCGGCGTGCGACGCTTCGGGGTGGCGGACAAAGTGGCAAATATTTGAGTGCGGTTGGTTGTGCAGAACTGGTTGATGAAGAAAATTTCTTCATTCATAAAATCCCAGCTCCTGGTGGCTGATCGTGCATCACCGGTTGCGGGCGGCGGCGGCGACGGCAACGACGGTATACCTTGGAGGTTTGGGAGAACAAGAATCTGGAGAACAAGAAGCTCGACCAAAACCCTCCATCCCAACCTTGTTGTGTAGTAAGGCGACTTCAATCGGTCTTCCCTTCTTTTGAGATGATGAAAGTGACAGAATCACACGAACAAATCTGGAGCTCGAATCATTATTAGAGCTAGATATCAAGACCTTGCAGAGAAACCGTGAGGAGGGTACAAAGAAAATTCAGGAGTTCCAAGCTACAGTCAACAAAAGAACTTTGTTACAACTAGGAAAACTGCCCGTGCGTTGCACCGGGAGAAAACATGCGTTGTATTTTGATATTGACTACTGAGATCAATAACATCTAGAGACAATATATTTTATATTTCTGTGTGTGTCATGATGTGTGCATATATGCTAGTCCGACATTACCTACTCCTTGTTCTTTCTATCCCTTTCAGTTTCCACGTCCTAGTAGTCAGTCAGTATGAGTTCATGATTGACATAAAGAGAGTCAAATTTAACTTTTTTTTCAAGATGAGTCAAATTCAACCTTAAAACAAAAACCCAATATATGCATAGTTCGGACAACAAAGACATGTACTAACACGTTCACGTTATGGACTCGAAGATTTTTATCGATATACATGAAGGATCCAAACAAATTACTCTCAAAAAATAAATCCAAACTATTAAAAACAGAAAAAGAACCTGTCAACGATGTGTGCACGCTCCATGAAAAAAACCCAACAACATGCGTGTACGCTAGCTAGCAACACGCGTGTGGTCTAGAAGCCGCGTCGCTAGTTCCTCCAGCCTTGCCCCGTCCGCCGTACCTCGCAGCTCTCCTTCGCATGTTTAGGGCATATACAATGGTTGATAAGACAGTCTTATCTTAAGTCTTGCATGTAATTTAGAGATGATAAAAAAATATATCTACAATGGGTTATATCTTAGCCTTATCTTCAATAACTTATCATTCCTTAAAACATGGTGAGACAAATTGTGCTAAGAGATCATCTCTTGTCTTCTGTTAAATAAGAGAAGACAAGCCTTTTCTTATGAGTTCTCTCTCCTCCACCTCATCATTTATCCTACGTGACACTCCTAAGATAGCACCATTGTACATGCCCTTATCCACATCCCGACCTCGTCGCTAGTGAAGGAAATATGCCCTAGAGGCAATAATAAAGTTATTATTTATTTCCTCATATCATGATAAATGTTTATTATTCATGCTAAAATTGTATTAACCGGAAACATGATACATGTGTGAATACATAGACAAACACAACGTCACTAGTATGCCTCTACTTGACTAGCTCATTAATCAAAGATGGTTATGTTTCCTAACCATAGACATGTGTTGTCATTTGATTAATGGGATCACATCATTAGGAGAATGATGTGATTGACATGACCCATTCCGTTAGCCTAGCACTTGATCGTTTAGTATATTGCTATTGCTTTCTTCATGACTTATACATGTTCCTGTAACTATGAGATTATGCAACTCCGCTTACGGAAGAACACTTTGGTGCTACCAAACGTCACAACGAATCGGGTGATTATAAAGGAGTACTACAAGTGTCTCCAAAGGTACATGTTGGGTTGGCTTATTTCGAGATTAGGTTTTGTCACTCCGATTGTCGGAGAGGTATCTCTGGGCCCTCTCGGTAATGCACATCACTACAAGCCTTGCAAGCAATGTAGCTAATGAGTTAGTTACGGAATGATGCATTACGTAACGAGTAAAGAGACTTGCCGATAACGAGATTGAACTAGGTATTGGATACCGACGATCGAATCTCGGGCAAGTAACATACCGATGACAAAGGAACAACGATGTTGTTATGCGGTTCGACCGATAAAGATCTTCGTAGAATATGTAGGAGCCAATATGGGCATCTAGGTTCCGCTATTGGTTATTGACCGAGAATAGTTCTAGGTCATGTCTACATAGTTCTCGAACCCGTAGGGTCCGCACGCTTAACATTACGATGACAGTTTTATTATGAGTTTATAAGTTTTGATGTACCGAAGTTTGTTCGGAGTCCCGTATGTGATCACGGACATGACGAGGAGTCTCGAAATGGTCGAGACATAAAGATTGATATATTGGACGACCATATTCGGACACCGGAAGTGTTTTGGGCGTTTTCGGAGAAAACCGGAGTGCCGGAGGGTTACCGAAACCCCCCCGGGAGAAGTAATGGGCCTTATGGGCCTTAGTGGAGAGAGAGGGGCAGCCAGCATGGGCCGCGCTATCTCTCCCCTCCGTCCGAATTGACTAGGAGGCGGCGCCCCTCTTTCCTCTCCTCTCCCTTCCTTTCCCCCCTCCTAGTAGGAGTAGGAAAGAGGGAGTCCTACTCCTACTAGGAGGAGGACTCCTCCTTGGCGCGCCCACAAGGGCCGGCTGGCCTCCCCCTTGCTCCTTTATATACGGGGGCAAGGGGGCACCCTAGAACACACAAGTTGATCCACGGATCGTTCCTTAGCCGTGTGCGGTGCCCCCCTCCACCATATTCCACCTCGGTCATATCATCGCGGAGTTTAGGCGAAGCCCTGCGCCGGTAGAGCATCATCATCGTCACCACGCCGTCGTGCTGACGGAACTCATCCCCGACACTTTGCTGGATCGGAGTCCGGGGATCGTCATCGAGCTGAACGTGTGCTGAACTCGGAGGTGCCGTACATTCAGTACTTGGATCGGTCGGATCGTGAAGACGTACGACTACATCAACCGTGTTGTCATAACGCTTCCGCTTACGGTCTACGAGGGTACGTGGACAATACTCTCCCCTCTCGTTGCTATGCCATCACCATGATCTTGCGTGTACGTAGGATTTTTTTTGAAATTACTACGTTCCCCAACAGTGGCATCCGAGCCTGGTTTTATGCGTAGATGTCATATGCACGAGTAGAACACAAGTGAGTTGTGGGCGATACAAGTCATACTGCTTACCAGCATGTCATACTTTGGTTTGGCGGTATTGTGAGATGAAGCGGCCCGGACCGACATTACGCGTACGCTTACGCGAGATTGGTTTCACCGTTACGAGCACTCGTGCTTAAAGGTGGCTAGCGGGTGTCTGTCTCTCTCACTTTAGCTGAATCGAGTGTGGCTACGCCCGGTCCTTGCGAAGGTTAAAACATCACTAACTTGACAAACTATCGTTGTGGTTTTGATGCGTAGGTAAGAACGGTTCTTGCTAAGCCCGTAGCAGCCACGTAAAATTTGCAACAACAAAGTAGAGGACATCTAACTTGTTTTTGCAGGGAATGTTGTGATGTGATATGGTCAAGACGTGATGCTATATTTTATTGTATGAGATGATCATGTTTTGTAACCGAAGTTATCGGCAACTGGAAGGAGCCATATGGTTGTCGCTTTATTGTATGAAATGCAAACGCCCTGTAATTGCTTTACTTTATCACTAAGCGGTAGCGATAGTCGTAGAAGCAATAGATGGCGTAACGATAACGATGCTACGATGGAGATCAAGGTGTCGCGCCGGTGACGATGATGATTGAGGGAGTCCTGGACTAGGGGGTGTCCGGACAGCCGGACTATCATCGTCAGCCGGACTCCAAGACTATGAAGATACAAGATTGAAGACTTCGTCCCGTGTCCGGATGGGACTTTCCTTGGCGTGGAAGGCAAGCTTTGGGATACGGATATGTAGATCTCCTACCATTGTAACCGACTCTATGTAACCCTAGCCCTCTCCGGTGTCTATATAAACCGGATGGTTTTAGTCCGTAGGACACACAACCATTACAACAATCATACCATAGGCTAGCTTCTAGGGTTTAGCCTCCTTGATCTCGTGGTAGATCCACTCTTGTACTACCCATATCATCAATATCAATCAAGCAGGAGTAGGGTTTTACCTCCATCGAGAGGGCCCGAACCTGGGTAAAAACATCGTGTCCCTTGTCTCCTGTTACCATCCGCCTAGACGCACAGTTCGGGACCCCCTACCCGAGATCCACCGGTTTTGACACCGACATTGGTGCTTTCATTGAGAGTTCCTCTATGCCGTCACCGATAGGAAGGATGCCTCTTCCCGCCTTTAAAGACGGTATCTTCGCCAAAGGAGCCTTGGCGCGGCCAAACTATCCGGCGGGTGGGTTTCTCATGACCGCTGTTCGCCATCGCTTCATGACGACCTCTCGTGTCAAAAGCAATCTTCGCGTCAACTCGAATTCGCCGAGCGGTTGATCCAATAGAGCTCTCGCCCATAAACGAGCTCTTGGATCGCATCGCCGCCTCGGGAGTCGCTATGCATCTACAATCAGATTGGGCTTAAAACCGATCTGAGAGAGGTTAACTCTCCGAGGTTACCCACCACGTTGCGGTGGTAGAGGAACAACGCGGCGACTCTTCTCCTATATTGAAAACTAGTCATGTCCGGGCTTCCGAACCCTCCATGCCGGATTCCCGCAGGGGGACGGACTTCGATCAAGCACTGAACCTAAAATCAGGCGTCGGACCGGACTCGTTGGACAACGTCCAACGATCCAAGCTTCCAAATTCGGAAATTTCTCGGCCCTTGAGCCTCGAGATGGGTAGGGTTCCGGACTTAATTCCACCCACCCACCCAGACATATACGATCTATCTCAAATCCGGCAAGAGCCCACTGAAACAATACATCATTACTGGGCCAGATTCCTCCTGGTTATGGACAGGATAAAGGACTGCCGAGAGCAAAACGCAATTTCAATTTTTTGCAATAATTGCACGGACGAGGGAATCTTGAACGCCGTCTGTTGGGGATATTACCGCTGGGCGTGAACCGGCCTACCTGGGCAAGGTTAGCTTCATTAGTAGTTTAAAGGTGATTAAGCAGATGAAGGCCCAAGGCCTGTAGTCGGTTTAGAACCTGTAGTCGTAAACCGGCTTGATATGTAAACTTGCATTGTAAGTTAGGAATAGAGAGAGACCAACCGGGATACGAGTATGAACCGGTGGGGACTCTGTGGACCGACGGGCGTCACCCGTGTATATAAGGGGACGACCCGGCAGCGGTTCAAGGACAGACAACAACAACTCGAGGCCTAGGTGAAGCTTGTTTGCTCCCTAGTCATCGAAACCACATCAATCCCATCACAACTAGACGTAGGCTTTTACCTTCATCGAAGGGGCCGAACTAGTATAAACCCTTGTGTCTTTGTGTCCGCTTTAACCCCTTCAAGTTAACCCGTAGCGATGGCTCCAAGACTAAGTCCTTTCACAAGGACATCTGCCGTGACAAATCCACGACAGTTGGCGCCCACCGTGGGGCTATCGCACGACGGTTTGATGATCTTGGAGGGCAAGCTCAAAGGACTCGAAGGCTATGCTGTCGGCCGGATGACCAAGAGTTGTCGCGGCAAGCTCTACATCGACGATGCAAGATGGGGTCCCGAAGCCGGCTCGATCGAGTATGGGTACAGGGTCCCCTTTGGTGGCATACACGTTTTTATCGGCAAGATTGGTGAGCTCGGGCTCGAGCCGACATCCGCACCAACCTCGCCGAGACGGCTCAGCGTGCGAGATCTACCCAGGTTAAACCGGCCGTGAAGCGTGCCTTCGTGGGAGTCATCCACGGAGGAGAGCATGAGGACGAGTCAGAATACGGTAGCGAGACCGTCATCTATTCCGGCGACGAGTCCTCAACCGGAGAGACCGAATCATTGTACAAGTTGCAAGACGACCAGATTAGGGGCTGTTCCGATGGCGACAGTATTCCGGACCCCCAAGATCAGATCAACCGGGTTGGAATATTCATGGCCGGAACGCAGGTGGCGAATCACTCTTCGACCGCAGCAGCAATGCTCTCCGGATCAGCAGCGGCAGCGGCAGCAGGGGCAGGAGGCCTTGTGCGCCCACCGGTTCAAGTTCTGTCTAACCTGTTTGACGCACTAGCGGTACTCATGGCAGAGGCCAATCCGGTGGATCAGGAGGCCCATGATGCGGAGGTTGCAAAGGTGAGAGAGCAGATCGTACAGGCCAAAGCCGACCTGGCAGCAGAGAAGGACAGGATGGCCGCAGAGCGGGCCGCTTTGGACGCCCAGGCCTATAAGCTCATGCTCGACCAGAACGCATCACAGGAGGTCTTGAAGCGGAAGCACAGATCATGCCTGCCGTTAGGGTTCGACCCTCGAAATCTCTTTCACACTCCGGGAGCTGGAACCAGTAATCCGCCGGGGCACCTGGAGGTAAACCGGGTCGAGGCACCAGGGCCAGGAGCGACGGTCCAACCCCACCTGATGGAACCTCCTCGACAGAACATTGTGATTCCTCCGCCGGTCCAGACACCTCCGGGTCATTATTCTAATCCTATGGACAATCTTGTCACAGCTGCTGCGTGATTAGAAGCTATCCCGGTCGAAGGAGACTCTCCGCAAGCAATCGAGACGCGCCGGGTTAAGGAACTTCTCCGGACCGCTTTGATTTAGCAGGAGGCATATTCATACAGCCGCGATCGGATTCATTCCACACCTCGTCCAAGCCGGAGCTATAGTAGGCGCATGGATGAACCGGCCGTATCAAGCAATGCGCGGAACCGTGAAGCGGCCCGTGGCAATAGCCCGGCAGGTGGTGTTCGCGATGCTCAGGATGTAGTGGACCGGGCCCGGGCACGAAGGGAGGCCGAGTTAGCAGCACAGAACAAGGCGGGTCAGCTTACACCGGTTCGTCCTACCAGCTCTGCCGGGCCAGGGGTCGCATCTAGCTTGGGAGTACCCTGTTTAGTCCCCGCTTTACGCAATGTACGCCTGCCCAAAGACTTCAAGGGTCCGCGCAAGGTGCCGAATTATACCGCTGATTTATCTCCAGAAGCGTGGGTAGAGAGTTATGAGATGGCCATGGAGATGCTAGATGTGGATGACACCGCATGTGCAAAGTACTTCACCATGATGCTTGAAGGCACGGCCCGTACTTGGTTGAAGAGCCTGCCGCCTAATTCTATCAGTTCATGGGCCCAGTTGCGGGCCCGGTTTATCCAGAATTTCAAAGATACGTGTAAGCAGCCTAAGTCCATAGTAGACTTGGCGGCTTGTGTTCAGGAGGACGGAGAGTCAACAACCCATTGGGTACGCCGCGTTTCGGAATTCTTGCACTCGCCCGACAGATCAATCTTGACTCGCGATCTTAACCACGAGGGCAACTGCCGTTTAAGCCTTTAAAGTTGAAGTTAGGGGCGATGAAGCGGTTCTCAGAATGACATGGGAACTCTCATGGCCGCTTTAGTGAAGTATGCTGATTCGATAGTACCAAGGATCCCGAGACCGACGATGACGAAGCAGGAAGGAAAGAAGAATAGCAACTCAAGGGGCATCAATACAAATCGCGGGCCATGGAAACGGAGGCAAGCGTAAGCGGATAGCAGCATGGACTTTGTGGCTAACACTAATGCGCAGGACAAGGGTCGTGGCCGCAGAGGTAAAGCGGCGAATCGTAGTGGGGCTCCAAATCCTAACCCGGATCGCTTAAACTATTTGTTGAATCAGCCTTGTCCAAAGCACGGACGAAGGAGGCGCCGCTAACCACCTTGGAAGGATTGTTACATTATGCAGAATTTAAGAACTCTAATGCCTTCCGGTATGACCGTGGGTCGTGGTGGCTCAGATCCGGTTTCCATGGGCCGGTCACGATGGAGCTTCGGTTCAGTTTCAATCGTATGGTCACGACAACCAGAATAATCGAGTGGTCAAGGGGTTACAACCAACAGCAGAAGAAGAAGAAGTCAATGGGTTATCGAGCCAGCCAAAACAGTTGAACAATGGGCGATCACGTTTTCACAACTAGCTTGGATAAGCGCGACTGGAAACTCCACAAGCGAGCGGTGAACTCTGTTGAACCGACCGTACCACGTTACTTACGCTGGTCGGAGCAGCCTATCGTATGGAGCAGGGAGGATCACCCACCCCGGGTTGACAATCCGGGCCAGTTGGCATTAGTGGTAGACCCTCAGGTGGGAGGCTATAAATTCACCAAGGTGCTCATGGATGGAGGGAGCAATATTAACATCCTGTACTATGAGACATTCCGCCGCATGGGGCTAACGGACAAAGATCTTAGACCGTCTAATACGGTGTTCCATGGTGTGGTGCCTGGCAAATCAGCATACCCTGTTGGTAAGATAGCCCTGGAGGTGGCTTTTGGGGACGAGCATGATCCCCGATCCAAAACACTAACCTTTGAGGTGGTGAAAATCCGGAGCCCGTATCACGCCTTGTTTGGGCGGCCGGCTTATGCCAAATTCATGGCACGGCCTTATTATATCTATTTGCAGCTCAAGATGCCAGGTCACAAAGGGACAATAACGGTTCATGGGAGCCGTAAGATTGCTTTGGAATGTGAGGAAGGTGATGCGGCCTATGCAGAGTCGGTTTGTGCCACGGAGGAGTTGAAATATTATAGGGACAATGTTGTTCCGGCGGACATGACCCCTTTGAAGAAGCCAACCACGGAGCATGATTCAGATATGAAGTTCTGTAGGATCGAAAGTATGTCTAGAGGGGGGGTGATTAGACTACTTGACAATATAAAAATTCAGCCTTTTGATTAAGACAAGTTTTGGCAGATTTCAAGATGATGATCAAGTCAAGTATCACCCTACACATGCAATTCTAGAGTATAGGCAGCGGAAAGTAAATTGCACATGTAGTAAAGAGAGGTGGAGAAGAGCAAACGCAATTTGGAGACACGGAGATTTTTCTCGTGGTTCCGATAGGTGGTGCTATCGTCAATCCACGTTGATGGAGACTTCAACCCACGGAGGGTAACGGCTGCGAGAGTCCACGGAGGGCTCCACCCACGAAGGGTCCACGAAGAAGCAACCTTGTCTATGCCATCATGGCATACGCCCACGGAGGGCTAGCCTTACTCGGGGTAGATCTTCACGAAGTAGGCGATCTCCTTGCCCTTACAAACTTCTTGGTTCAACTCCACATCTTGACGGAGGCTCCCAAGCGACACCTAACCAATCTAGGAGGCACCACCTCCAAAAGGTAATAGATGGTGTTGATGATGATGAACTCCTTGCTCTTGTGCTTGAAATGATAATCTCCAACACTCAACTCTCCTCACCGATTTGGCTGTGGTGGAAGAAAGGATTGAGTGGAAAGCAACTTGGGAAGGCTAGAAATCAAGTTTCATATGGTGGGAGTGGAGCAACTTGATCTCAACACAAGGGTAGGTAGTTTTCTTCTCAGAAATGTAAGGTAGGAGTGGTAGTTCTTTCTGATGGCTCTCTCCACGAATGAAGAGGAGGTGGAGGGGTATTTATAGCCTCCACACAAAATCCAACTGTTACACACATTTGACCAATCTCGGTCAGACCGAAGTTGACAACTCGGTGAGACCGAAAGTTCAAATCTTGTGAACGTTGGGATTTTCAGTGGGACCGAAAATACAATCTCGGTGAGTCCGATTCTTCCAAAGACTAGGGTTTGCCAATCTCGGTGGGACCGACTTTATCATCTCGGTGACACCGATTTGATGACGAAGGTTACAGAAGCTTGGCAACACTAGTTTCGGTGAGACCGAGTTTGGAATCGGAAAATCCGAAATATCTAGGGTTTGGCTTTGTGGCTGAGGTGGTTCATCTCGGTGTGACTGAGTTTAGGAAATCGGTGGGACCGAGATTACTTATGAGTGTATGTTGGAATGAAAGATTGCTGATGGTTTGGGAGATGTATCACTAAGCACTTTGAGCAACCAGATCATTAACATAACCTCATCCCTTTAATAGTATTGGCTTTCCTATAGACTCAATGTGATCTTGGATCACTAAACCAAAAATGGAGTCTTGAGCTTTTGCCAATGCTTTCCTTAGCATTTTGAGGGTCCACTTCTTCACCATTGCCATACCCATATCAATGAACTTTCTGAAATGTTCTCAAGAAACTATTAGTTCAATGATATATATGTTGTTATTAATTACCAAAACCACCCAGGATTAGTTGCACTTTCAATCTCCCCTTTTGGTAATTGATGACAACATATAGATCAAAGCTTCGACAAATGATATAATCAATGAATAATATCGTCGCTTTGAGAAGTATGTGATAAGCAAGAGCTCCCCCTAAATTTGTGCATTATTTAAGATTTGCGTTTGAATGCAAATGCACAATCGATTAGGATCATGGGTCACTCTTCCATGTCACATACATCTTGGTGGAGCGCACAAAATGATAAGAATGAATAGCATGCACCCAATCACCAAGACATGAGTAAATGGTCATACAAGATATGAATAGCATATGATAAGCATTAAGCACACATTAAGGTATAGTATGACCAAGCACTCATCAAAGTAGAGCAAACATAGTATCAAACACACGGAATGTCTCGAAAATCTCAAAAAGACCGCAAATGAAACGAAAGAGCAAAAGCGAGCACTCTCTCTCGAAGTCCTATGATCTATACAATTTCTCCCCCTTTGGCAACAAGTTACCAAAAAGTTCGAAAGGTATAGAGCTAAACGTCACTAGGGACTCTGCTGGCGGCACATTGTCTTTCTTCTTCTCTGAAGCTGGAATGTTTCTGACAGTTTTCTTGGGCTTGGCAGCAGGCTTGGCTTGAGCTGCCTTTGCTGGAGCAGATGGCTTAGACTTTGAAGGTGCTCCAGCCCTGATGGCATCACCCATGAACTTAGGCTTCTGAGGAGGAGGCTGGGGTGCTTCCTCATCATCATCATCTCGCCGCTTCATCATGCACAATCCTCTTCCTCTTGGAAGTTTTCTTCACCTTGCTCGAGGTTTCTTCTTCCATACTCAGCTTCTTGGCAACAAAGGACTTCTTCACTTTATCGGTGCCTTTCTTGGTTTGTTGCCTTGATGCTCTTTGGCAACAACTTTCCTCTTAGGCTTGGAGGAGATCTCTTCCTCAAAGAATGAAATCGAGTCTTCTTCATCGAATTCTTCTTCTTCCCCCCGTGGCAGCAGGAGGCAAACCACTTGGTGTGCTCCTCTCACCATCATCGAAAAAGCTGCTGGCCTCAGGACTAGTGCCTGCCTCTGGAATATCAGCAATTGGAGATTCAGACCTGTTCTGGCTGTCACTGGCATCTGACATGGCTGACAACCTGTGAATAGATTAGGTATAGGCAGAGAAGAAGAGTTATCACAAACTGCAGAAGATTTTGCAAAAGATGAGTTCAAATTTCAGTTTTAGGTTTTCACAGAATGCATGTCGGTCGATCCGAGTCTAAAATTCGGTGAATCCAAGTGTTCACACGTACATTCACACCACTTTCGGTCGACCGATGTGGGTTTCGGTCCCGCCGAAAACACTAGGGTTTCACTAAATCCTCATTTCGTCGCACCGATTTGCACAACTCGTTGGACCGAAGGTGCAAAGGTAATGGCCAGAGGCCAAATCGGTCATACCGAGAATGTAAAATCGGTCTTACCGAGATGTATTCGGCGGAAACCTAACCCTAAAACTTTTACTTGAATTTCGTTCAAAGGAACTAATCTGGTGTATGGAAGATTTCAAACGTGGCAAGATGCTAGGCAAACCAATCGTGCATAGAATCGGAGGTTGAAGCACGAGAGGGATCGAAACTCACCCTAACTTGGTGGAGTTCCTCTACGGCGGCAACGGCGCAGAGAGACTGTCCGTTGACGGCGACGGAGACCTGCGGCGAGGGCGCACAGGCGACGACGGAGACGATCCGGAGACCATGGCGACGGCAGCAGAGGGTTTGGGGGCGAGGCGTTTTGAAGAAGGAATCAACGCGCGCTGCCCTCAGATATATATACCCTTTAGCTGTCGGTGGGACCGAGTTGTAAAACTCGGTGGCACCGAGATGGTTAACTGCAAGCAGTTACACACTTCGGTCACGCCGAAAATCACAACTCGGTTTCACCGAGGTGAAAACCTAGATCAATCCAAGTGCTTTCGGTCTGTCCGATTTGAGTGGGTTGGTCTGACCGAAAATACTTAGAAGGTTTTGGAAGTTTAGTCTTAGACGGATCGGTGGCTCCGAGTGCTCCTCACTCGGTGGGTCCGAAAATGACTTGATCAAAGTTTGTGATATAAGCATGAATAGAATTTGAGACAAGAAAGCATAGATAGCTAGGGGAGGAACTTAGGCATTCTTGTCCATCCATTTGGTCATAAAAATCCAAAAGACCATAGCAACAAATGGATGTCCTCGAATGGATAAAATCATGCATCCAACATGCTCACACAATAAGATAGCAAATGAAATATGTGTCAGACATGCACAAACAAAACACTAGCTACTATCACACAATTTGTCGATGACTAGGTCATCTATATATGAGTATATTGACTTAGGAGTCAAATGAGAACATTTGATCATAGGTCATACTCATCGTTTAAGCACAAGTGGGGTTACCACTTTTACATAAAGCATTAATGTGTTCACATCATTTGAAGATGCTTTAGCTCAATTCTTTAGAGCAAAGCTCCCCTTGATGTGAGAACCCTTTTAAAGGGTCAAACTAACCTTGGGTTGTCGAGAAGACTTCATGTAGATGTTGAAGATGTGGATGCTCAATGTTGATGAAGATCATCAAGAGTTGGGAGCAATCCTTTGGATTTGGGCACTTTCAATACCTACATGAGTTAGTCCCACAAGGAACAAACAAGGATATCCATGGACATAGATTGAAGTTCACAATAAATGATGTCCATGAAAGCAATGATTACCTTGTCCCTTGACTTACCAACAAGAGGGTTTGTGACTCCATGAACTAGTGCAAGATGTGGAAGTTGATTGCACAAGTTCTTGCCAAAATGAATGTGAGTGAAGTATGTTGGCGGAGTCACCTCAAGAACTCTCTAGTTCTTCTTCTTCGGATCCACATCATCTTGATGGGAATCCTTGGGGTAGTAGTTGAGCTTGTCAAGTAGAACTTGACGCTTCCTTGGGAACCCACTTGACCATGGCCTTAGGTGCTTCAATAAATGCATCAATCTCCTCTTGAAGCTTGTCCTTGCCTTTTAGCTTGTGGTCTTGTGGTGGAAGGTCACCTTGTGCTTGTTCCACATTGGAAGAAGTAGGATCATACTTCTCCTTTTGAGAAACAAACATTGGAGTGGGATATTGACCTTCTTCCCATTCAACACCCTCGGCGTTGAACTTTCGCTCAAAACCAATTCCTTGATTCTTCCTGCCTTCCTTGCTTAAGTAACAATTTCTCAAAGTTCTTGCTTCCGCAAGGCTCTTGTAGACACCTTTCTATAATCCTTTCAATAAACTATTTTCTTGCTCAAGTGTAACTTGGCTTGAAACATTGTTAGTGGAATCAAGAGAACTACTAGAAGCAACAATATTGGATTTAGCATGGTTATTGTTACTACTAGATGAAGAATTTTTCTTATGCTTGTCATGCTTAGTTTTAATAGGTGGCAAGAAATTAGACAAGAGAAGTCGTTTGGCAAGATATGAAGAACTCTTCTTTCGAAGATCGTCATTGATAGCTTTTAGAAACTCATGTTCTTGCTCTAGATTGAGCTTCTCGAAGCGTAGCTTCTCATGAGATCTTAGGAGCTCTCTATGATCTTCTTAAGTTGTTTCATGAGCTAACTTAAGAGTGTTTAGTTCTTTAGTTAAACGCTCAATCTCCTTCATAGCATTGTCATTCGATTCTTCTCGACTATAAAGACTACTAGCATGTTCATCATTACTAGGCTCACTAGATTTGTCATGTAAAAGCTCATCTTCACCAAGCAAGTCATCCTCATCACTATCAAAGTCAATGAATTCAGGGTGTGATACCTTGGGGCCTTTTGCCATGAAGCATCTTCCAATTCCCTCATTTGGTGAATCAAATAAGTCATAGGAGTTGGAGTTGGAGGATACGAGAGCAAGACGCAACACCTTCATCTTGATCAGATTCGGAGTTGGAGTGATAGCTTCTTTCGAATGATTGTCGGAGTCGGAGCCGGAGACCCATTCACCTACATGAGCTTGATGTTTTCTTCTTGTGTAGCTCCTTGATGACTTGTCTTTCCTCTCCGAATCCTTGCTTCTCCGAGAGGATCTTCGCTCATAACGATCATCTCTACTCCTTCTCTCTTTCCGAGGTGACTCTTCTCTTGAGCTTCTTCTTCTTGGAGATTCTTCTCTCTCTTGTGGGGAGCCGAACACTCATTTGAGTAGTGTCCGGTCTTCCACAATTGTAGCAGCTTCGATCACGACTAGAAGATCTCTTTTCATCATATGATCTAGACTTTGAGCTTCTTTCCTTGCTTCTACTCTTGTAGAATTTGTTGAAGTTCTTCACCATTAGGCTTATCTCTTCATTGGAAACTAGCTTGTCACTTGAGGTTGTGGGAGCTTCAACTGTAGCTTTGTAAGCACCACTTGACTTGTTGTGAAGCTCTTCCTTATCTTTAAGTGTCATCTCATGAGCAACAATTCTTCCAATGACTTCGTAGGCTTGAGATTCTTGTAGTTTGGCATCATTTGGATCAAAGTGCACACAAGGTGTCATACTTTCCATCCAAAGCTCGAGAATCTTCTTGATGATGAATCGGTCGGTCATTTCTTCGCTTCCTAGGCCGGCAATCTCATTTGTGATGAGAGCAAGCCTAGAGTACATTTTAGCGACTCCTTCACCTTCCTTCATCTTGAACTTGTCAAGTTGACCTTGAAGAACATCTAGCTTTGATTCCTTCACGGACTCGGTACCTTCGTGCATTTCACCAAAGTATCCCAAATCTCTTTTGCATTCTCAAGACGGCTGATTTTGTTGAACTCCTCGACACAAAGCATTGAAGAGAATGTCACAAGCTTGAGCATTGTTTTGCAACATCCGCAATTCATCCGCTGTAGCTTCACGATCCGAACTTTTCCTTCCTCAAGAATTCACCTTGCAAGCCAACACAAATAATGCCCCATGCGGCGGGGTTATGTCCAAGAATATGCATTTTCATTTTATGCTTCCAACTAGCAAAGTTTGAACCATCAAAGTAAGGACCTCTCGAAAATTACCTCACTAGACGCCATACTCTCCTAGGTTGTGAAACAAAGCTTATGGAGTCCAATGCAATGGAAACCAATACAATGGAGACCAAAGCTCGATACCACTTGTAGGATCGAAAGTATGTCTAGAGGGGGGGTGATTAGACTACTTGACAATATAAAAATTCAGCCTTTTGATTAAGA